>CM053562.1:8354030-8387928 GCA_028646485.1 Cryptoprocta ferox
CTGCCTGAAGGAAAGGAGAGCCAGCCACACAGAGGTGGGGGGAGCGTGTTCTAGGCCCTGTGCGGGGTCGGGGGTGAGCCTGAGGTGTGCAGCAGGGAGCAGGCGTGGCCACAGCCGACCACGTGGGCAGAGACCAGCAGGCAGTCACAGGTGTGACCGGGAGCCAGAGGTGCCGGCTGGCACGAGCTTTTCTGTGGACGTGCTGAGATGGAGATGCTTATTAGGTTTCAGTGGAGATTTTAGGGGGATTGTCGGATCAGAGCCTGGGGTCTAGGAAGGAGGTGCAGCTTGGAGATCAGAATTCCCAAGTCATCGGCAAAGACGTGGTCCTAAAGCCACGAAGCTAAATGAGGTCACCAAGGGAGCAAGCGTAGACGGAGAAGGGTTCCAAGGACTGGGGCAACTCAACATTTATTTTAAAATTTTTTAATGTTTATTTACTTTTGAGAGAACAGAGTGTGAGTGGGGGACGGGCAGAGAGAGAGAGGGAGACACAGAATCCGAAGCAGGTTCCAGGCTCCGAGCTGTCAGCACAGAGCCCAACGCAGGGCTCGAACTCACAAACTGTGAGCTCATGACCCGAGCCGAAGTCAGACGCCCAACCGACTGAGCCACCCAGGCGCCCCGTCTCAACATTTCCCTTAGGAAGGAACATTTACCCCGGAAGGAAACTGAGGAAGAAACTCAGACCTATATGGAGTCTGGGAGCCAAAAACGGAGGCAGCGGTCAGTGTCAGATACTACTCCATCAAGTCGAGTGAGGTCTGAGAGTTCCCCGCTAGAAATTGGCAAGGTGGAGGTGCTCACGATCTTGACAAAACCAGTCTTGGTGAAACAGGGGGCATGAGATCCCCGATGGGAGTGGATTCTAGAGAGACCGGGGCTTTAATTAAAACGATCACACTCGCGGGCTCCTGGCCAGCTCAGTTGGTGGAACGCATGACTCTTGATCTCGGGGTGGTGAGTTCGAGCCCCACGTTGGATGGGCATGGAGCTTACTTGAAAAAATTAAAAATTAAAAAGAGATTGGAGGAAAGGAATTGGAAACAGCAAGAATAGGTAAACTACTCCAGAAGTTTTGCTTAAGATGCAGAGAAATGGAAAGATGGGACCTCAGGATTTTTTTTTCCCCTCCCTGTAAGATGCTAGAAATAGAATGATTGCTTGCTTTTGAATCTTTTCTATGTTTGTGTTATCGGGGTTGTGAGGATTGTATGAATCAAAACATGTCAAGTGCTTGGAACTGTTTCCGGCACATAGTAAATGCTCAATAAATACTGCTAGTTTTTTTTTTTTAATAAAATTGTTATTATTAACAAATAATATTTATTTGAAAGCCTAACAGTTTTAATTATAAAATTATTGGGTTTTTAATTTTTTTATATTTGTTTATTTTTGAGAGAGAGACAGAATGCAAGAATGGAGAAGGGGCAGAGAGAGGGAGACACAGAATGCAAAGCAGGTTCCAGGCTCTGGGCTTGTCAGCACAGAGTCCGATGTGGGGCTTGAACTCATGAACTGTGAGATCATGACCTGAGCCATCCAGGCACCCCACAAAATTATTGGTTTTAATGAGAGCTCAATAAGATAGCAGGCTATAAAATATACAAAGGTCAACAGAATTTCTTTACATTACCAGTAATTAGTTAACATTTATAATGAAACTGTTGGTCAGAAGATCAACATAAACACTATAATGGAAAAAATTCCATCTGCGGTGTCCACTTATCTATAACACATCAAAAAATCAGCTTAGGAAATGTGTGAGAATTATTTTCAAAAAATCTGTTTTGAAGACCAGAGAAAAGATCTGAATAAGTCAAGAAAGATATATGTTCCTTGATGGAAATGCTCAACACTGTAAAGATTTTTGTTCTTTCCTTGCTGAGACAATCTCAACAAAATTTCTAACAAGATTTTTAATGGAACTTGACACATTAATTCTGAAGTTCATCTGGGAGAGAAAATATCCAAGAACTAAGAAATTTTAGAAGAAGGAGAGAAGACTTCCTTTAAACAAATGTCAAAGTATATTATAAAGTTATAAGATATAAAACTAATATCTACATAAGGTAAGCGAATAGATCAGTGGAACTAAACAGTCAAAAGAGAACCAAGACCATATCGGAATGCAACATATAATATAGTGTTAAAAACTTGGATACGAGGGGCGCCCGGCTAGCTCAGTCGGTGGAGAATGTAGCTCTTGATCTTGGGGTTGTAGGTTCGAACCCTACCTTGGGTGTAGAGATTACTCAAAATAAAATCTTAAAAAAAAAAAAACTTGGCTAAAGGTGAACTGTCAATTTTTTTTTAACTTTTTAACATTTAGTTATTTTTGAGAGACAGAGAGAAACAGTGTGGACAGGGGAGAGGCAGAGAGAGAGGGAGACACAGAATCCAAAGCAGGTTCCAGGCTCTGAGCCGTCAGCACAGAGCCGGACGCGGGGCTCGAACCCACAAACCATGAGATCATGACCTGAGCAGAAGTCAGATGCTTAACCGACTGAGCCACCCAGGGACCCCTGAACTGTCAAATTTTTAAACAGTCAAGAGAGAGCATGTGTTCATACATGTTTTAATACTCTCCCCCCAAATCTCCACTTGCCCCCTAGAAATGGCAAAGGTGTGCAAGAATAAACCTATATATGGCAGCACTGTTTTGTATAACCGAGATGTCTGACGACCTAAATGTCTACCAGTGGAGGAAAGGCTAAATAAAATTTTATGTAGTGATACTAAGAAGTACCGTGTAGCCATTAAAAAGAATGAGGCAGAGAGACCTATATATGCTGATGTGGGAACAGCTCCAAGCTCTACAGTAAAACAAAAAAAGCAAAATGCAAACTGCGGGACAGGGGAGCGTATTTCCTTCTCTGAGTTGAACAACAAAAACAGTTGACAAACGGCCCAGAACCTCTGTTAAGTACGTGCGTGGGTATGGACATACTACACACACCGGTTACAGGCACAGGCCTGGAAAGGTCTGGCCACGCCGCCGTCGAGGCCCCAAGTAGATATGGGGCAGAGCAACCACTCGCCCGGGAGCAAGGCCTCCGGCGCCGCCGCCCAACTTGTCACAGCAGCGGGAAGGAGGAACTTGAGTGCCGAACACCCGCTCTAACCTCGCGGGGTCCTCGCGAGGACCCTACGGGGCCGACTGTCACCGTGTCCGCCGCAGACACGGTCCCCACCTCCCCATCCCCGCCCGGCCCGTGTCTTGATCGGATCCTGGGTCCCTGGTTCCGCTTCGCGGGAACCGTCCTGTTTGGACCCCCAGGTGGCATCCTTTTGCTGTCACCAACGCGTGCACTGCGGCACCTGCAGGCGGCCTGTCCCATAACCGCGGGCAGGACACGTAACCTCCACCAGCCTCGGTTTACCAGTCTGAAACACAGGGACCCCCGCGGCAGCACGAGGGGGGATTTCATGGGGCTTATTAGGAATGAGGGTTTGTTTTTTGTCTTTTTAAGTTTATTTATTTATTTATTTTGAAGAATCTCCGCCCGCAAAGTGGGGCTCGAACTCACCACCCGGATATCGGGACGCCCACGCTCCACCCACCGAGCCAGCCGGGCGCCCAGGAGTGAGCATTTTTAAGATGTAAAATATACGTGGTACAAGAAGCCTGGGGTTTCAGACGGCACCTCTTCGGGTTTGCGTTGTGAGTGGGTGAAATCGTGGAGGGGGTGCTGGCGGGGCCAACGCGCCCGAAGCGGTGGGAGGCCGTGCGGGGAGGGCGCGACAGGACGCGCGACAAATGCTCCCCGTAGCCGGGGTCCCCGGAGTCCCCCGTCCACCTCTGCTCGGGGACGCCGGCCCTCCACGCCCTCCATCCCCGCCCCCCGTCCCGCGCCCCCGCCCGGAGGGCGCACTGGGGGCTGTTCTCCGTCTGCCCGCTTCTGCAACCGCCCCCGGACCTCTGCTTGCGGCCTCCGCTCTCCGGCTCTGCCCTCCCCTCCCCTGCCTCCCTCTTTCCTCCCCTACCCTGCGGACTTCCCTCCTCTGACCTCCCCTCCCTTGGGAACTTCCCTTCCCTGCCTCGCCCTCTCCGCCCCTGCGGACTTCTCTCCCTGTCCTCCGCTTTCCTGCCCTCCCCTCCGCTCCCCAGCCCTCCCCTGCGGCCGACCCTCCAATTCCCCGCCGCCTCCCTTCCTTTCATCTCCCCCGACCTCTCCTCCCCTCCCCTCCCCAGCGTACTTCCTTCCCCTCTCCTTCCCTCCCCTGCGGTCTTCCCTACCCTACCCTCCCTCAAGCGTCCCGGAGACCTCCCCACCGAGCTAGCAGAGCCCGCCAGCCCCCGCCTGCCTCCCGGCTCCCTCGCCTCGCCCCCCGCACTCCGCGGGCGGCAGCGCGGGTTCCCAGGCCACGCCCCTAGGGATCCCGCCGCGCCCTCCCTGACCGCACCCTCCGGCTTCCGGGGCGGCCGCAGGCCACGCCCAGACCACGCCCTCCCAATCGCAGCTCCCGAGACCACGCCCCTAGGGAATCTCGCCACGCCCTCCGAGACCACGCCCCCCGCGTTCCCGCCGGGCCCTGGGACCCACGCCCCCGGCCACGCCTCCCCGAGTTCCGGCCTCTGCGCGCCGGCTTAGTGCTCAGCCTTGGAGCGCGCCCCGCGCCAGCCTCCCCGGCGACCGTGGGCCTCAGCCGCCCGGGACTGTCCCCGCGGCCCCTCCGGCTCCCGGCTTCGGGACCCCGGCCCGCGAGCTGCAGCGGCGGCCCTGAGGATGCCGCGCCTCCCGCCGAGGGCGCCCGGCACGCGGCGCCCAGGAAGACAAAGCTGCTTAGTGCTCCGCCGCGTCCCGAGCAGGTGGGAGAGAATGAACGCTTCGTGGGCGGTGGAGCCCCCGCAGGCGCGTCCCCCGGCTGGCCCAGCAGCCCGCGCCTCGGCCTTCCTGCCAGCTGGGCCCGCGACTCGGCGCCGGGGCAACTCCGGGGCAGCCCGCGCCCCGGGCCTCCCCCGCCCCTGCCCCCGGGTGAGGCCTTGGGCTCAGCCTCTGCTGGGAGCTGGGAGGGAGGACGACCGGGCTGCCAACAAGTCCCCGGGTCAGGAGAAGGCGCGGGCTACCGGGACACGCGGGAGGGAAGGGGCTGGGTCTGAGCGCTTGGCCAGGGTAGTCCTTCCCGACGGCCTCGACGACGAGCAGGACTTACCCGGGTCGGGACCAGAGAGAGACTCCCGGCCGGGCTTCGGGATCAGATTTCACTTAGGAACCAGGCTTGCGGAATTGTGGCAAAGAGGTCAGTTCGGAGGTCACCCCAAGGCCTGCGGAGCTGCCCCTGGGGGAGAGGGGATCCCAGGTCCTGGAGAGGCCAAGCCTTGGGGACAGCAAAGGTGGACGGGCATTAGGAGCATATAGGTGACCTTCAGCAGCCCCGGGGTCAGAGCTCCCAAGGGCACCTTAAAGGCTCAGGTCCCATTGTCTGGGGGAGAGGGCGTGGGGAGGCGGAAGGAGGGGACCCAGCACAGGCATCACCTGCAAGGCAGCCTTTCCCAGAGGTTTTAGCAGGACCATTTTGTACATAGACTCCCCCCTCCTCCCCCCTCCCCACCCCAGCCCCCCAACCACACAGAATCAAGCACTTGGCAAGCAATTTTTCTAAGGTAAGGGCACACCCAGCCCGAAGATGCTGCCTCCATTCAGGGATATCAGCTAGGCTCCACCCGGGATCTCCCCAGAGCCTCCCTCCCTTACCCTCTGCAGGGGCAGGGGCGGAGCGGGGGCACCACGGAAGTATTTCCAGGGACCCAGGAACGGAACGTAATGTTGAAAACGGTTGACAAACCCCTTTTAAGGGAGATGTTTGGCTTCGTATTCGGGGTGAACAGATGCTCTTGAATATCTTCTCCACCGTGTGCCAAGCACCACGGTAAGCTTTCACTCCACCATCACAGCCTCCCCATCAGAGAAATAAGCATTGTCCCCCGGTTTCAGAGACAGGGACACTCCCAGCTCCCAGCGGTGAAATGACAGGCCCCAATCACAGCCATTAAGGAGCAGGTCAGAATTGCGAGGTGAATGAATCCAGGTAAGTAGAAAAGGTGTGAAATATTTGACAGGTTTTGTGAGGCTGCTAAGGACAAACGTGGACCCACTCTCAGGTGGCATCCTTTTGCTGTCACCGACGCATGTGACAGTTGCTGTGGCTTCTGTCTCAGGACCAGGGGTGGGGTGCCCGGTCCCTCTCCCGCCCCTCCTGCCCAGGCCCGAGTTTTGTGGCCGCGGGAGGGACAGCAGCACACGGTGGTCTCTGATTCGAAGCCTCTGCTGGACCCCGGAAGACAGAACCCCATCCCTTCAATGTGGGGTCTCCCTACAGGCCGCTTAACTGGGTCACCCCTCCGCTCCTGGTCTGTTAGGTCACCTGCTTCTGAGTGATAAGTATGTGGTCAAACCAGTTCATTCCAGGGGCAGCAGCCATTTGCTGCCGTGCTTTGGAGGTGAGGTGACTTCCTTGATCAGAAGCAGAGTCACGTGGAAGGTTAGGACAGGAGCGAAGCAGGCCGGTGCGAGGTGGTGCTGGGGGACACCTTCCGGGCAGGAAGGGCAGTTCTGCGTCCAGAATCCATGTAGAAGCCACAGGGGACAAATCTTCCACGATGGGAAAGGAGGCCGACTGGGGCCCCCGGTGGGGGCTCAGTGTTGGTCTCTGCCACTGGCAAAGGGACAGCTGGTGGCCCAGTTGGCACTGGGGAGGGGAGTGCCACCACCGCTCCTCAGTTGCATGGGCCCCGTCGAGCAAGCCCCGGAATGGAGGGGCAAGTTGCTGACTGACGTCCAGAGAACGTGTTTCGTCACCTGTCAGGAGCCTCTTTGGCAGTAGATATGCCCCAGGGGGCAGTCACGTGGGACACAGGTACCCTGACATTCCTTGTCCATTTGGAGAGACCCGTCTGGTCCTTTTCCGGACCTCCTTTGTCACCAGTCTGCCCATCACACTCCTTCCTCACCTCCGCCAACGCACTAGTGTGAATCCACACTTCCGGCCGTCTCTCAGTCCAGACAGACAAATGCACCTTCGGAGCTCTGCCCACGGGGCAGGATCCCTGTCACCACTGTCCGCCAAGGCGTCCCTGGACTAGGGCTGGAGGGCTGCCACTGTCCGCTTGCTGTTGATGCCAGCGTGTCCTGTGAAACCATCCATCAACTACACCTGAATTCCTTCCCTTTCTATCAGCTGATTATAGGAATTTTCTTTCTTTCTTTTTTTTTCCAAGTTAATTCATTTATTTTTGAGAGAAAGAGAGAAACAGAGCACAAACAGGGGAGGGGCAGAGAGGGAGGGAGACACAGAATCCGAAGACAGGCTCCAGGCTCTGAGCTGTCAGCACAGAGCTCGACGCGGGGCTCGAACCCACGAACCGTGAGATCATGACCTGAGCCGCGAGATCAAGAGTCAGACGCTCTAACCGACAGCCCCCCGGGCGCCCAGGACCCGAGATCTGCTGGATCACAGGGTCCAAACTGAAGAGGACCTTGCCCCGCCCCCTGCACTGGCCGCAGAACCTTCTCTCACTTGGCTCTGGTCCTCCCTCAAAACTATCGCCTCCCATATTTCTTTACGTTGACTCCTTATGTTTTACCTACATGACTGCAATGTCACTAGAGTCCGGGATGGGCTGATTGTACGTTTCCTTGTATGTAAGTGAAATAAATACTTGAGAATGAAAATAAGTTTCCATCTGAATGCTTCTGAAATACCCGGACCCCGGCAGCCCGCCCTCGGGGACACACTTGTGGCAAGGGGGGACGGGGCCAGGAGGGGCACAGCTGTGTGATGGCACTTTTCAGTTTTTTTCTTGGAACCAGCGGAACTGTGACTCGGAGCCCTTGGCCACCGAGGTGGGCGGAAATGTAATTTCAGCTGTTATCAGGTATTATGGCGGATGGGCCACGCTAGGTTCTTCCAGAAGCAATGCCCCCCCCCCATTGGGGGGTCTAGTTACTGTCCCCTTGAACCTGGATGGGCCCACGCTCCCCTGTAATCATCGGAAAGCCGCAGAAGTGACTCGATGCCATGCATGGTGACACAATGTCCACCTTGTGAGATGGAGTCAGAGGCACCAGGTAAGAAATCTGGTGCCCCCGGGCCGTCCGTGCCCCAGGAGAGCCCTCTGCTTCCCAGCCCTGGGACCAGGCGCAAGTGACAGAATCTCACAGGATTGCAGGTCACCCCAGCCCGGAGCCCCAGACATCCCGGGGGAAAAACAAGCAGCCTCACTGTGGGTTTGTTTAAAAATTTTTTTTAATTTAACGTTTATTTATTTTGAGAGAGCGCGAGCGCAAGCAGGGGAGGGGTAGAGAGAGAGGGAGACAGAATCTGAAGCAGGCTCCAGGCTCTGAGCTGTCAGCACAGAGCCCGACGCGGGGCTCGAACTCCCCAGTCGTGACGGTGGGTTTTTTTGGTTTTGTTTTTTTCTTCTTCAAAACTCCCGCCCCGCAAGAACTGTCTGCGTTGAAGACAAACGGTTGTTTTGTGCCACCAAGTTTGGGTGGTTTCTTACACAGCAGTAGGTATGGGAGACCCTTACCGGTGGCCTTTAGGTGACAGCGGGGTCACTCCCTCAGTATCCATTCTCCCCTCGCCCCCAGCAGCCCGCGTGCTTTGGGAAAGCTACCTTGTGTCCAGGCTCTGAGGTGGACAGACGTTGCCCACACAGTCCCCATGTCTAGACAGCCTCAGGCTCGGGGCAGGGGCACTTGTGACTCATTTGGAGCCCATGATAGCAGAGGGGATATTTGATGGGAACTTTTTTTTTAAATTTAAGATCTTATTTTTAAGTAATCTCTGCGCCCAGTGTGGGGCTCGAACTCACAGTCCCGAGATCAAGAGTCGCAGGCTCCACCCACTGAGCCAGCCAGGCGCCCTTGATGGGAACTTCTAAGAACACAATGAGGATTCCATCCCCCTGGAGACAGATCCCACAAGTGCCCCCGCACGCGTACACAGCCCCCCACCCCCGACGGCTGAAGAAGAGGCCCTGGGGACCTCACCGTGACCGTGACCTCACCGAGACCATGAGAAGGAGCCAGCCTTAGGATGAAAGTTAAGAGTGTCGAAACCAGAGTTCGAGGAAGAAAACAGCAACAAACCAGGATGTGAAAGGGAGGGCGGTGCCCCTAAGCCAAACCCGCCCTGAACCTCGGGTGAAGCCAGGGGCACATTGTCTTCTCTCTACCAAGGAGGTGGGGCAGGAGGAGGCATTTAAACGAAACAGGTCCCATAAGAACTCCAGGACTGGGGGCGCCTGGGTGGCTCAGTCCGTTGAGCGTCTGACTCTTGGTTTCAGCTCAGCTCATGATCTCACGGTTTTGTAAGTTTGAGCCCCACGTCAGGCTCCACGGTGACAGTGCAGAGCCTGCTTGGGATCCTCTCTCTCTCTCCCTCTTTCTCTGCCCCTCCCCTGCTCGTTCTCTCTCTCTCTCTCTCTCTCTCTCAAAATGAATGAATAAACTTGAAAAAGAAAAGAATTCCAGAAACTTTCCTTCAAATGTTAAAGGAGCGCCTAGGTGGCTCAGTCCATTAAGCGTCTGACTTGGGCTCAGGTCATGATCTCATGGCTCATGGGTTCGAGCTCTGCGTCGGGCTCTGTGCTGACAGCTCGGAGCCTGGAGCTGCTTCGGATCCTGTGTCTTCCTCTCTTTCTGCCCTTCCCCCACTCATGCAGAAGCGCTCGCTCTCTCTCTCTCAAAACTGAATAAACATTAAAAAAAATAAATGTTAGGGTAAAAAGATTCTTTCTCCATCAGGATGCCATTGTGTAGAGACGTGAGCCCTGTTCCGTGCGAGGGGCATCAGCGTGGGAAGGAAGCTGACAGGCAGACGCGGGAAGAGCAAGAGGGGGCAGAGAGAAGTAGCCAGGGCCCTGATGCTGTCAGAGACCTCTGGAAGCCCTCCCCACCTTTGTGCTGTTCGCTTATTAAGTAAAGAAACTGCCACTATGTTATTTATCTAATTATTTATTTTTTTTAGTTGTTTTAAATGGGCTTTGCTTACTTATTCATTTTTATGGAAGCTCTATACCCAACATGGGGCTCGAACTCACAACCCCGAGATCAGGATCCTCATGGCCCACCAGCTGAGCCAGCCAGGTGCCCCAATAGGCTTTGTTTTCATCTATCTATCTCTCTCTCTATCTACACATCCATCCGTCCGTCCATCCATCCATCCTTCCTTCCTTCCATCCATCCACCCTTCATCCATCCATCCATCCATCCATCCTTCTTTCCTTCCATCCATCCATCCATCCATTCTTCCATCCATCCAACCTTCCTTCCTTCCTTCCTTCCTTCCTTACTTCCATCCATCCATAAATCCATCCATCCATCCATCTATCCATCCATCCACCCTTCCATCCTTCCTTCCTTCCTTCCTTCCATCCATCTATCCACCCTTCTATCCATCCATCCATCCTTCTTTCCTTCCATCCATCCATCCATCCATCCATTCTTCCATCCATCCAACCTTCCTTCCTTCCTTCCTTCCATCCATCCATCCATCCATCCATCCATATATCTATCCATCCATCCATCCATCTGTCTATCTATCTAAAGTTGGCTTCATTGCTCAGCACAGAGCCCAACACAGGGCTCCATCTCACAAATTGTGAGACCATGACCTGAGCCAACCAAGAGTCTGACGCTTAACCGACTGAGCCACCCAGGTGCCCTTCTATTATTCTATCACAGAGTATCTTCCCGGCCCTAAAACTCCTCTGTGCTCCCCCTGTTCCTCCCCCTCCCTGCAAAACCCTGGCCACCACTGATCCTTTGTCTCCACGGTATACCTTGCCTTTGCCAGAATGTCGCATATTGAAATCACACAGCATGTAGCCTTTTCACACTGGCTCCTTTCACTTAGTGATACGCCTTTCAGGTCCCTCTGCGTGTCTTCATGGCCCAACAGCTCCTTTGGCGTCCGCGCTGAATAGTATTCCATTGTCTGCACGGACCATGGGCCATTTATCCAGTCACCCCCAAAGGAGGCTTGGCTGCTTCCGACTTTGGGTAGTTCTGGGCCAGGCTGCTATAAACATGCAGGTGCACGTTTGTGTGCGGACAGCACCACACGGTGTGATCGCTCCTAGGGTAAGAGCATGTTTAGTTTTGTAAGGAACAGCCAAAAAGGTCTTCCAAAGGGGCTGTGCCAGTTGGCACCCCCACCAGCGAGGAAGAGGAGTTCCTGTGGACCCACGTCGTCGCCAAACAGCTGGTGTCGCTGGCGTCTTGGATTTTGGCCATTCTAATAGGTGAGCAGCGGTGTCCTGTCGTCACTTGTAATTCCCTACCGATGTACCATGGCATGTCCTTCTCAGCCATCTGTAGCCCTTCTTTGGGGACGTGCCTCTCTGGGTCGTTTGCCTATTTATTAAACTGATGACTTATTTTCTTACTGCTGAGTTAAAAAATTTTTAATGTTTGTTTATTTTTGAGAAAGAGCCAGAGCGGGAGTGGGGGAGGGGCAGAGAGGGAGACACAGAATGTGAAGCAGCTCCAGGCTCCGAGCTGTCAGCACAGAGCCCGATGCGGGGCTCGAACCCACGAACTGTGACATCATGACCTGAGCTGAAGTCGGCCGCTTAACCGACTGAGCCACCCAGGCGCCCCGACAAATTCTTATTTATTGAAAGACCTCCAGTTGAGAAATAGAGAAATAATTGTTAGGTAGCCATACGTGGCACATGATTATGATTAAGTGCCACTCATTCATATTCCCAGATTATACTCTCTGCTAAATTCCAGACCATTTATACTCGTGCAGCGGTGGTAGGAAGCATCGATTTTTTTAAATGTCATCAGATGTAGCTTTTTGCAAATATTTTCTCCCCATCTGTGGCTTCTCTTCTCGTTCACTTGATTGCGTCTCTGTTTTTAATTTTGATGAAGTCCAGCTTATCGATTATTTCTTTCATGGCTCACATCTTGGAAGCTCTAGCTACAGAGTCGTCCCCAGACCCAAGGTCAGCTAGAGATCGTCCTAAGGGCATCTTCTAGGAATTTTCGTGTGACGTTGTACATTTCGGTCTAGGATCCAGTGAGAGTTCACTTTGGTGAAGGGTGAGGAAGGTCTGTGTCTCGAGTCCCCTTTTGTGCACGTGGGTGCCCAGCCGTTCTAGCGTAGTTTGTTGAAAAACACAATTTCATTTTAGTTTTTGCATTTGCAGACAGCTGTCCCCCCCTCATCCTCAGGGAACCCCAGCTGGTTCTGAGCCCCACCTAGACTGGTTTTGTCCGGTACTCACACACCCACGAGAAAGTTTAATTGATAAACTAAGCACAGTGAGAGATGAACAACAGTAAGGAAGGATCAAATAGGACAATTGCTACAATGCATTATAATAAAAGTTACGTGCTTACGTCTCTCTCTCTCTCTCTTGCTTTCAGAATATCGTATTGTCCTGTGCCCCCGGCCCCTTCTTGTGCTGATGTGAGATGATAAAATGCCCACGTGGTGAGGTGACGTGCGCACCCGACGTAGCGCCGAGCTACCTTGACCTTCTGAGGCTGAGTCAGAAAAAGGATCATCTGATCCTGACTGCGGCTGACCACGGGTCGCTGAAGCCACGGAAAGTGAAACCGTGGACAAGGAGGGACAGTTGTACAGTAAAACTTGACCTTGTCTTCTGTGGGGGGGAGTGTGTACTCCTGAGAGCTTTGACCTGTGTACAGATCCGTGTAAACAGGGCCACGCCCCCTAATTCCCTCATGCTTTTCCTGGCCCTATAGACGCGTCCTTTCTGCAATGCCACATATGTGGACCCATGTGGCTTGTGGCTGCTGTCACGCAGCACAATGCCTTCGAGACCCGTGTTATCGTTCATCACGTTTGCTGAGCAGTGCTCTGTGGTCCGAATGGGCTGGGTCGTTTTCTGTGCCCTCGCTCCAGGACACGAGTCACTGGTCTTTGGGGACTTACGGAAGTTTCCACGAGCATGTCTGGACACGTTTTTGCATGAATATAAATTTTCATTTCTCTAGGGTAAATATTCAGGAATGGGTCCCTTTTTTTTTTTTTTTAGGTCAGTTTATTTATTTGTTTGTTTTCTTTTTTTAAGGTTTTATTTTGGGGGTTCCTGGATGGCTCAGACAGTAGAGCGTCTGCCTCTTGATATAGGCTCAGGTCATGATCTCATGGTTTGTGGGTTCGAGCCCAGTGTCGGGCTCTGCGCTGACAGTGTGGAGCCTGCTTGGGATTCTTTCTCTCTCCCTCTCTCTCTCTCTCTCTGCCCTTCCACCACTCGCGCTGTCTGTGTCTCTTTCAAACTAAATAAAATTTAAAAAAAATTAAAGTTTATATATTTTTGAGAGAGACAGAGATAGTGTAAGCAGGGGAGGGGCAGAGAGATGGGGAGACACAGAATCCGAAGCAGGCTCCAGGCTCTGAGTGGTCAGCGCAGAGCCTGACGCGAGGCTTGAACCCACGAACCGTGAGATCGTGACCTGAGCCGAAGTCAGATGCTCAACCGACTGAGCCACCCAGGTGCCCCTACAATTTTATTTTTAAGTAATATCTATACCCAACATGGGGCTGGAACTTACAACTCTGAGATCAAGTGTCTCCTGCTCTCCTGACTGAGCCAGCCGGGTGCTTCTGTTTTAGATCCACTAAAATTAGGCCTGCTGTTACACAGAAAGCATCCTAGCAAATCCACCTGTCAGGTTGCAGGGTCCTGTGTGGTCCCCAGGCACCAGACGGTCCCCAGGCTTTAGTCGTAGGCCCAGCACGGTGTCAGCTGGGACTCCTGTGGCCCCAACCCACATGGTCCTTCCAAATCTGGAGGCTCTGCTATTTCCAAGCCATTTGGAAAGCTGGGGTTCTTGGGGCGCCCCTGGCTGGTGGAGCATGCAACTCTTGATCTCGGGGTCATGAGTTCAAGCCCCACATTGGGGTTAGAGATTACTTAAAAAAAAAGAAAGTTGGGGTTCTCAGGGGAAGTGGGGCTCCCCCGTCTAGGGCCAGTCTCCCCTGGCGTTACACCCAGGCAGCTCTCTGAAATTCTGCCCCCTTCCTAGGCACTGACGGCAAGTAGGCTCCACAGACCCGCCGTGGTTTTGAAACATGCCCATGGATTCTTTGACGCTCCTCCTCCCATCAGGACTGATTCCCGTCCCCCCGAGCAGGGGTCATCCCGGCACCCCGCTTGTGGGGAACAAAATATGGCAGCAGAGAGGTGACGGTCTCCGAGGCGATATCAGGACAGGCATTGACTGCTTCTGTGCGGCCCCTGCAGGGAAGGATGCTTGCTCCCGGGGCCCAGGCCCCAGACAGGGAGAAATCCCGGCAGTCACGTGAAAGGGCCACGTGCAGGTGCGTGGCCACAGATCCAGCTGAGGTCCCAGCCCACAGTGACTGTCATCGTCATCAGTGATTCCAGCCCCCAGGCTTTGAGTCCAGGCCCGAGCTGATGCCACAGAGGAGAGACCAGCTGTCCCCAGCAAACACTCCCCAAATAGCTGATTTGTAAGCAAACTAAACACTAAGTTCTGGGGTGTTTCTTCTGCAGGGATAGGTAACCGGAGCAGGACCCCTCTTCTGTCCCCGGCTCTCTCTTCAGGGCCTTACAGCGTGTCCCCTCCCGCCGCCCCCTGGGGATCCAGCTCTGAGGAAACTAAAGCCAGCGAGGACAAGGTGGTAACTTACTAACTTGCTAGTTATGTCCCCACTACCCCCTCCCCTGCTCTCTAGTTATCAGGTTCAGATTAGCCCGGAGCCGGCAGCTAGGGACATCCGTCCACATGCCCGGAAACGAGGTGCATCTATTTGATTTGATCCCAGACAACGGGACGTGAGCACACGTAACGAGTGCTGCGAACGTCCAAGCCTTGGCCGTGCGCCTTCCGTGGGCTGGGACACAGATGGCCTGCTGCTCCGGCCGCAACCCCGCAAATGAGGAAAGCGCTCCAGGGGATGGAGGGACCACGGCAGCCAGGAAACCGGGGTCCCTGACAGCAGAGAGCAGCTGATCCCTCGTGAGCCGCTCAGCTCTCCCCGCGTCGGTGCCTGAGACAGAAACGCCCATCTTGTTTGGATAACTGTATTGGGGTTTCTTTGTTACAAGGACTTAGCCTTCTTCCAAGTGATACCGGAAGTGAGTGTCCCAAGCCGGGTGACTTAACCCTCCCTGAGGCAAGGGGACAGGAGAGGCCGTCTACTTCCTTAAAGTGGGACCGTAAAAACACAGGCAGAAAACACAGCAGGACATTCGTCTTCTGTGATGAGCACCATGTAGCAGGTGCTAGGGAGGGGGGAGGGCAGAAGGGGCGCGGAGATCGGAGGGGGGAGAGAGTGACCTCAGAAGGAGGCGGCAGGAAGATTCCTGCAGAGACAGAGGCCAGATTCCGAGAGACGGAAACAGGGCAAAAAAGAGGGCCACCGGGTCGACGCGGGGAAGTGCCAGATCCTTGCGGGGGACGCGGAAGAGACGGTACACGGTTCAAAGGACAACTAAACAGGAGCCAATGCGGCGGCGCTTACATTCATGTGGCAAATCCTAAATGATTCTTTCCTGTTTCTATTAGAGAAGTGTCTGCAAACAAATCTTTACTTGATGAGAAGCTTAAGCATAATTACACCTAGTCTATTACATGCATATTTCATTGCTTTATTAAATCCCTCGAACAACATAGTTCTGGGAGGTATAATTACCTCACATCCGAATAAATGAACCCTATGCTTCCGATGGGCTTTCGAAAGACCCCTTAGTCTGTAATGTCTGCAGTGACACTGAGTGGAGCCAGTGTCCTTGCTCCTGTCCCCCTTCTGCTGGTCACAAACTTTCTGGCCACCAGGAGGGGCGTGTCAGCGCAGCTCGGACTGCAGTAGTTGGACCCCCTTCCCCAGGCCTCAGTGATTGGACCAGAGAGGGACACGTGTCCAAGGCAGGGCCAATCAGAGTCCTTCCTCCCCTAGGATCCTCCCACAAAGGTAGGAAGGGAAGTTTTGGGGACTTAATCACAGGACTCTAAAGCGGGGGCTGCTCTGAGGGGGAAGAGAGCCTGTTGTCAAAGACAAGCAGAGACTGGAGGTGGACAGAGACCCAACAGTGCTGAGTCCCTGAGCTCGGATTCCCCAACCTGGGGACCTGTCCCCAGGACCCTGCCCAACCACGCTGCGAGTACATTCCTCTCCGAGTTGAATTTCTGTCACTGGCCGCCACGAATCCCGACTAAGCGTGAATCTTAATGCCACATCTCAATAAACTTCAAAACCCTCGATTGCAAGATATACCAATATTTCACATGCCATGTCCCCAAGGGGAACAAGCTGATGCATCCCGGGTTCAGAAATACAAGGATGTGAAAGAAAGTACCTCCTACAACTGATAAAATATGGCAGCTGGGTGCCCTTGGAGGAGTCACCCAATCTCTCTCATCCTCAGTGTCCTCATCCACGAAGCAAGGATGATAATACCCGCGACACAGGATTGGGAGGGTTGGAAATAACACACCGGAAGTGCTACACACAGATGTTCTTAGCGGCACTATTCACGAGTCCGGAATCGGAAACACCGAAATGTCCATCAGCTGGTGGATGGGTAGGCAAAGTGTGGGCCAGCCATGCGTCACAGCGATAAGCGGGGACGACACCGGGCTCTGCCGTGATGTGCTTGGAAACATTCTACATGGGAGAGAAGCCAGACCTGAGAGACAGCACATCGTATGATTGATTTACGTGAAATGTCCGGAAAAGACAAATCTATAGAGACAGAAAATAGATGAGTGGTTGCCTGGGGCAGGAAGAAAACAGGAGTGACAGGGCACAGGCGTCAGGGATCTTAGCTGCGCCGAGGACACGTTCTACAAACCCATCTACCGTGAGGGGCGCGCCGCTCGGCAAGTTTACTAAAAACTGGTTGGGGTGTATCCTTGAAATGAGGGACTTAGACAACATGTAAAATGCGACTCGATGAAGTTATTATTATTATTTTATTCTGAGAGAGAGAGAAAGAGAGAGACTGAGCAGGGGAGGGGCAGAGAGAGAGAGAGGGAGGGAGAGAGAGAATCCCAAGCAGGCTCTGCACCGACAGCGCAGTGAGATCAAGACCTGAACAGAAGTCAGGAGTCGGACCGTCAACCAACTGCCCCACTCAGGTGCCCCGATAAAGTTATTATTAAAGAAATAGATGTGGGGCACCTGGGGGGCTCCGTCAGTTAAGTGTCCGGCTCTTGGTTTCGGCTCAGGTCATGAGGTTACGGTTCGTGGGTTCAAGCCCTGCACCGGGCTCTGCGCTGATGGCGCGGGGAGCCTGCTTCGGATCCTGTCTCTCCTTCTCTCTGCCCCTCCCCACTTGTGCTCTCTCTTTCTCTCTCAAAGTAAATAAATAAACTTAAAAAAATTTTTAAAAAGATGTCAAGTGTCTAGAACAGACAGGGTGGGTGCTTAAGAAATGGCGACTCTCCTCTGATCCTGGGATCCAGGTGCCTGACTCCACAAGGCTGCCCCTTCCTGGGCGGCCGGGATGGGAAATGTGCTCTCTTTATTGTCCTGCTGCAGGGGCTCCCTGGGGGACACCCAGAGGAAGCACGGCTTCTAGAAACTACTGTGGTCAGAGACAGCAGAGAGGCCTCGTCTCCAGAGAGCCGACTGCGGAAGCTCGATTCCCCCTCCCCTTCACCCACCGCCACTGCCACACACAGACTGAGAGGTCGGGGACCCACCATGTCTCAGATCCGGCCCGGACTCAGTAAAACTCACAGGAATAGCAAGAAACGAGGCTGATGTCACGTCCTGAAAGATGAGTTGCGCCCCTAAGATTCTTCAACCCAGGTGAACCCTAGGCCTGTCCCCCTTCCCTCCTCTTCCTGGGGGGCCGGACGAGCCTCAGGATCTGCCTGTGCCCTGGCTTAGTTACCCTCAGCATGTCAGATGCTCGGACACTGGCAGAAACATGTGACAACGCCCGAGGGAGACTCTTCCCAGAAGGCCGCCCAGCACAAGGCCGGGAGTCTGCTCCAGGAGGGGCTGGGCCCTGCCGGGTGAGGCCCTGGCCTCTCTTCCCTGCCCCCCTGCCAGACCTGCTGGACGGAAATGCGGGCTTGGGGGTCAGGGAACCTCCCAAGGACCACAGCGCCCCCTCTCTGCTGCAGACACCCAGCACGGGTCGCCTTGCTGTGGACGTCGGGAGTGGGCCGCGCTGCGCGGGCGGTTCCTTCCCTGGGGCAGATCGGTGCCCCCACGGAGGGAGGGAGCCCTTGAGAGGACCCAGCCGGAGTTTCCCCAGGGCTCTACCTCCCGATGCCTTCCCCACTCCGCCCACCTCTACGTGGGGGGCAGAGGACCCACACCCCCCTCGCTGGGGTCTCCTGCACCAAGTCAGTCCCCGGACGCCCCCGGGGGAGGAAAGGGAGCTGGGGCAGAGGCAGGCACCCCGGCTGCCGCAGACGCTTCTCGCGACCCAACTTCGCAGAGTCTGGTCCACCTGGAAAGGTTAACTCCATAGCAAACCCAGGGGGCAGAGGAGTGAGCAGCGGGGGGCGGGGGGCAGGGGGGGCTCCCGCTCAGCCTGTTCCCCACAGAGCCGCCCTCACCGCTGCGGGGAAGGACTGCGCTGCCTCCGGGCCCAGCGACAACGGCAGGGAGAGCCGAGGCCACCCGGCCCAGAGGGGTCCCGGCGCCCCCAGGCCTTGGGCTCAAGACCCCAGCACTGCCCCCTGGGGTGGAGTGTCCCCGAGTGAGTTTTCACATCTGTAAAATGGAACCATAACCATTTTCTGCCCACTGCATGGGGTTGTAGAGATCCGGTGCTTTCAGCAGAAGAGTGAGTCCGTCTCCCTCGTTTTCTGTTGCTTCCGCTCTCAGGACATGGTGGCAGCGGAAGTAGGCGGTCACCCCTGTGACAGGCAGGGCTGAGGCTCACAGGGTGGCTGAAGGCTGATGTCTAGCGAAGAACCATGCCCCCGAAGGCTCCTGGGAAGACAAGCCACACAGAGAAGTCGCCTCAGATGCTGTGGCAGAGGTCACCTCCGTCCCTTCTTCCGTGGTGACCAGCCCGTATTCGGTTGGTGAGGGACAGGGCTGCAAATTTATGCTCCCCGCCTCTCTTTGCAGATGGGGGGTTGCCCAGGGGATGTAAGTGGGAGTCACTGGGTGGGGCTTCTGGAAAGCTTTCAATGGGGAACTGAGCCCCCTTGGTCCTTCCTGCCTTCTTCCTTCCCGGAACTTCTTCCTTCCCAGAACTGAGCTGCAAGGGTCAGAGCACCGGCAGCCACCTTGTGTCACGAGGCAGCCTTGAGCATGGAAGCCATTATTAAATGGTGGGTTTCTGTAACCGTGGAGCCGCCAATCCCATCCTGGAGCCCCTCCTCCCGACTTCATGCAAGCGACAGACACCCACAACCCCATTCAAACTGACGTCGGTTCCCACAAGACGCGTCTTCATAAACCACTCCTTCTCGGATAAACTTTTCATTCACTGACTTGCACACAGAGGAGGACCCTGGGTTCCAAACTCTGGTCCCCTACGATATTCTGTGCAAATCGTATCTCTACGAATCTAGTCGCTGTTCCCCACGGAATTACTGTATGAATCTCACGGATGCCTTTGAGCGTAAGTGTTCCGTTGCCAGTAATGCCCAGTCAGTGCTGGTGCAAGGTTTACACACATGTCACTCCTCGCTCAGGAGTGTGGTGACTGAAAGTCCCGAAGAGCCACCTGAAAGAGAAGAATCTTTCTGTAAGATCAGTGTCAGTCCCACCCCTAATGTGTTTGTGACCTTGCATTTCTTAGAGCAGTGGCTGCTTAGCAGCCCAAGGCTGAGGGGGGGTGACCGAGGAGTCTACCCTGGAGGGTGGGGACAGTGTCCTGGGCAGAGATGGCCTCCGAGGCAGGCCCCCGGCCCAGGCCCGAGACCCAGGAAAGCCCCCCCTCCCCGTCCTTCCGGAACTGCCCCCCCTTGAAGGGTGTGTTGCCAGCTGGTTGGGTAGGGGCCCAGCCCCTGAGTGCAGGTGCGCCCAGGGCCCTTGGGCCCCCCCCCCCCCATATGTGTCCCTGGGGAATTTTGCCCCAGAGGCAAGAGACCCCGTCTTCTCTAGAACGTTCACGGCCTTGGGTGGTGTTTATAAGCATTTTTAAATTTTTTTTTACTGTTTATTTACTATTGAGAGACAGAGAGAGACAGAGTATGAGCATGGGAGGGGCAGACACACAATCCGAAGCAGGCTGCAGGCAGTGAGCTGTCAGCACAGGGCCCGACGCTCGAACTCAC
The DNA here is from genome assembly GCA_028646485.1 of Cryptoprocta ferox. Taxonomy (NCBI): domain Eukaryota; kingdom Metazoa; phylum Chordata; class Mammalia; order Carnivora; family Eupleridae; genus Cryptoprocta; species Cryptoprocta ferox. The sequence goes on from CM053562.1 coordinate 8,374,241, forward strand.
AAACCGCAAGATCAGGACCTGAGCCGAAGTCGGACGCTTAACGGATTAAGCCACCCAGACACCCCTATAAGCATTTTTAAAGGGTCTGAGGTCAGATCCATTCTAGGAAAAGTGCCCACACAGCTCTCAGGGCTCCAAGCCTGGCCCTGGCCTCGGCCCCCCCGTTCAAGGACCCTGGGGGTGGGCGAGCGCAGGTGTCCTCAGCGGGGCTTTGCCCACCGCGCTGGGGATGCTTCCCCCAGAGTCCCAGCTTCCTTCCCTTTACAGCCCGGCGGGCACCGCGCTGGGCTCTGGGGACGCTCGGGTCGAGGCGTCTGGGACCCAGTGTGGAAGGACGCTGCGTGGCGGAGGAGTAAGACGCGACGCGGGCGCTCGAGGCTCGGCTAGAGCAGGGCTCCTTTAGAACGCGGACACCTTCACCTGGAGAAGGACTGGTCACCGGCACCCCTCCCCTGCACAATCCCAGAAGGGGGATGGGAGGGAGGAAGTTCCCCTGTGTCCAGTGGGGCGCCAGGCCCCGCCCACAGCCGTCAGAAGAGGAAGTATCCCCTGGGGGTGGGAAGGGGCTCGGCCGGCACTGCCGCGATGGGGGAGGGGGGAGGGGGGGGGAGGAGCGGGAGGGGAAGGGAGGGAGAAGAGACTACGAAGGGGTTGGACAGGAGAGGGGAAGGAGAGGGAGGAAGGGAGAGCGGGAGGGGGAGAAAGGAGAAGAGGAGGGGGATGAAAGGGGGAGGGGAGAGAGAAGAGAGGGGAGGAAGAGGGAGGGGAGGGAGAACGAAGGGGAAGGGGTAGGAAAGAGGAGGAGAGGGGAGGGGAGGAGAGGAAGGGAAAGAGAGGGGAAGGGAGAAAGGGGCAGGGGAGGGGGAGGGGAGGGGCCAGAGGAGGGGAGAGGAGAGGAGGGAAGAGGGGAGGGGTGCCCTGGGGTGCACAGGAAGCAAAGGAGAGTTGCCACTTCCTTACCTGCTGCTACTTCCCTATGTTTTATAATAAAAAAGAAGAGATCTACCCCGGCCCCCCACGCTTCTCACTGCTCCCCGCCTCCCCTCCCCCCCCCCCGTGCGCCCCCATCAGTTCGTGCTCCCGATCTCGGAATTGTGAGTTCAAGCCCCATAATGGACGTAGAGGTGACTCAAATCTTAAAGGAAAAAAAAAAAAAAAAGGCGGGCAGGATTGGGAGTGGGGGGCACACCCACCGACGGGCAAATCAGGTGGCTTCCTGCAGCCACTGGAACAGCACTTGCCAGCGGCCCGGCCACCCCGCCCTGCCTGGGACCCAGCTCGCCCCTAGTTCCTGTGGCAGCTTCTCTGCCCAGCGAAGGCCTCTGCTCTCTGTCCGCTGAAGGACGTGGTTCCAGCCGCTGTCCCCTCGCCACTGGTCCCCCGGGGCCGCAGGGACAGGCGAAGAAGAGCGCTTTCCAGCTCACCTCCCTCCCCAGCTACCCGCTCCTCTCTCCTTACAGCCAAACTCTGTTGTGGGCACCTTCCCCTTCCCTCCTGGACCCACCGCCATGGGGCTCCCCTTCCTCCTCCAGCACTGCTCTTGCCAGTTCACCAGTGACCTCGTGGCCGCTGGACCAGCCTGCTCAGTCCTCATCGTTGGCCTTGCAGCCACGAGGGACGGGATGCTCACTCCCTCCTCCTGGCGACACCCTCTCAGGGTTTGAGGGACACCACACCTGTCTGGCTTTCCACCAGGCTCTCTGCTCCTTCCAGGCTTTCTGCCCGTCCCTCCCCGTCTCACTGGCTTTCTGTGTTATGGGCCATCGGTGGCCCAATCCATCCGTGGACCTCTTCTCTCTCCAAGCTCCTCCCTGGATGGACACTGTCCAGCAGGAGTCTAATAGGAACCACACATGTCATTTAGCACTTTCTAGGGGCGCCTGGGTGGCTCAGTCGGTTAAGTGTCTGACTTCAGCTCAGGTCATGATATCTCGGTTGGAGAGTTCGAGCCCCGTGTCTGGCTCTGTGCTGACAGCTCCAAGCTTGGAGGCTGCTTCAGATTCCGTGTCTCCCTCTCTCTGCCCCTCCCCTGCTGAGCTGTCAGCACAGAGCCGGATGCAGGGCTAGAACTCATGAACCCGAGAGATCATTACCTGAGCAGAAGTCAGACGCTTATGGGACTGAACCATGCAGGTGTCCCCCCACTAATTTCAAGTGTTCAGTAGCCACATGTGGCTGGTGGCTCCTGCAGGTCAGCACAGAGCTAGATAATCCCAGGAAATAGGGGCTGTAAATGCCCCCAGGTCTGTGCAGGGACCTCCGGTGTTCATCTCTGGCCTGCACACCTCCGCACAGCAGACCCGTCTGACCAATGTGTCCTCAACCCTGCACTTGGACAGCTAAGGGGTGCCTCGAGCCTGGCCTGTTCAAACAGGGCGCTCAGCCACCAGCTAGCAAGGCCAGTTGTCCCATCTGGGTTAATGGCAACAACTCTCTTCCGGTTGCTGAGGTCAAATTCTTAGTGCGCCCCTTGACTCTCTTTCTCTCTCTCCTACCTCATATCTGGCCTGGCCAGAAATCCTTCGAATCCTTCCAGAATCGCCCCACTTCTCGTGTCCCTGTCACCTCCTTGGGCCCGCCCCCTCGGCTCTCCGGGGATTGGGATTTGTTTGGCGGATCCTCTCCTGTCTGGTCTGGCAGCGCCTGGCCCAGCTCCTGCGGTCTGTTCCCCACTCAGAATGCTGCCTGGAAAAGAAGTCACACTTGTCCCTCGGCTCCGAACCCTGCAGGGCGCCCATGGCCCCCAGGAGAGAGTGAGCAGTGGCCCACAAGGCCATCCAGTGAGTGCCCCTGCCCCCTGCTCCCCGCCCCCACGCTGTTCTGGAACACAGTAGGCCACCAAGTGTCTCTGCATGACTGCCTCCTTCAGGCCTGTCCTCAAAAACCACTGTCGCCTTCCCAGTCCCCTACCTGAAAGCCACCTCTCCTGTGAGCACATTTCCTATCCCCCTTCCCTGCTTTTTCTTAGCCCTTACGGCCAACACGTGGCGCACGCCACCGATGCGGTTCTGTCTCTGCCAGCACAACCTCGGCTCCAGGAGGACGGGGGTTCGCGCGTGTGTTGGTTTTCCCCGCTCGATCCCCAGTGCCCGGCACGGTGCCTGGAACCTGGAAGGCCTTCCGTGCGGACTTTCAACGGACGGACGAATGACGTCCGGGCAGGGAGAACACCAGGAGCGAATCCAGGGGCGGCCGCTACCGTCCGAAGCCTGCAGGCTGCGCCCCGAGGCCTCCCGCGCCCGGAACCGTTCTTGGCGCGAGGGCGGCGGGGCTGGAAGCGAAGAGGCCGCGGGGAAGGCAGGGGCGGCTCGGCTGCCTCCGCTGCAACCGCCTCGGGCCCGGGGAGTCCCGGCAGATCCGGATCCGGATCGGGGAACTCGGGAGAGGCAGAGCGCGGCTTACAACGCCGGGGGTGGTGGGGGGAGGTTGTGTCGAGGACCCTAAACGACGCACGGGCGCCTGGGCGGGCGCGGGGGGCGGCCGGCCTTTGTCCCGGGAGGAGGCGCCGCCGGCGACCGGGGCCCAGGCAGCCTCCCTCCGCTCCTCCTCCGTCCCGCCCGCGGGGCCGGAAGAGAGGCGCGTGGAGGCCGCCGAGGCTGGCGCGTGGGCGGAGAGGGCGCGGGCCGTTCGGGGGAGGCGGGCGCGGGGGCGCGCAGGCCAGGGGAAGCGGGCGGGGGGGGGGGCGCACAGGGCGCCGGCTCCGGGAGGCCTCGGAGGCGGACGCGGGGCCGCAGAGGTCTCGGGAGCGCGCGGGGAGGGTGCGGGAGCGTGCGGGCGCGGGGCCGTGGCGGAAGGCGGGCGCGCCCCCACCAAGAGGCCCCCCCCCCGCGCACCTGCGAGCTGCGCGGCGCTTCCCGGCTCGCGGCCGCCCGACCCCCCAGCGGCCGGTATTTATTTGTGTTGGCGGAGGGGGGCGGGGCCTCTGGGACGCGAAAATCCTTCCAGGAAGTTTGCTCCTATTAATACCCCGGTTCCTGGCAGCGGCTCTCCGCACGCGGGGGCGGGGGCGCGGGCGCAGCCCTGGCGCCTCCCGGGTGCGTCCCCGTCCGCACGCGGGGGTGGGGAAAGCGAGGGGACCGAGGCCGCGACGAGGGCGGGGCGGGGCGCCCGGGCCGTCGGCTGAGGGCGATTCGCTGGCGGGGTGGGGGTGGGGGCGGCCGACGGCGTGGAGGCCCCGAGCCCCGACGAGGTCTGGACGCCCCTGGTGACCGTGGTGACCTTGGTGCAGCCACAGGGCGGGAGAGGGCGCTGCGGCAGCAACTTGACCTTTGACACCAGCGTGCTCGGCACCACCACCTTGCGAGCTTATCGTGAGCTCTGATCTGCAGAAGTGGAAAACGGAGCTCGGAGAAGTTCAGTACGCTGTCCGAGGTCACAGCGCTGGCGTCCTAGCGAAGTCCCAGGTGTTTTTTTTTTTTTTTAACATTTATTTATTTTGGGCAGAAAGAGAGCATGAACGGGAGAGGGGCAGAGAGGGAGACACAGAATCTGAAGACAGGCTCCAGGCTCTGGGCTGTCAGCACAGAGCGTAACGCGGGGCTCGAACTCACGGACTGCAAGACCATGATGTGGAGGCTTAACCAACTGAGCCATCCAGGCGCCCCGAGGTCCCAGGTTGTTTTGTTTTGTTTTTTTTTATGTTTTTTATTTATTTTTGAGAGACAGAGAGAGACAGCGCGAGCAGGGGAGGGTCAGAGAAAGAGGGAGACACAGAATCTGAAGACAGCCTCCAGGCTCTGAGCTGTCAGCACAGAGCCCGAGGCGGGGCTCGAACGCAGGAACCGTGAGATCATTACCTGAGCCGAAGCCGGACGCTTAACCGACTGAGCCACCCAGGCGCCCCCCCCCCCAGGTGCCAGGTTTTTGACCCGTGTCTTGCAAGACATGCTCCCTTGGAAGCAAATGCCGCAGGACTGTGCCTGTCGTATTAGCCAACAGGGGACCCACAGGAACCTACCGCACGCGCGGCACCTCGGAGCCTGCCAAGTGCCCGTAGTGCCCTTCGGGCACCGCTCTGCTCGGGCGCCTGTCACACACCTGGAGCCCTCATCGTCTCGCCAAAGAAAATTTATTTTTAACATCCCTCAGGTGCGTGTGCAGATGAGCTTGGAAGCGGTTGCCAACCAACCGCCTCTGGAGCGGTGGGCTCCTGGCATGCTGACGACACCTAAGCCACATCACACTGTCTCTTCCCCGGTATTCTTTCGATTTCTTTTAAATGTTTATTCACCTTTGAGAGACAGAGAGAGCGCCAGGGAGGGAGCAGGGGAGGGGCAGAGAGAGAGAGGGAGGCACAGAATCGGAAGCAGGCTCCAGGCTCCCAGCTGTCAGCACAGAGCCCGATGCGGGGGCTGGAACTCACAAACCAAGAGATCATGACCTGAACCGAGGTCGGGGCCTTAAGGACTGAGCCCCCCAGGCGCCCCTCTTCCCCAGTACTCTGAAGGCAGTCCCGACACAAGGGCAGCCCTTCCGCCCAGGGGTATCAGCCCCCACCTGCTCAGGGATGCTGTCCACTTTGGCATGGAGGTAGGTCACTGCTCCAGGGCCACACTTGGGAACACTTGGACCAAAGGAAGTTTGTCTTGTGAACCTTCCTGCTCTAGTCCCCAGGGTCCCCTCCCCCTCCCGCCTCCTCCGCCGGAGGAGGGAGGGCAGATCTGGGCATTTTCAGGTGGGACTTGTTGCCCAGAACCCCCTCCCCCACGGGCTCTGGCAGGAACAGTACTTAAAGGAAAGTCCCCTGTTGGAGCGCGGCGAGCTGGCTGCCACCTGTCTCCCTGGGACGCCAGGCTTGGTGATCAGTGGGGGGATCTCAGCCCTCTGCCGGCTGCAGTTGCCGGGGAGTCAAGCATGGCTGCCTCCGGGAGCCTCCCCACCCCCTGCCCTGAGCTGGACCCAAACAGCCCTGCTTCTGTTAGCATTCATGCTGCCAGAGGGTTCCGTGGGGGGTGGGGGGTCCGTGAAACAAATGCCCGCTCCCCAGCTTGGGTGGGCCAGGCCTGCCAGCTGCCTTCACTTTTGGCTGCGATGGCCTGGAACAGGAGTGGTAGCATCAGCTATTTTAATGCAGAGTTAGGCACACAATCCTTGCTAAAAATAAATACAAAGGAAAACCCCAAAGTAGCTAAGCCTATTTCAATACCTTTTATTTTTCTTGTCCCTGGTTCTTTTGTCTTCCCCCTTTGCAAGTCTGGAGCTGCAATTCCGCCCGGGGCCCACCCTGAGTGTCTCGGGGCTCCCGCCCATGTCCTGCAGACGCACAGCCCAGACTTGATCGTGGGCAAGAACAGAGTCAGAGGGATTGGGGGAAGAAAAGAAAGAAGACCCAACAGCCATTTCTTTGAGTGCCATTTATGTTAAACAGGATGACAGCATCGCTTCGGAGACGTAACTAAAAAGGAGCTGGGGGGTGATGAGCCCTCTCCCCACGGCCCCCTTCCAGCCCTCCACAAGAGAGCGAGATCGGAGGTTTGCCAAGCACCCACTTACGAAATGGCCGGCACACTGCCCTCCTCTGATGGAGCAGAACAATCTAGGTACCTCCGGGCTCCTGGGCCATCATCGCTCACCCTTTCAGAAAGGAAGTGTGGGGGAGGAAATTTTTTCCCTCTCTCCTCTTAGTTTCTTTGGCCGATGCGGTAATCCGACTGACACCAGACAGATTCGCGGGAGAAAAACAAATTGAATTCCGTACGTTCAGGGCTCAGTTGAGGTTTTCATGCTTTCAGGAGCGAAGGAAAGGGACGGGACCTCTGCTTCAGGGGCACGAGGACAGTTCACCAGACGAGAAGAGCAGGTGTTTGGGAATTGGATGGTTCCCCTCGTACAGATCGGTCCTTGAGATAACAAGTTGTCTCTGGGAACAGCTTTCCTTCTGGGCCAGGCCCCCTATCTAGAAGTGTCTGTGGGGCGCCTGCGTGGCTCAGTTGGTTGAGCATCTGACTTTGGCTCAGGTCATGATCTCAAAGTCTGTGAGTTCGAGCCCCGCGTCGGGCTCTGTGCTGACAGCTCAGAGTCTGGAGCCTGCTTCGGATTCTGTGTCTCCCTCTCTCTGCCCCTGCTTGTTCTCTGTCTCTGTCTGTCTCTCTCTCTCAAAAATAATATGCATTAAAAAAAATTTTTTTTAAAGTGTTTATGTAGTTAAGGGAGACGTAAAAGTTTTTCTTTTTTATTTTTTTAGTTTCTTTCCTTCCTTTCTCTTTTCTTTTTCCTTTTCATTTTCTTTTTTCTTTTCTCTTTTCTTTCTTTAGAGTGCTCCAGAGAGGAGTGAGCAGGGGAGGGGCAGAGAGAGGGACAGACAATCCCAAGCAGGTGCTGTGTTCTCATTAACCTTGAGATCATGACCTGAGCCTCGATCAAGATGCTTAACTGACTGAGCCACCCCAGCGCCCCCCGAGGTAAAAGTGTTTCTTGGCTTGCTGGGTTCTGATTACCTTCGGCTCTAAATAACCCACGTACCAAGGTGGCATATTTTGGGGTCATGTATTTCACTCTCCCTGGGAAGCAAAGGGGACAGACACCTTTGGGGTATCCACTGTCCTATTTAATTAAATAAGGAGGCCACCAGATTGATGTGGCTGGAATTCCCCGGGGGCCCACATAAGCAACCCAAAATCCTAGTCTGCAAATGCCTCAAGGTCCCAAACTCCCAAGTTTGAGAGAGGATCACAAAGCCCCTGAGGCTTAAGCTATAGCCAAGTAAATGATTTCCTGTCTCTGCTCTGCACTTTCTCCAAGTCCTGCCCTGGCTCCTGGCCGGGCCCTCCTAACCACTTCCTGTCTGGTGCCACGCCAGTCCAAACAATTTTTGCTCAATAAATTTTTTGTAACGTTTATTCATTTTTGAGAGACAGAGAGAGACAGAGTGTGAGCAGGGGAGGGACAGAAAGAGAGGGAGACAGAATCCGAAGCAGTCTCCAGGCTCTGAGTTGTCAGCACAGAGCCTGATGCGGGGCTCGAACTCCCAAACCAGGAGATCATGACCTGAGCCAAAGTTGGATGCTTAACTGACTGAGCCACCCAGGCGCCCCTCAAATAAATTCTTAAAATACTTTTTTTTTTTTTTTTTTAATATACAACCTGGACTGGCATCAATGACCCTTCTGTTTTTCTGGGGACTGACCATCATCCGTGGGGGGTCAAGGACGTAGTTTCCACCTGGTATGTCATTACAAATTCCTCCCGACCCCTGGTCCCCTAAGGTGGATAGGATCAGGGGTGGACACTTAGCCAGACCCCTGGAAGTTGGCACAAGGAAAGGGAGAGAAGGAGGGGGACAAAGTCCATCACCTGGGTCCCTCGGTGAGTTTCTGCTCCCTCCTTTTTTTCAGAATATGGGTCAGACTTGCCTGTTTCTTTGCATGTCTCATAATTTTTTAAATTGACAAATGGACATTTTAAAGTTTATTTATTTTCAGAGAGAGAGAGAGGGAGAGTGTGAGTGCAAGTGGGGGAGGGGCAGAGAGCAAGACTCCCAAGCAGGCTCTGCACTGTCATTGCGGAGCCTGGTGGCGGGGTGTGAACGCCCTAACCGTGAGATCATCACCTGAGCCAAAATCAAGAGTTGGACGCTTAACTAACTGGCCCACCCAGGAGGTCCTACAGATGGACATTTTTTTAAGTTTATTTATTTTGAGACAGAGACAGTGCAAGTGGGGGAGGAGCAGAGACGGAGAGAGAGAATCCCAAGCAGAATCCACACTATCAGCACAGAGCCCCATTCGGGGCTCAAACCCACGAACTGTGAGTTCATGACCTCAGCCAAGAAACCAAGAGCTGGATGCTTAACCGACTGAGCCACCCAAGCGCCCCCAAGTGGACATTTTAGATAATACATGGTACCAGGTCTGGGTTCCCGGCCCTCCCCTGGCCACGGTTATTGTTGGATTTTGTGCATTTATTGGCTTGATAGGAAGAATCCTGTGGAGTGTCTCTCCCGCAGTGTGTGGCTCCTGCTATCTGCTCAATTTCGTCTTTTCTGTTTTTAAAGTTTATTTTGAGAGAGAGAGAGAAAGAGCGCATGAGAATGTGAGCCGGGGAGGGGCAGAGAGAGAGGGAGACGCAGAATCTGAAGCAGGCTCCAGGTTCTGAGCTGTCAGCACAGATCCCGATGCGCGGCTCGAACCCCCGAACTGTGAGTTCCTGACCTGAGTCGAAACCAAGAGCTGGACGCTTAACCGATGGAGCCCCCGGGCACTCCAAACTTCGGGCAGTTTTATAAGTCTGACCCAGCTGGTACTTTCTGGCCTTCTGTATCTGGCGTGCCCTGTGGCCGGGCGTGTGTGGGGGAGCCGGGGCCCTCTCTGGGCTCTCCTGAGTGTGGCACGGCCTTGCACACGCACGCACACCTTCCAGGCCGCTCAGGACGTGGTGAGGACTCCCTACTGCTGAGAAGCGTCCTGTCTTCCTCTCTTCCCCAGCGTGCAAGGTCATCAGTGACTGGTGACAGCTTTCTTATGGCCCCGGCCATGGCGGACACCTGTGTGTGGGACCCGCGGGCACAGCTGGGCAGGGGGACGCCGGGGTCTCTCTGCTCTGCCAGAAAGATGGCGTATGCTCTAAGGCCAGTTCAAGTGAGGCCTCTCACTTCTCCTGGTCACCAATGACGGGCGCTGACCTTGGGAAAGAAACCAAAGACAGTTCTCAGGTCCGAAAACTCTGGGCTGCGGGTGGCGTGGAGCCAAGGGCTGAGCCAGGGGCAGACCCCGAGCCCTGAAGGACCAGGGCGCACCCCTGGGTCCCCGCCTGTCTCCCCTCACGCTCCTCCTGCTGTCTGTGCACCCCCGATTCGACTGCGCTGGCTTGTCGCAGAGCCCTGGTGGGGTCATCCCACTCTGTCCTTCTGTACGTGTGTGTGTTTAAGTAAGCTCTGGACCCCACGTGGGGCTCGAACTCAAGACCCCGAGACCAAGAGTCACATGCTCTGGCCACGGAGCCAGCCGGGCGCCCCCTTGGTGGGTTTTCTAAGATTTGTCAAACTGAGACATACTAAAAAGTTTATTTGGGCAAATTTGAAATTTCTTTAAAATCTCTTTGGGTGCATTTGAGCAAAATTGATTCGGATCAGTGGCATCCTCGCTAGCGGAGAGACAGGAGCTGTGAGGAACTCTACAAGACGAAAGACTTTTATAGGCGGAAGGGGGGGGGGCAAGAAAGTTATTCTGGCAAAAACCAGGTCGATTGTGGCATTGTCACCTCCCTTTGGGGGGCGGCAGGGTCTATCAGGCAGACGTCCTCACTGATGCCCATCAGGCCATTCGCAGGGGTGAGCAAACAAGGGACCAGTACTGTTTGATTAACACCTTCCCCTTAAATTTACAGGTTCCATTTACACCTCAGGGGAAACAGAGGCTCAGAAGACTCAGGTGACTTCCCAAGGACACTCCGCTTTTAAGGAGTTTTGTTGGTTTTCTATTGCTGGATAATAAATTACCCCAAGACTCAAGTCACTTGAAAACAGTACGTCTTGGGACGCCTGGGGGACTCAGGCGGTTACAAGCGTCTGACTCTTGATTTCAGCTCAGGTCATGATCTCATGGTTTGTGAGTTCAAGCCAGCATGTCCACGCTGATGGTATGGGGCCTGCTTGGGACTCTCTCTCTCTCTCTCTCTCTCTCTGTCCCTCCCCCAGTCGCTCTCCGTCTCTCAAAATAAATAAACTTCAAAAAAAAAACACTAAAAAACCCCCAATACCGTGGTTATGTCTCACATTTTATGTGGGAGTTCAGGTCTGGCTTTTTCTGGCTCAGGGTCTCTCGGGAGATTGTTGTCGAGATGTGACCCCAGCTACAGTCATCCGAAGGCTTGACCGGGGCCGGAGGGTTCACCCCCAAGGCCGCTCCCGCTCACGGCTGGTGAGTTAGTGCGGCTGTTGGTGGGGGCCTCGGCCCCTCCACGGGGGTCTCTGCAAAGGTGGCTCCTTCCCCAGAGCGAGCAAGGCCAGCGACAGGGAGCCACGAGGAAGCCACGACACCCTCTGTGACCTGGTCTCAGACATCGCGTGTCACGACCACTACATCCTGTTCACGCTGAGTCACCGGGTCCAGCTCCCGCCCCAGGGGAGGGGATCATGCTCCATCTTTTGAAGGGAGTCGTGCCGAGGAATCGGGGGCACAATTTAAAGCCATCACGGGGCTGATCCACAGGTTTTAACTTTAGTCTGCAGGACCCCAAAGCCCAGGGGTTCGTGGGGCTCCTTCTCAGGATGTGAGGTTCTGGGGTGGGCAGTGAGGCCTTTCCCCTTGTGATGCCCCCATCTGGACGCATCACCAGGACAAGACCCACGAGGCAACAGGGGCTCCGGCCTGAGGGGTGCAAACAACAGTCACGGCCAAGGCCAGAGGTGGGCAGGGGGCCACAGTGGGCCCCGGCCCAGAAGAGGCTGATGCACTGACGTGGCGGGAGGGAGGAGGTGTCCTGGACCAGGGCACATGTGACAATGAAGCAGCAGAGACGAGAGGGGCCGGGAGACACAGAGAGCCCCCGATTCGAGGGAAAGCCACAACCAGGTCCCAGGGACTGAAGAGCTAGGACCTCGTGTCACCCCCCACCCCCCCGCATCAGTCTCAGCTCGCCATTCTCGATGGGCCCGAACGGGGACACTGCACGACTGGTCCCTGGCCCCCCGGGATGGGTGCTGATGGCCTCACGTGCACCTTGTTTCCTGTAATCATAAAAGCGCCTCTCTTTTCATCTTCCTGCCTTGTCCCAAAGCCCTGCTCACCCTCCTCATCAGGAAACTGGCCCACTCTGGGTGTCTCAGACTCCCACTGCCAGGCAGCACCGAGGGTGACCCCTGTCCCTGGGGGAGGCCCCCTCTTGCCAGTTGGGAGAGGGACAAATGCCAGACATACCCTGGATGATGCGAGGGCTGGGAGCCTGGGGGGGGTTCAGAAGTTGGGGAGGAGCCTCCCCTGTCAGGTGATCCGTTCCTGCAGGGCAATGTCACTTCCTGAGGGGCAGAGGGGAGGCTCATTAAAGGAACCCCCGACACTGACAGAGGAATGATGATGAAGGTGGGGGAGCCAAGCCATCTTGAGGGGGCGGCAGGAAGCCAGCCAGGCCAGCACCTCTCCAGCCTTCGATCGGATCGTCAAGGTGATTAGGACTGCCCCAGGGGAGGGCAACGTTCTGTGACATCTGTCACCCCTAGGACCTTGGGCTGCTGTCCACTGTGTGCAGGAAGGGAGGAGGGGGAGGGAGGAAGGGAGGAGGGGAAGGGAGGAGGGGGAGGGAGGAGGGAGAGAAGGAGGAGTGACAGGGAGGAGGGGACAGGGAGAGGGAGGAAGGAGAAGGGAAGAGGGGGAGGGAGGAGGGGAAGGGAGGAGGGCGAGAAGGGAGGAGGGGGAGGGAGGAGGAGGAGGAGGGGGAGCAACAGGGAGGAGAGAACAGGGAGGAGGGGGAGGGAGAGGCTCCTGAGGCCAGGCACCTGCTTTGGCGGGGAGGAGGAGGAGTGGAAGGGCCTTTCTGGGGGTGGGGGGGAGTCTGAAGGAGATGAAGGTGGGGATGAAGCATGTCAGGGAGCCGCGAGGGGCTCTGCCTACCTGCCAGAGTGGGCCCTGTGGGGGGGGGCAGGTTAGGGGCCCTCAGGGGCAGGGCCAGGTGGGGCGAGGCCTCATGACTCTGCAGGGACATCTGTCCCTGTCCCAGCCGGGGTCCCCAGTCAGTGGATAACCAGTCACGCCCCCCGAAGGGGGGGCGGGTGGGAAGATGGAAGAAAGACCAAGGGGCTTTGAGGAGGAGGGTCCAGGCTACGTGCACAGCCCCCAGAGTCCCAGGCGATCCTGCCGTGGCCAGAAAAGTTCTGCTGGGAACCTCTCACAGCCTTTTGGTCTCTGGGAAAGGCACCCCTGGTCTCAGAGAGGCTGAGTGACTTGCCCCAGGCCACACAGCCGGTAAGCAATGAACTCAGAGTTCTTGGCCCCAGTATTAGGAAGTAAGACGCGCTCTCCATCATGAATCCTATAACAACGTCTCTACCTCCCCCTTCCCCACCACTCCCCCCCAACCCCCGCCCCAGCTCCTGGAGAGAGGAGAGAGCCTGATTCAGATGACATGTCAGGAACTGTGGGCAGAACAAATACACGAAGAACAGACAGAACAGGATGAAAGAGATCTGCGGCACCAGGTGCCTTCTGCACCTGCCGCCAGAGTACGGGGCCCCTCTCTCCTGAATGGCCTCTGCACCCTCCCAGGTCGCAGGGGTCCCGGACAGTGGGGGGCTGTGGGGAAGGCAAGCAGGAGGCCCCAGGTGGGCATCATGCCTAGAGGAGGCGCAAGGCTGCTGGGGAGGGAGCTCTCCAGCCCAGCCGGGAGTCAAGAGGGCCCTGCCCAAGACCGGCCTCAACGGGCTTCTGCCTCCTCCCGCAGCCCAGGAGGCCGAGTGCGAGGCCGCCTCTTCGGACTTCATGAAAAACTCACAAAGTTCAGGGACTTCAACGCGGTGAATCGCAGTGGGGTCTGCTAATGGATGGGACCCGCTGGGCACCGGATGGCCCAGGGAAGGGCAGTGCGGACACCCCCACGCTCAGGCAAGTGGTTGCTGGAGTCTCTCCTCGCCAGAGGGTCCTCGCTCCACACAGAGACCTCGAGAGCGAGACCTGACTCCCTGCTGGACAGGACACAGAGGGGCTAGGAGGAAGCTGGTACCTACTGATGAGCCCAAGTCTCCCCGAAATGTGCCCCTC
>CM053562.1:8388428-8440760 GCA_028646485.1 Cryptoprocta ferox
GGCATGCGGGCTATTTGAGGTGAAGGCCATCAGGACGGAGCCAACTCAAGAGACACTTCTGCCCCTCCCTTAACGTCCTGGCAGGAAAACTGGGGGTCCTGCCCAGAATTAAGAGTTACTACCGGAGACAGACTTTATCCGAGTGGCCCGCCTGCCGGGCAGGGCAAACGTCCCCTTACCCTGCCCTGCGCGCTGAGGCCCCAGGCCCCCAGCCCATTCGTCAGCTCGAGATGGCAAACGTCTCACTCTCCCTTTCCTGTCTTTGAACCTCTCGAGTACGTGGGGTTCCAGTGGGCACGAGATGAAATTCGATCTCGTGCTGTTAGTCTGTCTCGTGTCATTGTCGTCCGTCACGGTCGGGCCAGAAGAAACCTTGAAGGGTAAAAACCTTCTCCTCCCACCGTCCCTCCGTCCACCTCTACCAGGGAGGCTGGTCTCCTGCCGGCGCACCAGGCAGGCCTGCCGAACACAGCGCCGACGCAGTCTGCACACGCGGGCTACGCCTGCTCCGGGAAGGTCCACACACGGGGCCGCCAGTCGCCCAGGTTAGAGACAGGCGGGAAAGCTTGGCACAGGGAGGGCCAGCACCTGCCCTGAGGTCACACAACGACCCAGCTGGGCTCCCAGACAGGGGGTCGTCCAGGGACGAGGGCGACAGCGTCGGGGCGTCCCCTGGTGGCCGCCGCGCGCGGAAGCCGGCCGCCCTGAGTCCCCTGGCCTGCAGCCGGACGGGGGCGACAGCGGCCGGGGACCTCCGCGGCTCGCGGTCGCGTTTCCTTTTTAAAAGCGCGTCTGCGCTGAAACCGAATTTCTCTACAATGGATGAGATCGCTAGGGCCCCGCGGCCGGGGCGGAGGAGCGAGCGCGCGCAGCGGCGGCGAGCGGCCACCCGGGCTATTGTTGTGGCCGCGCCGGGCCCATCCGGGGGGCGGGGCGCCAGCCCGTGACGTCAACCCCCGCCCCCCGCGCCGCCAAAGCCCCGCCCGCGCCCCCTTTGTCCGCCGCTGCGCGTGTCCTCCCCCGAGGGCGCCGTCAGCCGCGGGTCCCCCGGCGCAGCCAAGCCCCGAGCTCCGGAGCGCGAACCGGCAGCGCGGGACAAATCCCAGGCCCCTCCGCGTCTTAGAAACCGCTTCCCTCTGCGGACGCAGCCGGAGGCGCCTGAGCCTGGCCCGTGACACCAGAACCGAGGGCAGTTTGCGGCCGCCGCCACCGCCCGGAGCTGCGTCCCGCTCCTCGGTGCTGCTGGGCGGGGGCGGGGTGGGCCCTCGGCCCGCGCAGCAGACGGGGACGCGGACACCGGCGGGGCGAGCAGGGAGTCACGCCTGGGGACTGCGCGCGCCGCCTGGGACCCGCACGCGTGGTGGCGGGGGTGGCCGAGCGCAGAGGACTGGAAGGGTGGGGGCAGGGGGAACCGCTGGGAGGAGCAGAGGCTGCAGGTTGTTTGCAGGTTTGCAAGGTGTTGGGGGCGAGGGGATGAAGTCCAAGGTCTGAGGGCTCGGCTGAGGGTCCCACAGGGTAGAAAGGCCACCTGTCAGGTGGCCGTTGGGACGCGCCAAGACTGGGCGAGAGGGCACTAAGCTCCCTGCTCGTAGAAGTGGCAGCTCACCGCGTACCTGCGGCAGCACGGCAGCGGCCGGCGTTGGTCCAGGCGGCTCTTCTCCCCGGCTCCTCCGCGGGAGTGCTCACTGGTGGTGACTGCGGCCGGCCTGTCCGGGGGAGGGTCCCACGGGACAGCTCACCAGGCCGAACTCTTCGGTCCTCCCCTACTTGGAAAACCCGGCCAGATCGCCTCTTGTGGGTGTGGAAACTGCCTTTAGGCCACACTCCCTGACTCTCAACACCTGGGTCCCGACACGACTTCTCGCTATGCCGCAGCTCCTCAGTCCGCAGACTACAGGTTGCTGCCCTGATCAGGTGTCCCTCACACTTACCTGTGGCACTTGGAAGGAACCCCTTGAAAAGTGCCTGGGCCCCACAGGGAGGCGGCCAGCGATCACGACCAGCCCTGGTGACCTTCAGCGGAAGAGTTACTGGACGGAGCCGGTAGTGGGGATGGGTGGCAGGAGCAGTGCTTAAAGGCAGGCTCAGGTCCCTGCATCTCCGCCTCGCTTGCTCCAGGGGGCGCTCTCACGGCGCGCCCTGGGTCTGGGCTCTGCACTCCAGCTGCCCACGTGGGGAGAAAGGATAGCTGGACCCTGCCACCCATGGCGACTCACACGAGGGGGTTCGCTCCCCATAGGAAGGCGGTGTGGATGCTGGACACCCCCCCCCCCGCAAGTATCTGGTGCCGTGGACAGTCTTCAACATGAGCAGCAAGACCACACAGGCCTCAAAACATGGAAGGAAGGCACTAGCATGCCAGGCTGAGCTGTCTGGGTCGCCACGCCAGAGGGCACCCCAGGCGAGAGGAGAGGGTCCCTCGGGGCCAGGGAGCCCAGGAAGGGGCGCAGTCAGGTTGGGGGGCTGCCCCTCCCGAAGTCACCTGGGGCACAGGCAGGGAGTCAGGCCAACAACACCTTTTATTTCCGTTGTCTTAGAAACTTTAAAAGAAAAAAAAAACTTAAGAACAAAAAAGATGTACAGAAAGAGTGTGTACGAGGAAAGCCTCGCCGCCCCCAGAGGCGGAGATTTCCAAAATGCTAGCTAAATAAGAGGCCAGGTTTGGTCTGTGTCTTTTCGGTGCCCAGAAGCATGCTCTGTGTATTGTTCCGGTGTGCTTGCTGGCGGCCTTCCGGCCCGGCACACTCCCATCCGTGACATGTTCCACCTAATTAGTGTCCTGGTTTGGACTGCTTGTTCTGCGGTTGTAATTGTTGTAACTGTGCCTGCTTTTGCCCACTGACTTGAGGACAGTCTGGAATGTGAGGGGGACAGTCTCTGCCCGAGTCCCCGTCTGGCGCAGGCGGGGACAGGCAGCGCCGGCGGGCCTGGAGCAGGAGGGCGGCTGGAGGGCGGATTTGGGACCCACAGGCCGGTGGCACCGTGTGTGCCAGGGAAGCGGCTGGTTTGCCTCCCGGCCATGAATTCCTTTAACTCCTGTTACTTAGGAGAACTCTCTCTCTCCTATTCTGAAGCACAGCCTTGCTGGATAGACTGGTTTTGGCCGCAGATTTTTCCCTTCTGGCACCTCGAATAGATCATGCCGCGCCCTTCTCACCTGCGAAGTTTCTGCTGAAAAATCTAGATAGCCTTGTGGGGTTTTCCTTGGACGCAACTGCTTTCTTTCCTCTTGATGCTTTTCAAATTCTCTTTATCCTTAGTTTTTGCCATTTTATTTCCTGGGGCGCTTGGTGTGGACCTCTGTGGGTTGCTTTTGTCAGGGGCTCCCTGTGCGCCTCCTGGATCAGAATTGCAGTTTCCTTCCCCAGATTCGGTAAGTTTTCAGCCTTTATCGCCATCAAATAAATGTTCTGCCCCCTTTCCCCTCTCTTCGGCTGGGACCCCTATAACGTGACCGCTATGCTTGACGCTGTCGCCGAGTTCTCCAGGTCTACGCTCATCTTGATGACTCTGCATCACCCTGTCGAGCTCCGCCTGTGTCCTTTCTCTTGTTTCCCATTTATTCCAGATGGCCTACTGTTCGTTTCTTTTAGTGAGTTTATGATCTCTTCCTGCTCCCTTGTCAACTGTTTTATGTCTTTGTGGAGGTTCTCCAGGCTTTCCTCAGCTGAAGCCAACATCTTCAGGAGTGTCAATCTAAATTCTCTGTCAGATATGTGACTTGGCTCCGTTTTGGCTAAGTCTCTTGCTGTGATTTTGTTCTGTTCTTTCGTTTGGGGCCTCTTCTCCCTCTCCTCGTTCTGTCTGTTGCTGGGGCGGTTTCTCTGGGCAGGGTCCCTCCCTGGGGACCAGGGGTTTGCCAGAGATGGGATAGCTCCCCACGGCAGGGCACTGTCCCTGTGTTGTCCGCAGAAACTTTTATGGGGGGGGGGCGGGGTTGCAGTCAGATCCGATGTCCATCCCCGGCCCAGCGCTGGGGCCAGACTGGTGTGTGCATTACCTTCCCCTCTCCCCGGGGCAGGACTCACTGTGGACGGTGTGGCCCCTGTCTGGGCTGCTCGTACACTGCCAGGCTCGTGGTGCTGCTCGGATGGGATCTGGCCGAGAGCGTCCCGGAGGGGGATCCGCAACGTGCGCAGGGGCGGGAGGGGCAGGCGTAGCGAGGGTGGCCGTCTGTGGTCCTCCGCGGGGGGCGCCCTGCAGCACCGCGACGGAGGCGGGCCCGTCGGAGGGACCGATCTACAGAAGCCCTGCCTCGGGGGTTGGGCGGTGCAAGCCAGTTCGGTGGCGGGAACTGGTTCCCTTTGGAATTTAGGCTGGGGGATGGGGGCGGGAAGAGGCGCCAGTCCTTCCGGGACTCAACAACTCTCGCTCCCGTAGGCTCAGGCAGTTTTCAAACTGTGGTTCCTGCCGGTATCCCCGCAGGCTCTTTGTCCCGCAGTCTCTTTAGAGGGAGGACTCGGGGTCCTCGCGCCCTCTCCGCTCTCCGAGAGCAGACCTGCTGATTTTTAAAATTCCAGGTGTTAAGTCCCGCTGGCTGTGCGAACTCACGAAATGCGGCGCCTCCGCGTTTGCAAGCCAAACTCAGGGGGACCTGCCTTGCCCGCGCCGCCTCTCCGCCCTTCCTCCCAGTCTGCCAGTCTTAGGGCGGTTTTCTGGGTTACTGACGCCGACGTGGGTGGAATCTAGGCGGTCAGCACGACGTGGGGAGCCCAGCGCCCTCCTACGCCGCCATCTTCCCAGCAGTCTGTGCTCCCCGCCTCCCAGAGGGCAGTGCGGCGCTGCTCCGGCGTGGCCACTAGATGGCGCCAACGCCAGGCCTATGAGGCCCGGGGGCGGGGCGCGGGCTCGTAATTCACTGCACTTCCAGGAGCACCCGTGGGGGCGCCCCGTCGCCCGCACCGGCAGAGGAAGCTGGCGGGGTTCTCTCTGCTGGGCACCGTGGTTCGGTGACCCGGGACCTGCCATCCGGTAGAGGAAGGAGACGCTGGACGGACCACAATAGGCGATCCAGGCACTGTCTAGTGGTCGGTTCCCAAACAGGGTGACGTGAGGGAGGCGCGCTGCAGCCCGCAGCCTGCGGCCAGGGGAGGGAGGAGGTGACCCCTATCCCCTTCATCCAGGGAAGCAGCAGGAATCCTGTCCCATCCCCAACCTGTCTCCAAGTTCAGCGCCCCCAGCCGCCAGGTCTCCCACCCACAGCAGTGCTGCGTCTGCCCCTCCTCCCCGCACCCACCCGGAGACTGGCACTCGGCCTTTGTTGAATGAATTTGCAGGGGCACCTGTGGGGCTCCGTTGGTTGAGCGCCGACTTCAGCTCAGGTCATAATCTTACAGCTCATGAGTTCGAGCCCTGCATCAGGCTCTCCGCTGTCAGTAACAGACCCTGCTTGGGATCCTCTGTCCGCCTCTCTTTGCCCCTCCCCAGCTCACGTGCGCTCTCAATAATGAATAAACATTTTTTAAAAAATGAATTTGCAGAGAAACATTAGCCCTCAGCCCCAGTTCCCGCACGCCGTGGATGCTGGAGGACGTTTGTGGAGAACAGAGTCCAGGCTGATTTGAATCCCCTTTCCAGAATCTTCTGCCTGTGGCCCAGCGTTATCTCCCGCTGGGTGAGCGCCCCGCCCCCACCCCGGGGAGACCTGCACGCCCTGCACGTCTGTGCTTGGGGCGGGAGGGGGGTTCCGTTTCCTCCCCTCGGATCCGGGGAGTCTGGGACTACTTAAGAAGCCACGTTCGAGGAAGGTAGTGAGCCCACCAGCACTAGAGGTCTCTCCAGGGACATCGCCCTGCGCCCCCCACCCCACCCCCGGACCTCCGGACCCTCCAGCGCCCGGAGAAGTCCACCCTCCCGGAAGCCGCTGGGCGGTGGGACCGCAGGGAACTGGACACGCCGCGGCCTCGCTGCCCCGGTCTTAGTGGTGGAATCACGTCAGCCTGGGCCAGACGCGGCAGCCCGCCTTCTCGTGGCTGCACCCAGAGGTGGAGGTGCCCCCCTGACAGAGATGGGCACAGATGGGTGCCCGACCCAGCCGCAGATGCGTTGTGGGACATAGTTTTAGGTCACTCCATTCTGGGCTTGGTGGGGCCTCATGGCTTCAGATACTGAAACACAAAGCCCAAAGCTGGGGATGGCCCACCGTCCCAATTCGCGGGGGCCTGAACGGTTTGCTAAAACCGAGGGCCCCAAGCCTGCTGGGGTGAAGCAGTGGCTCCCCAACTTGGTCTGTCCCTGCGCAGAAGGCTGTCAGACGGCAGGGCCTCGCTGGTGCGATGCCCCAGTGTCACGGGCATCCACACTGGGAGGGCAGGTGCTCAAGGCCATTTGCCCAGTGAATTGTTACTGAATGTTGTAGAGTCCCTGATCCAAAGCGCTTCCGAGCCCTAACATTCCGTTTGTGCAGCTTGATGACATCCCTGTCCCTAGCGATGGCATCTAGTGTCAGGCTGAGATGATCGGGCGTCACCCTCAACGTCGATCTGACTTGGACACCACCTGCCGTGTGCACACTCCACCTTCTCCTGCACAGTCCGGGGGGGACTGCCCCACCTCCTGCTCTGGGGGTGGGGGAACGACACTCCTCGTAGGGACACCCCCCAGTCCCTACTCGGGTTTGAAGCTGGCCTGAGGGCAAAGGCTGGAGCTGGTGGTTGCTGGAGGCTGAAGCCAGGTGGTCCTGAGTACAGAGCAGGTCGGTGAAAGCGGAGAAGGCGGCCCACGAGTCCACATCTAGCTGATCAGGTTTCCAGAGGGTCCCTGCGTCTCCAAAGGCCACACTAGGCGCCTCCCACTTACAGACCGCCAAGGGCGCACACGCACGAACCTCTCTGCGCCTGCTAAGAAAGCCAAGCAGGTGCTCCCATTTCCTGGCTGACAAAGGAGGAAGCCCAGAAAGCAGCCTCCCCTGGTCCCTGGGAACCCTGGCCTCTAGGAGACGGAAAAGCCCGAGGAGAAACCAGGAAGCTGCAGAGCGGCAGCTGGGGAGCGGGACGCGGGAGCCAGCAAAGACCTCCAAGCAGCAGCAGTCACCAGGGTCAAACATCATAAGGGAGCGGGGACGCAGAGGTATCAATAGCTTTACCCACGGATTGTTGGGGACCTTCGGCGGGGCACTAGCCAGACTCGTGCTGAGACCATGGAGGCCAGGAGCCAGGACTCCCTCCGGAGCGTGCGGTGGGGGCCGGGCTCAGGGGACGCGAGCTTTCTTCCTCCTAAGATGAACCGTGAGCCTGCTTCCGTGCTAACGGGGAGTGCAGCCGGGTGGGAGGACACAGGGGGAGGCTGCGGGGACCAAGGAGGTCACGGGGGAGGCCATGGGGACTGGGGAGGATGGATGGGGCACCGGAGCGAGGTCAGCGGCAGGTTTAGGGCAGGCACCAGGGCCTTAGCACTTGAGGGTGGCAGGTGAGCTCAGTGTGGGCTGGGGCCAGGAATGGATGGGGGTGGGGGGGCCAGCGCCCCGCAAGGCCACTTGACCCACAGCACCCGACAGGGAACAGGGGGCTCCCCTCCAGCAGCACAAACAGGCTCCTGTTGAGGCTTGTGTCTTTCTCCCCTTCCTGCAACGCTTCCGGGAGCTGGCAACCTCGTCTCTAGTTCGTTAGGGGCGCGGCTCCCCGAGTGGCGGTCTTCCCGAGGCCACACAAGGTCATGGGCCTGTACTTACAGGAAAATGGTGTGGCCACCGGAGTGTACACACCGAGGTCCACGAACGAGAAGGCCAGGGCTGCCATGCGAGACGGGCAGCTTCAAATGTAGTCTGCGTTCTGCTGCGAATGACATGTTTGAGGGAGGCGTGGCGTGGCTGGAAGGGGCAGGACAGCAGCTGGCGGTCCCAACGAGCATCACTGGGCCTGTGGCTACCTCGCCTCTAGGGACTTGGCTTCAGCCACTCGTTCTTCCCTTAAATGTGTCCCCAGTACGTGGGGCTGTTTCTGGCCAAGACAGAGCTCTGTGGTAAGGGTCCCAGCACGAATGGACAGACCCCAGTGCCTGAGGCTCCTCGCCTCCTCTCCTGTCCTTCGGATGTGGCCCTGGGAATGTGGCCCAGAAGCTGTCCCAGGACGGCCTTGAGCTAGAGACGCGGTGCTGGGACCCGCTGGAGGGTGTGTGGAGGGTGTGTGTGATGGAACCCGTTGCGGCCGCTCCATGAACTGTTGGTATGTGTCGGCAGGTGCAGGGGTCCATCTGGCAGCCCCCAAGCCCGGCCTCGTGGATCAGTTCCCTGTGGCTACTGCCCCTGCCCATCTGGAGCGGCCTCTTTCCTCTGTCCCTCCCTGTCCCCTGTGTTTGGGGGCCGGACACAGATGGCGGCTGGGAGCCGGGAGCCAGGAGCCAGCACCCAGGAGGGCAGACGGTCACGGACATCTCAGACGCCTGTCATCTGGTCCGGCCCTCCTACTTCACAGGGAAAGAACACAAGTCTGGCCCAGGGGAGTCTACTGTCCCGGTAGCCTCCCGGCTGCTGGCCGTGTGCACCTGTCACGCTGGGTGCAGGTGAAGACAGGGAAACTGAGGAAAGACACAGGCAGCCCGTTCAGACGCTAGCCACGAGTCCACGAAGGCAGAAAGTACCCCTGAGACTCCGGCACTCCACTTTCAGGCCAGAAGAAACAAAAATCCTCACTTTGATCATTATGTGAGCGTCCAGGACTTCTAATCCTTTGAGGGAGTTAATTGTACCAAAGAGCTCACTGAATCTGTTCCAGGAGAGATTCTGTCCCATTCTCCCGGCCAGCTCATCAGGAATGCCTTCTGGGGACGGGGATGGGCCCTGTCACCCCCGTCATCCCCATTAACTGAGACTTCAGGCCATTGCTGGCTGCGTATTTAGAAAAGGCTCAGCTGAGGAGGCCCTGACAAGCACTGTGGGGGAGAATACAGGCCAAGCCCCGCAGAAACCCCTCGAAGAGTAGTTAGCCAAATAAACGTCTTTGCGACGGCAAGGAAACGCTTACTGAATGTTCTCCTCAAAGGATGACGGGCCGCCAGCTATGACACAGCTGTCCCACTGGACGGGGACCCCGAAGCCCAGCGGGTGGAGGTAGCGTATCACCCACTCTCCATCCTCTGTGCTGTGATTTAAACGGTTTAGCAATCCAACTCGTGCCGCCTGGTCAAAAAGCAACAGCCTTCTGAAAATTAATCCGTCCAACCCACCACAGAAATTATGTGCTGCTCGTAGCTCTGTTAAGGGACTGCTATCCAGGATAGAAAGGGCGTCTACAGCTCAACAACAAAACAACCCAGTTTAAAAATTGGCAAAGGACCTGAACAGGTGTTTCCCTGGAGGATATAGACAAGTAGCCAAGAGGCAGACAAAAGATGCTCAAAAGCATTCATCAGGAAAACGCAAATCTAAACCTTAATGCGATACCTTTCACACCCACTGGGACAGCTGTTTTACTTACATGCGTGCGCGCGTGCACACACACACACGCACACACACACATACATACTTATATCGCAAGTGTTTTAGAAACTGGAACTTTTTTTTTTTAACGCAAGTTCTATGGCCGACATGGGTCTCGAACCCACGACCCCGAGATAAAGAGTCGCACGCTCCACCGACTGAGCCAGCCGGAGGCCCCGTAACTGGAACTCCTGTGTGTTGGTGGTAGAGATGCAAACTAGTGCGGCCTCTGGGGAAGTGGTGTGGCAATTCACAGACCATGAGGACTAGAACAGCCACGTGACCTGGCCACCCCACTCTGGGTATGTGCCCCAAAGATCTGAAGTAGGGGCTCAAAGAGAGATCTGCACGGCCATGTTCCTGGCAACATGATTCACAGGAGGCAAGAGCTGAAAACCTCCCAAATCTCCAAATCGATGGAAGAAGAGAACAGATCAACAAAATGCGGCGCGTCCGGACAGTGGAATATTATTCAGCCTTAAAAAGAAATGAGACTCTGACGCCTGCTACAACACGGAGTCCTGAAGACTTTATGTCAACTGTGAAAAGCCAGAAACAAAAAGGACCGATATTCTACGGTTCCATTTATAGGAGGGACCCAGAACGATCAAGTTCACAGCGACAGAGTGTAGGACACTGGTTATCAGAGGCAGCGGGAAAGAGGAAGAGAAGTCACTGTTTAAGGCGACAGTCCGGGAAGATGACAGTCCCAGGCGGTGGTGATAGTCGCGATGACGTGAATGTACTTGGTGCCACGAAACTGTACACTTGAAAATGGTCAGTAAGCTGTACGTTACGTGTGTTTTACTACTAAAAAAATAAATCCGTCCATCTCTCACTGGATTGGTAGGTTCAACCTGCCAGGTCTCAGAGCCAGTATCACAATGTGTCATTCTGGGGCGCCTGGGTGGCTGTTGGTTCAGCATCTTACCCTTGAGTTTGACTCAGGTCATGATCTCATGGTTGAGCTCTCAGTGCAGAGCCTGCTTGGGATTCTCTTTCCCTCTCTCTATCCCTCCTCCACTCACACATGCGCGACAGCTCTCTCCCCTCCAAGATAAATAAGCTTAAAAAAAATGTGTCATTTTAAGACTGTAGAGAAAAAAAGGTAAAGTTCTTTACTCTAAAAGACTCCTAGATACAAGAACAGCATATAAGACAATTTGCAAATCAAACAAACATGAAAAAAGGCCTTTTTAACGTAGATCATCTAGGATCACTCCTAAAGATGCAGAAATGTATTACCAATGAAGAAAACTGGATACTCAATCCTGTGACTTTCCTCGGGCCCATCTCAGAGCTATCATGAAGCAACCAAGTCAACCGAATTTCCAAGGGTGACAAGCCCAACCATGCACAGAAGGGACGCACGGAGCACCGTGTACGATGCCGAGCGCGGAAGGAAACGGTGGGTGCCAGTGGAGACAGGAAAGGAGAAGTGAGCTAAAACTTTTGGTGAGTTCTTAAGAAAGGCCCAGTGTGGATCGGTATTGTCAATTCAGACAGCAGAGGGGCCCAGAGAAGGGGACTCACACTCATCGGCCAGCCCTTTCTGGGGTGGGTTCCCGCAGACGGGGCACGAGCCGGGGGACACCTGCCCTTGGCAGCACAGGCACGTGGGGGCGACGGGCTGCTCAGGGAAAGGCAGGGCAAGCCGCCTGCTTCCCGGGAACCCTTCTCTCCTACAGAGGAAGCAAACCCTCTCACCTCCACAGCCCAGGAACAAATATATTGTAAAGCAGCAAATTTTGAAATTATGTTTATTTTTGAGAGAGAGAGAGTGGGGGGGGAGGGGCAGAGAGAGAGGGAGACAGAATTCCAAGAAGGCTCCACACTGTCAGCGCAGAGCCCGACGCGGGTCTCGAACTCATGAACTGCGAGATCATGACCTGAGCCGAAGTCGGATGCTTCACCGACTGAGCCCCCCAGGCGCCCCCCATGGTATCGTTCTTACACTGTGTGTTAAGTGGTGCAATGTATCTGAAGGGAGCCTGGGACACGCTAAAGATCTATATATACTGTGAACCGTAACACAAATCTCAACAAACCAAAAAAACTAAAAAGGAATAAATCAACAGGAAAGATCAAATGAAATCATTAAAGATACTCAATTGAAAAGAGGGGGAAAGGGGCTGCCTGGGTGGCTCAGTCGGTTGCGCGTCTGACTTCGGCTCAGGTCATGATCTCACGGTTCATGGGTTCAAGCCCTGTGTTGGGCTCTGTGCAGACCTCTCGCTCAGAGCCTGGAGCCTGCTTCAGATTCTGTGTCTCTTTCTCTCTCTGCCCCTCCCTGGTTCATGCTGTGTCTCTCAAAAATAAATAAATGTAAAAAAAAAAAAACAAAAAAAGAAAAGAGGGGGGAAATAACCCAAAGAACAGATGGGACAATAGAAAATAGCAACGCTACAGATTTGAATCCAGACATATCAATAATTACATAAATGCAAACTGTCTACACACTACACTATGAATGAATATAGACTAGATTGAAGACAAGATTCATCTGTCTACTACCAAGAAATCCACTTTAAAGACAGAGGTTAAAAGTGAAAAGATAGGGGGTTCAGGGGTTAAGTGTCCAACTCTTGGTACTGGCTTAGGTGGTGATCCCCCTGTTGGGAGATTGTGCACTGACCATGGAGCCTGCTTGGGCTTCTCTCTTTCCCCCTCTCTGCCTCTCACTGGCTCACATGCACTCGGTCTCTTAAAATAAAATAACATTAAAAAAAAAATTTTTTTTTTTTTAAAGGGGGTGCCTGGGTGGGTGGTGGCTCAGTTGGTTGAGCGTCCAACTTCAACTCAGGTCATGATCTCACAGTTCGGGGGTTCGAACCCCACATCGGGCTCTGTGCTGACAGCTCAGAGCCCGGAGCCTGCTTCGGATTCTGCGTCTCTTCTCTGCCTCTCCCCTACTTGTGCTCTCTCTCTCTCTCTCTCTCAAAAATAAACATTAAAAAAAAATTTTAATAGGTCAATCCATCAAGACATAACAAACACAAATGTGTAACATTTGTTACAGATAACAGTAACAGAGCTTCAAAATACATGAAACAAAATGTGATAAAAACAAAACAAAACCCCAAATGGACAAATCTAAAATTTAGTTAAAAGACTTCACTGGGGCGCCTGGGTGGCTCAGTCCGTTGAGCATCTGACTTTGGCTCAGGTCATTATCTCAAGGCTTGTGAGTTCGAGCCCCGTGTTGGGCTCTGTGCTGACAGCTCAGAGCCCGGAGCCTGCTTTGGATTCTGTGTCTCCCTCTCTTTCTGCTCCTCTCCTGCTTTCTCTCTCAGAATAAATACATGTTAAAATTTCTTTTTTTTAAATTAAGACTTTACTACTCTATTGGTAACTGACAGAACAAGTAGACATAAAATCAGGCAGAACAGAGGGACGCCTGGGGGGTTCAGTCAGTTAAGCATCTGACTCTTGGTTCAGCTCAGGCTATGATCTTGTGGTTTACGAGTTCGAGTCCTGCACTGTGCTCTGCGCTTCTCTCTCTCTCTCTCTCCAGATTAAAAAAAAAAAAAATTCAGTAAGGACAGAGAAAACTTTTTTGGGGGGGAAGTATTTATTGAGAGACAGAGAGAGAGAGAGAGGGAGGGAGGGTGGGTTAGGGAGAGAGAATGAATCCCAAGTAGGCCCCTCACCAACAGTGCGGAGCCCAACCCGGGGCTCAAACCTACGAACCATGAGATCATGATCTGAGTTGAAATCAGATACTTAACCAACTGAGCCACCCAGGCGCCCCAGGGATAGAGAAGACCTTGAAACCACTATCGACATCTTGACCTGCCTGACGTTTACAGAACATCCCACCTAACAGCAGACTGCACATTCTATTCAAGTGAACATGAAACATTCACTGAGAGAGGCCATTTGGAGGGATTTAAAACAAGTCTCAATAAATTCAAAATAACTGAAACCATACAAAATATGTTGACAACATAGAATTAAATTAGAAATCAACAACGGAAAAACACTTGGGAAATACCCAACTATTTAAAAAGAAATAATATACTTCTAAATAACTCCTGCACCAAAGAAGAAATCACATAACAAATTACAAAATATTTTAAATGAAAAGCAGAATAAAGGCCAATATACTAAATTTAAGGAACACAGCTAAAATAGAGTTTAATGGGATATTTATACCTTTAAAATATTAAAGAAAGATCTCTAAGTTTCTACCTTAAGAAATTGGGGGGAAGGGGGCAATTAAACCCAAAACAAACAAAAGGAATGAAGTAATAAGTGGAATCAATTCAATTTAAAGTATAAAAACAATGGGGAAAGAAAATCAATGATACCAATAGCTGATTCTTCGAGAAGATCGATAAATTTCTATTTCTCTAGCCAGTGAGATCAAGAGAGAGAGATAGATTACCTATGGGAACGAAAGGAGACAACACGTCAGGTCCCTGGGACATTAAGTATATAATGTGAAATATTATGATAAAACTTACGCATATAAATGATAGTTGATAAAATGCAAACATTCCTTGGAAGCGACAAACTAAAGTAGTTCGCTCAGGAAGAAACAGATAATCCAAATATATGTAACAAAGAAAAGGAATTCACAGGTAAAACAAAAAATTCCAGGCCTACATATAGCTTCTCTGGAGATTTCTACCAAAATTTAAATAAAAAATAATGACTCTTCCAGCAAACCGAAGAGTATATGTCCTAATTCATTTTATGAGGCCTTCATTACTGACACGGAAAGGAGACCAAGACATTACCAGAAAACAAAACTACATATTAATATCCTTCATGAACACAGGCATAAAAAGCCTTAACAGGTATTAACAAATTGAGTCCAGGGATATATAAAAAGCATCAGTACCAAGTGGGGTTTATTCTAGAAATGTGGAGTCGGTTCAACATCTGAAAAGAAATCCGTGTAATTTACCACAGCAACAGGCTAATAAACTCACATGATCTCTGTAGATGCAGAAAAAGCATTTGGCAATATTCAACATATAATAAATACTCTCAGCAAATAAGAACTCTCAGTAGACGGGAACTTCCTCAACCTGGTAAAGAAAAACCCATAGCAATCATCATCCTTAACGGTTCAAGACTGAAGGTCTTCCCTCTAACATGGGATGAAGAGAGGACATCTGCTCTTTATAAACACTGTACTGGGGAGGGCCTACCCAGTATAATAGGCAAGAAAAATAAATTAAAAGGCATACAGACTGGAAAGAAAGAACTATCTTTATGGAGAATATCACCTTCTAAAGACAGTCTTTTTTTTTTTTTATGTTTATTTTTGAGAGACAGCGCGTGTGAGAGTGGGGGAGGGGTAGAGAGAGGGAGACAGAGGATTCGAAGCAGGCTTCACACTGTCAGCACAGAGCCCAACGCGGGGCTCGAACTCACAGAGCTGTGAGATCTTGACCTGAGCCAAAGTCAGACACTTAACCGACTATGCCACCCAGGCATCCCACACTACAGTCTTAAATAATTTACAAAAAAGTGACTAGGCATAAAAAAACTTAGCAAGTACAGTTGCCATATTAAAAAAGTCAACTGAACAACTGGAAATTGCAATTATAGAAAAAAAAGTACCATTTAGAATATTATCAAAAAATGTGAATACTTAGAAATAACGAAAAAATGTTTAAGAATTGTACAGTACAGGGGCGCCTGGGTGGCTCAGTGGGTTAAGCGTCCAACTTTGGCTCAGGTCATGATCTCATGGTTTTTGGGTTCAAGCACCCAGCACTCTGTGCTGACAGCTCAGAGCCTGGAGCCTGCTTCCGATTCTGTGTCTCCCTCTCTCTCTGCCCCTCCCCGGCTCAGTTTCTGTCTCTCTCTCTCTCAAAATAAAATAGACATAAAAAAAAAAAAAAGAATTGTACAGTACAAATTACAAACTACAGTTGACAAAGTTAAAGATTTATATAAATACCATGTTCAAGAATTAGAAGACCCAATTCTTGTTAAGATGTCAATTCTCCCACACATGTGATAGATTCATTCATTCATTCATTCATTCTTTCATTCTTTCTTTCTTTCTTTCTTTCTAAAAGTAATCACCACACTCAACATGAGGCTTGAACTCATGACCCCGAGATCAGAATTCCCATGCTCTCCTTCCTGAGCCAGCCAGGAGCCCCTAAGATCAACTCATTTTTGACAAAGATGCCAAGGGAATTCAAAAGAGAAAAGACTGTTTTTTAAACAAATGGAGGCAGAACAAGTAGCCATCCATGTTCACATGGAAAACTACAAACTTTCACTATGATCTCACATTATAAACAAAATCAACTTGAAATGGAATATAAAGCTAAAATGTAAAACCTAAACGACAAAATTTCTAGAAAACAAACATAAAACCCTGAGTTAGGCCAAGATTTCTTAGGATAAAGCAACCACAAATCATTAAAGAAAAACGCTGAACACTGACCTTCATTAAATGAAAATGTCTTCTCATCAAATAGTACTGTTAAGAAAATGGAAGAGGCGGGGACACCTGAGGGACTCAGTGGGTTGAGTGTCTGGACTTTCGGCTCAGGTCATAATCCCAGGGTCGTGAGATCGAGCCCTGCATCAGGCTCTGCGCTGCACACGGAGCCTGCTTAAGATTCATATTCTCTCTCTGTCCCTCTCTCTCTCTGCCCCTCTCCCCTGTTCACACGCTCTGTCTCTAAAAAACAAAAGAAGAAAATGGAAAAGGCAAACCAAAAGAAGGGAGAAGATACTTGCAAAGCACATTCCTTGATAAAAGGCTTGTATCCCAAAATATAAGGAACTCTTACAATAACCAGAAAACAGCCCAGTCAAAAAAGGGCAAAAGATCTGAACATAATACTCCTTCAAATAACAGGTGAGTGGCGAATAAGCCAATGAACAGATGTTGAACACACAGTCATTAGGGAACGCCAAATTAAAAACATCAGATAGGAAGCCTGGCCGGCTCGGTCAGCTGGAGCACAGGACTCCTGATCTCACGGTCATGAGTTTAAGCCTCACATTGGGTATAGAGATTACTTAAAAATAAAATCTTTGAAAAAAAAATTAAAACCATGATGAGATACCACCTAAATTGTAAAAACTAACATAGGAAGTGCTAGTGAGGATATGAATCTACTATAACTCCCAAAGGGTGTTGGTGGGAATTTTTTTAAAAAATTTTTTTCATGTTTTATTCATTTTTGAGAGAGAGACAGCATGAGCAGGGGAGGGTCAGAGAGAGAGGGAGACACAGAATCTGAAGACAGGCTCCAGGCTCTGAGCTAGCTGTCAGCACAGAGCCTGACGTGGGGCTCGAACCCACGAACCACGAGATCGTGACCTGAGCCGAAGTCGGATGCTTAACCGACTGAGCCATCCAGGCGCCCCAACGATGCCACAGTTCTTGAGGCTGGGCCCTGCGATTCTCTCTCTCTCTCTCTTTCTCTCTCCACCACCCCCCGCCAAAACCCACTGTTCACACTCTCTCTTAAAAAACAACAAAAAAAAGAGTACACTGAGATACATATGCAAAATGGTATCAGTGCATGATCATTTACCGCAAATTTTTAATGGCAAAACATTGGAAGCAACCTAAATATCCTTTATTAGTGAAGTGGGAAAACCCATTGAGAGGTAAAAAAACTGAACTAAAATAATACCTATGGCCAATTTCCACAAGGGTTCCAGGACCACGCCGTGGGGAAGAACAGTCTCCTTACCAAACGGGCCCCCACACAGCCCAGAGCCGCGCACCACAGAACACGCTGGAGCCCGACCCCATTCCATACGCAAACGTTCACCCCGCGTGGATCCAGGACCTCACAGAAGACGGAAAGCTATAAAGCGATCTGTGAGAGGCAAACACAGAAGGGAATCTTCACGGCTTTGGTTCTGGCGGTGGATTCTTCGATTTGGCACCAGAAGCACAAGAAACAAAAGAAAAATATCTCATCTCGTGACAATGAGAAATGCTGGTGCATCAAGGGACGTTACCAGGAATGCAAAAAGACAGCCTGGGTGGTGCAGTCGGTTAAGTGACCGACTCTTGATCTCGGCTCAGGCCATGATCTCCCGGTTCGGGGGATTGAGCCCTGCATCAGGCTCCAAGCTCATGGTGCGGAGCCTGCCTGGGATTCTGTCTCTCCTCTTCTCTGGATCTCCTCTGCTTGTTCTCTCGCTCTCTGACTCTCAAAATAAATAAATAAAAATTTTAAAAAAATGTATAAAGGTAGCTTACAGAATGGGGGAATGTATTTCCAAATCATGTATCTGACAGTGGTTTAATACGGAGAATACATAAAGAACACTTAAAACTAAGTAAGACGACCCAATTTAAAAATGGCCAATGGACTTGAACACTCATCTCTTCGGAGATACAGAAAGGACCAACAAGCACATGAAGAGGTATCTGACATCACTGCTTATTAAGGAAATGCGGCACCACCACACATCCAGCACGATGCTACAGACAACAAAACAAAACAGAAAACAGCAAGCGTCGGAGGAACTATGGAGAAATTCCCACCTCTACTGCTGGTGGGAACGTAAAATGGTGCAGCCACTATGGGAAGCACAGTTAAACACCAGAATGAGCGTATCGTCAATTCCACTCCTACCTCAAATAACTGAAAACAAGTATTCAAATAAACACCTGTTCACAAATGCTGGTAACAGCACTATTCACAGCAGTCAAGGGGTGGAAACCACCCAAATGTCCGTCGCCTGATGAATAAACAAATGGGGGCCTATCTGCCAAATGGACCGACCTTCAGCCATAAAAAGCACGGAAGTGCTGATAAGATACAAGCTACAGCCTGCGTGACCCCTGAGGACATCACGGCTAAAGTCACAGAAGACACAAGATGGGAAGTATTGC
Organism: Cryptoprocta ferox; assembly: GCA_028646485.1. Classification (NCBI taxonomy): domain Eukaryota; kingdom Metazoa; phylum Chordata; class Mammalia; order Carnivora; family Eupleridae; genus Cryptoprocta; species Cryptoprocta ferox. The sequence continues at coordinate 8,406,683 of CM053562.1, forward strand.
CTGGTTCTTTATATCCAGAGAACACAACACAAGTGGGTGCGGGGCGAAATAGGAGGGCGTGGGGAACGAGAGTGAGTTTTTTGATGGGTATGGGTGTTCTAGGGTGATGAAAAAGGTTTTGTTTTATGTTTATTTTTGAGAGAGACAGAGAGACAGAGATGGATGGGGGAGGGGCAGAGAGGGAGACACAGAATCTGAAGCAGGCTCCGGGCTCCGAGCTGTCAGCACAGAGCTCGGCACGGGCTCGAACTCACAAACCTCGAGACCATGACCTGAGCCAAAGTCGGGCGCATAACGGACTGAGCCCCCCAGGCGCCCTGAGGGCGATAGAAAAGTTTTAAGAGAAGTGTGGCTGCACAACGTTGTGGACACTGAATCCCACTGAACTGTCCACTTGAAAGTGGTGAACAGTCTGATCTTCATCTAACAAATGAGGGAAAAAACCCAAGGGAAGCTCTTACGCACTGATATAGGAAGATTACTAAAATAAGGTTTCCTTCTTTTTTAAAGGTTTTGAGTAATCTCTACACCTAACACGAGGCTGAAACCCACCACCATGAGCTCAAGAGCTGCACGCCTCACTGAAGGAGCCAGCCAGGCGCCCCCCACAATTTTTTTTTCTTTTTGAAAAATGTATATTGAGGGGCGCAGGGGTGCCTGGTTGGCTCAGTCGGTTAAGTGTCTGACTCTTGATTTCGGCTCAGGTCACGATCTCACAGTTCCTGAGTTCAAGCCCTGTTTGGGATTCTGTCTCCCTCTCCCTCTGGCCCTTCTCCGCTCACGTGCGCTCCCTCCTTCTCTCAAATAAACATTCCCACACTCACTGCGGAGCCTGACACTGGGCTCGATCTCGCGACCATGAGATCATGACCTGAGCAGAAATCAAGAGTTGGAGGCTTAAGTGACTGAACCACCCAGGCGCCCCACAAAATAATTTTCAAGTGAAGAAAGCTGTACGGTGTATTAAGGGAGAATGAAGAAACGTGTACTTATCTCCTTGGATTTCATATAATATTCAAAAGTATTCTGTGTAACCATATCATCTCCTTTTCATGGATGACGTGTAATCATCACATGGGACTAAAACATGAAAATCAGGGTAACAATTATCTTTGGGAGGAGGAAAGAGCAAGTGTAATCAGGAAAAGGTCCATAGGGATCAAACTCTCTCATTAACGTTTTATTACTTAGACAAGATCTGAAGCACAAAAGGCATAAAACAAAAAACAAAACAAAACAAAAAAAAGCAAACGTGCCCAGTGTGGGTGGTGGGTACAGGAGTCTCATGTATACTTTTCTGTATGCTAGAATTCTGTAGTTGACAATTAGGGAAATAAGAAGACCAGAAGGAAATTCCCACATGGTAACTATTCTTAGTGGTAAGTCTTTAGTTTTACGCTTTTCATCTACAGATACTGCCTAAATTTTCCACAATAAATGAGTAGGACTCTTGTAATGGGAAAAAAGGTAATGAAAGCTACAGATTTCAAAACTCACCTGACAAATGCAGTCTGTCCACTGGCACCCTTTCCATTTTCGGGGCAGACATGCCGGGTCTGAGCTGTGGCTGGGCGCACGACTGCCCAGCATGAGACACCGCAGCTAGAGGGGCCACGGAACTCAGGACTTGCTAGTGGAAAAGGAAGAGAAGTAAGGTTCTCCCCTTACGAGTGGGCATGTATCCCACCCCCAAACCAGGAATGTGTTCCAGGCAAGCCTCCTTTTGTGGTTTTTTTAATCACTTGAGAGAGAGCAAGCATGCATGCGTGAGCAGGGGAGCAGAGAGAGGGGGAGAGAATCCCAAGCAGGCTCCGCGCTGTCAGCACAGAGCCCGACAAACTCGATCCCACAAACTGCACCGTGAGATCATGGCCTCTGCCGAGTTGGACATTTTTAACTGACTGAGCCACGCAGGCACCCCCAGGCAAGTCTGCTTCTAACCATGCATATGAACCACCACCATCCTAGGGGATGGTACTGTGGAGAAACAAAAGTAAAGAAACGTGATGGAGGAGGCTGGGGGGCTCACTCCAGTGAACATCTGGACCCTTGATTTCAGCTCAGGCCACGACCTGAGATTGAGCTCTGCGTCAGGCTCTGCGCTGAGCATGGAGCCTGCTTGGGAATCTTTCTCTGTCCCTCTCCCCCACTCTCTCTAAAATAAAATTAAAAGAAACTTGGGGCTCTCGATCACTTCATGACACACTGGAACAGATTCACTGGGCCCCAGCTGCCTCCTGTGCCCTGTCCATAAGATCAAAGGATCTTATTGGAACTCATTTATTTTTGAGCCTCTGTCATCCCAGATTAGGCCGAAGCGTAACTAACGATGGCGGGGAGGCCACTGCAGGGTTGTGTCTTCCATCTCTGCACTTAAGAACAGGAAACCAGCAATCTTTCACTTATGTATTTATTTTAAATTTTAAGAGAGTGCACATGGGTGCATGCATGTGCGAACAGCGGAGGGGCAGAGACGGAGGGAGAATCTTAAGCGGGCTCCACGCTCAAACTGGAGCCAAATGCAGGGCTCGATCTCATGACCCTGGAGATCATGACCTGCGCCAAAATCAAGAGTCGGATGCTTAACCGACTGAGCCCCCCACGCACCCCTCAATCTTTTACTAAAGTCATCTAAGCTCTCTCAATTAACCTAGAAAGTAATGCAATATTCCAAAGTAAATCCCATTAAGGTTTTTCATGACATATGACAGGCTAATGATTAAATGTTCATACAGAAAAAAAGGTTCAAAAAGAGTAAAAAAAGCACCCAAAAAACCAGGGGCGAGTTGCCTTATATGAAAATATATTTTAAAACTATAGTTATTTATAATATCAGCACAATAAGTTGACAGATAAAGGAAACAGAGTTCAGAAGCAGATGTATATAGATATACATATATATATCTCAATGGAAATAAACAGAAGTCATAAAGGAAAAAAATTGAATGAAACTGACAACATAATATAGTTTATAATGTCTACGACCAAACGCAGACACGTATAAACACACCTAACACCACAAACAAAATTAACAGACCTGCAAGAATGTGGGAGACAATACTTTGATATAATGAATGATTAGCATACAATCTACATTTTTAATGAGAATAAATCAATGTAAAAATTATCTAACTGAAAAATAGGTCCAAGCACACACACCGGCAATTTACAGGAGAGGAAATTCAGAGGACCAATACAAAGAGATGCTTCATCTTCCTGGTTATCAGGGAAACACGCATTAAAACGAAACTGCATTTGTCACCCATCAGACTGACCGACCCTGAAGTCTGATGGTATTTCCAAAGGATGGAAAAAGCGGTATCCTCTCGGACTCTACGGAGTTGGAGGGGAAATTAGTTCAGCCACTCTGGAGGACAATTTGGCAGGGTCTATTAAAATTAAAAATGCACAGAACTCATGACCCAGCAATTCTCACTTCTTAGTAACTACTCCTGAAAATCCCCGCAGATGTGCAGAGAGACGGGAGTGTTCCCTGGAACAAGCACTTACACTGAAAAAGCAGAAGTGACCTAAAAGGTTCAATTAACAGAAAAATGGCCAAGCACCACTCTGGAAGAAACCAGCGGACTGCAAGAACACGGCAGCCCTACACTCAGTCAAAGGAACCCCCCTTCCCTCTCCGCCCAAGAACAGAGACTGCAATTTAAAAGTTGCAAAATGAAGGCCTTGCGAAAAACAGGTTCTTCTCTATTTTGCCACACCAGAAAAAAAAGTTATGTCACCTTCAACTGCAGATATTTAACTTAATGATCTTTGCAAAGGGTAGAAACTGTGAGAAGTGTACAGACGTGACATTAAAGAAAGGTTAAAGAAGAATCAGCACTTGTAATAAAATTTGTACTTGCTCTTTTCGCGGACTTGCAAGTCTCCAGTTCAGCACCAGTGTGAACTGGGCAATCGTGCTTACGACCTTGTTAAAAGCACAAGAAAGGGGTCAGTGCTCCAGTTTATACTGTTACCCCATGTTTGATGGCCTGAGTCCAAACGCCAAGGTCAATTCTGGAGAAGTCGGCCACTTGGTTTCCCGGTACTAAAGTAAGTATCCTAATCAAATCACAACCTATTAAGGGGCACACCAGCTAAGGAGAACGGAGCCGAGGCTGCTTTCGTTACACGATAGATCAGGCAAAATAATTAAGCACCTGAAATAGCGACCGTGTAATAAATTCAAAATAAGGGTGTCAAAAGGACAATAATCAACTTGATCTTCAAAAACTTTCAATAAGAAAGTCAAAGGATCCTCGGCAAATAATACGTGCGATCAAAGTCCAACTCTGATTAGTACATGTTTGAAAAAGTAAGTGGAGGGAAATAAAGCCAAGTTCCGCTCTACCCCGAGTAGATGGCACACACACATTTTGAGGCTGCGGACAGGAGGGCTGGACCGAGGGTGGGGAGAGACGGTTTGGGCTGTAGACTGCTGCACTCCGAGCCCCCAGGGAATCATAGGCAACCACTCCGTGGTGCCGTCCAAGATGTGCTCCCACACCAACCGCTCTTTACCGTTCTCTGGTCTGGCTTCACGGAACCCCAACAGCTCAGAATGACCCCCTCAGTCTGTGTCTCCAAGTTTCAACCAAACAGAATTTAAGGTCCAAGTTGCCCTGCTTCTCAGCGGGGTCATTTTTAGAGGAGTTCCTGGAGCCCCGCAACACACGCACGGCCTGGGGCACGCCCCTGAGGGATGCTTCCCGGGCAGCCACACCTCAGGAGCTATTGGAAAGTCGGTGGTCTGGTCCCCGCGTCCTTCAAGGAATGCGCTACGCACGTGCTCACGTGCTCGTGTAGGGGAAACGATTTTATAGTCATCAAGAAATCTTTCCATCAGGAAGTCTGGAAAGTTCAAAATCTATTTTCACTCCCCAGGGTAATTCACGGCAAAAACTCAATAATCAGTCGGGAATAGCCTGTTGTGGGTGTTTAACTTTTTAAAACAGAAAAGATCATTTAGAACATTTCTTCTAGTCCTTCTAAAATGAGGCAATACAGATCTAGCGCTTCCGAGAGTAACTGCATCGACAAAATGTCAACAGATTACAGAGAAACATTTTAATTGATTAAATATATTATTTTCAGGATGTTTTTGAAATCGCACGTGTACTGTACTGATCAACAGCTGAAGGCAATAGAAAAGTTTAAAACGAAAACCGTTCGGACGCGAGTGCACGACAGGAGCCACCGCGGCCTACGGGGCTCCCTAGAACGATGTCTTTGCTTCTAGCAGGTAAGTCACCTTAATGTGTGCCAGAACGAATCTGTAATCAAAGGCTGGAAGAAATATATATTAGTGCCTGCTTTTTAAAAGTTTATTTTACATTTTAAATACAGTATTTTCTCTTTTAAAAAAAAATCCAAGAAGGGCCTAACCCCACGGTTCCTACCGCATATACATGAGTGCAGACGCACGTCCTAAACGTGTTCTCGACGGAACAGCGTGGACACCTCTGAGCTGGGACTAGTGAATCCAAGTTAAAGAACACAAAGGAAGCACTACTCAGAGGAGAAAATAATCCAGTTTCTGAATAACCAAGAGAGAAGAGAGTTAGGAATGTACAACACCAGGTATTAAAAACCAGAAAGAAGCGTACAGACAATGGCCAGCCCCTCGGCGTGGTCACCTGCACAGGACGCAGCTGATTATCGACAGAGACCCTCCAACGAGAAGTGATTTAGGATTTGAAGTTTTAAAAATCTAAGTATTTCCGTAACAACATCCAGTAACGTGTCCGTGTGTCTGTATGGCTGTGTCTCGTTCTATCGATACCACCCTCCCTTCTGAAAACAAGAACCGCTACGCTCGTCAGTGGCTCATACAAATTTGAGGCTGTATCTGTTCTCGGAAAGGAAAACAAAGACGTGCCTCTCCCCGTCTATGAAGACGTGATGCAGATCAAAGCTGTGCCGCAATCTCAGCATTGGCATCTGCTGTTCCAATTCTCCCCAGTGAGCAAGTCCAAACCGGAAGTGCGTAGGGTTTGTGCCGAAGCATGAACACATGAAAAGGAAACGGACTGTCTCTGGCAGTGATTTCCATTTAGTGCACCGTGATCCCCCACACGCTCAATTATACTGAAGCGATTTTGTATATTTTAATTCAGCAGGTGCCAATTTGAGTTGACAAAAACCCCTAACTGTATGCTTGTGTAGAAAACAGGTTCAATTTAAGACGCTCTATGAAGCCAAATCGAGACAAAAGTGAATTCGGTTTGCTGTGGCACTGGCAGGGGGTACCGGGGGAAGAGAAAAGGAGCCCGAGTGTGCAGAGGCTTGCTAATCACACGGACTGCCGAGGCGTTCTAGGTGTCTGGAGAGTTCAATTACCAATCATCCTGGAACGTTCTTAAGATTATCTGGGGAAATAATTCTCTGCAACGGGACTCTGAACTAGACAGCTGCACTCAGAGCAAAAACAATCCGGGTCGTTCAGAACAAAATCGAACCGAGGCAACTCTTCTATTATAACCTGTGAGGTCTTGAGTTCGTACATTTTCAAAACGATGACCTTCATCTCAAAACAATGGCCTTCGTCCAAATCAGCTGCACCTTGGGCAGACTGGGAACATAAGGATTTCCGGTCGGAGGTCACCGAGACTACGGGCTCCCGTAACCACACAAAGTAGGCAGCCACGGACTCACCGGCAGCCAGGTGGGGTCAACGTGGGGAGGTTTTATTTCGGAGACCTTAAAGATTTAACATGTAGCTCACGTAACTTCGCATCCACTAGCGACTCTGCCGGTCAGCACCCGAGGGCCGGACGGGCCCGAGGACCCCCTCTAAGCCCAGAGGATTAATGCTAAAGAGTCTCAAGGGCACCCTGAGTCCCAACGAGAGTTCATGAACCATCAGACCAAAATCAAAAGGGGAAACACTGACTGCAACGCTCCACAAAAGTCAAAAGAAATTCCGAACTAAATGCTGTCTTCTGCCCAACCCTAGACGCCAAGACTCCGCGGCGCCTCTATCTAGTGTAATAGACTCTGTAGTAGACGGACTTGGACCGCCACAAGGAGTAGGAGTTGTCAAACTTGAGGAGGTAGACCCCTCTCCCTGGGTACTGGTGGCTGCCGGCGTACACCTCCTCGTGACAGTCCCGCCGGTACACGGGCACGATCTCGTCCAGCAGAGGCTTGGTGGCGTTCTTTTTGGCTTTCTCTTCGCTACTGACGTTCTCTGTGGGCAAGAATGGAGGCACGTCAGTGTGGGGTCCAGAAAAGCCCCATGTGCACCCAGCACCGAAACCCCATCCTCTCTGTGAGGAACTCTCATCGGGAACTCTCGCTCGGGCTCATTCCTGCCTTCCTTCGCTGTGGGCTCATGCCTCTAGCTGAGCGACCAAGATCTGGGGGTGCAAGCGGCCGGCGCCCTCCCTCCCCCTGCATTCTGCCAACCGCTCCCACTTCAGAGCCCTGGTCCTCCCTGTCTGCGCCCATTCAGCCTCCTCCTCCTCCAGGCAGGCGGCGTCTCGCTGTCTGAGCAACACCGAGGGAAATGAAGCTCTCCTTCTCTTCCTCCCAAACAATGTGAAAATCCTGTTTCAGGAAGGGGGAACTGAACTCGTGAGGACTAGCATTTTCTGCCTACTTTAGATGTAAAGAGTAAAATGAGGGAAACCACGGTAGAGGGAGGCACCGAGAGACACTCTGAAAATCCATTATTGTCACCACAAGCCCGTGTAACCCAGGGATGATCCCAGTGGCAAAGACATGAGCCCTGATTCTGGTTTGCCCCAAGGAACAGTTTCTGAACTGCAAGGATATGAGGTTAGGAAACAAGTGCGAGCGAGAACACTGTTGAGCCAGCTTAAAATCTGTTTCACATATTAAAAGTCAACAACGTCGGGTAAGCAGGTCCGAGGAACCTGCAGGGCCCTAACTTGGCCTGGTGAGTCCTGGCAATGGCAGTGAACCCCGTGCGGGCTGCCCATGGCCGCTGTCATCAGGAATTTAAACCGGGCGCCGTCTGAGAAACCCTCCTGTCCCGAGGAACTGAAGGAGACAGAGTAACTGACCACGATGTGACATCCTGATGGGATCCTGGGACGTTAGACAGAAACGAGGGAAATGTACATACATGACGGACCCCAACCAGTGGTGACGGATCCACATCGGTTCATCGGGGACGGTGAACGCACCACAGTACGATACGGATGTTAACTACAGGGGAAGCTAGGTGCGGGGCATACAGGAACTCTCTGTACTGTCTTTGCAACTTTTCTCTATAAACCTCAAACTGTTCTAAAATTAAAAATTAAAAAAAAAAGAGCAAATGGCACTCTGATCAAATAGGCCCAAATCCGATTTGCTTTCTCACAGCAATACTGAAATGTCCTTCGTTTGCAAATGGGAAACGCAGAGCCTTTCAAAACGCAAACCCTTGCCTATATGGCTACCCATGAAATGGATTACTGGTCCGTTCATCCAGGGTCCCGATGTTCAAAATCTCTAAAACTGAAGGTTGCTGGGACAGAGGAGCAGCGCACCTTTCCTCAGTGGAGCAAAGACTCGGGACCTGGCAACCATGGTGCGGGTGACAAGTCCGAGCAGGAAGACGAGTGACCATCCACACTCCAGAGAAAACAAACCTGTCTGGCTTTCAAGACCGAGTGGAGAAAAACCGAGACAACGAACACGAAGGCTGGCCTGCCCTTGCCCCTTAAACCAAGCTAACTAACAGGAGCCCCATCAAATGCACAGTGGCCACGAGACACGGGGCACAGGGGCCTTCACAAGGATGCACGCGGACAAACGCAGCCTATGAGCTCAGCTCAGCTCCGAGAAGGAGACAGGTCACTCTTGGCAAACATCTCCTGGGAGCCAGGACCCTCACTGCCGTCTCTCTGCACGGAGGGACGAGTGCATTAGCTGCGGATGGAAACCACCGCACGATTGGGAGCCGCACAGGGATACGAAGGCTACATCCATCCGAGGGATATCATACACTAGGGCAAAGATCAGGGGTGCCATGTTTCCCACTTCTAGAGACACACCCGGCCCTGTTTCCCAGTGCCCTTCCCAACACCGGGAGCCCTGAAACGACACTCGGCTGAGGGCTCGCGCTAGGAAGGCCGCAGAGGAGCCAAGAGGCAAGCCTGGAGACATCGGTCTCCTCCGGCTACTTCTGACCCGAGACTGCCTCTCTCTCACTCGTGAAGCTCTTCTGACCTCCAGCGGTCTACACACAAGCCCCTCCCAGGCCCCTGCCAACAGCCTGACTTCCCCGAGTCCCCGGGACACAAGAGAAAGGCCGGTCGTGGTCCTGCTGCTGCGCAGGGGGCCAGGCGCCTGCCCTGCCCTGCTCGGCTCACTCTCGCCTCTGCTTGCTCTCTTCTGGCTCTCGTCCCTGGCTTTCTGGCACAGCCGGCAGTGTGGACGAGCAAGGCTTTCTCTCGCTACCACCCTCCGAGACAAGGCCACAGAAAACAGGATGCCACGGGAAGACCAAACTCCTCCTCCATACCCCGGGCCCGCCGTGGGCTTCCATACGTGACTCAGAGGGCCCAGCGTGCAGCCCGCACGGCGTCGTGGTCCAACTGCCCACCTCGAAAGCCAGCTGAATGTTTAGCCTCCCTCCACAGACCTCCGACAACTACCTCTTTTAATCTATCCCAGCAAGATCCCCGTGAAACACTGCCAACCCTCTGCAGGAACAAGCAGTCTGTCAAGTCTGTCGACAAGTCGGCCGAAAGGTGAGCTGGGTGCAAGCACGGGGAGGCGCCTGTCCATGGTCGCGGTCAGGGCGTTCCTCCCGTACAGCCTTCCACCGAGCGCTTACTAGCGTGCGCCCAAGCCCCGGGCTCTCACCTGCCTGCCAACAGAGTCAAGGAGACCACCTTCTCAGTTAGTGAGCACGTATCTCATAACCTACCTCCCAGACCAGGAGTTTACGCTGCCCTTCTGTCTACTTAGAGAAAATCAAAAACTACATTCCTATAATATGGGGAAGAACGGCTGAAGTGTTTTAGGTAGGACGTTCTGGTACGAGCTTCTGTATCTGTTTAAAAAACGTCTGAGAGTAACACCAGAAAAGCTAATTATCAAAAATGTAAATTTAAGTCAACTCCAGAGTTGGCAGAATTTCTTGCTTATTACTCTTTTAAAATTTTTCAGAGTGATCTTGCACATTTAGCTTTTCGACACAAAATGCTCAAAGTAAAACAGTATTCGGAAGGCAGTAAAATAACTCCCTGCCAGACACACCTGCAGGGCATTAAGAAAATGTCACGTTCAGGCCCCAGTCCCTTGCCGGAGGCTGGCCTGCCCCTCAGCCTGCACAGCTAGGGTCACACTAATGAAGGGACGAAGCCCTGGCCCCCAAGTGTTAGCCCAGAAGCTCTACCTTCCTCCTCCTCCTCGTCGTCACTGGACTCGCTGACGTGCACGCTGACAGCAGTGTTTGGAGAGTCTGTCCATTCAAAGTACACCCCAAATCCAATGTCATAATTGTCTGTAGCAAATTCCCAAAAGAGGTACGACCCCTCTTCATGGGTGGGGACTCGAACGGTGACCACCTCTCCTCGGCCCACTGTAATCACGGAGTCCGCGTCCTGCCGAATCTTCTCTTTAAAGTCTTTGATCTGGGGTCGTGTCCACATGGACGGAGCCGCTATTACTGGAAGAGATTCTAAAGGCAACAGGAATTACATACGCTGAAGAGGATGGGCCGTCACCTGCAGGCAGCGACTCACACAGGACCCCTGCCCGGCCCCGGACAGGCCTCGAGTGCCACCTGGTCTACCTCGGGGCTGAGGACTCAGGCACACACTGGCTTCCCGTGGACGTCTCCCCCCGACCTGCTATGTCTGCCAGTGTCACCCGGTGCTCAGAGGCCACCAAGTCGCTTCAAGTACCAAATGCATTTCACAATCCTGGCAGTGATTTTTTTGGGGGGACGCCTGGGTGGCTCAGTCAGTTGGGCATCCGACTTCCACCCAGGTCATGATCTCATGGTACACGAGTCCGAGCCCCGCATCGGGTGCTGACAGCTCAGAGCCTGGAGCCTGCTTCAGAGTCTGTGTCTCCCTCTCTGGCTGCCCCTCCCCCACTCGTGCTCTCTTGCTCTCAAAAACACACACATTAAAAAATTTAAAAAAAGAGTGATTTTTTTTTCAACACTCTGATTACATATGCGGATTTAAGACTGACCCTGGAAAACTCCTAGCTGGACCCAGGGATACATTCTAATAAAGAGGGGAGATCTGGGGATGCCTCGCTGGCTCAGTCGGTTAAGCGTCCAGCTCTTGACTTCAGCTCAGGTCATGATCGCACGGTTCATGGGTTTGAGACCGTGTCAGGCCCTGTGCTGACAGTGCAGAGCCTGCTTGGGATTCTCTCTCTGCCCCTACCCCACTCGTGTGCTCCGTCTCTCTCTCTAAATAAATAAATTAAAAAAAAAAAAAAGAATAGAAAAAGGAGGGAGACCTGGATTTAGGAATAAATTCACTTTTGGATCTGGACCAAGAAAACTGGGCTTTGACTTCAGTCACTCTGTCAAAAAAAAAGAGAGAGAAAGAAAAAAAAGAAAAAGTCAAGCTCTAGGGGCTATTCTAAAGGAGCTCAAAGAAACAGGGAAACTCAGACAGGACCAGCCCCGCTAGGACGGAGGAGGAAGGAGGCCTTGTCGCCGAGCAGCATGACGTGCACCAGATTACTCAGCGGGTTTTCCAGACATGGTCCCAGAGCCGTTGACAAAAGATTCATTTGAAAATACTGACAAACTTGGGTGCCTGGCTGACTCAGTTGGTAGAGCAGCTGACTCTTGATCTTGGGGTCGGGAGTTCGAGCCCCACGTTGGGTGTAGAGATTACTTAAAAAAAAAAAAAAATCCTGATAAACTCTTACAAGGAAAACAAGGGAAGAGGGGTTAAACCACAGGATTTCAATGTCTTTTCCAAAGCTGTTTTCTATTACTTACTCTAAAAAGACAAAACAGATGTCTGAAACGGACTTTCTTGTGAACCACACGACCACCCCGGCCACTATCCCCGACACGCTCTTCTCTTCTGTCCCGAGTCAGCTCCTACTCAGGCTTCGGCTCTCCCAGCTCAGTCGTCTCTTCCCCTGGAAGCCTCTGCTGACCTCTGAGACCAGGTCCCAGTCCCCACTCCATACGCTCTCAACCTGTGACGCGCCCCCTATCTACAGTGCTCACAACAGCAGCAGCACTCACCGACTCGGCCGCACGCCGTCCCCCCAGCACTCGGAGAAACGATTCAGTCTGTTGTTGAATGAACGAACAAACGAGCTGCCCGTAAGAAACTAGACCTTTGAAAATTCTAAGTTACCTTCCAGGACTTCTGTCTTAAGCCATCTTACAACGTGGGAGGCAGCCCTGGGACGCACGCCACGCCGTGAGCCTCACCTCTGGGGCCCCAGCACCAGGGGGTCACCAGCTGCAGGGTGCCGGGGTCGGCACATGGGACCGACAGAGTACGGTGGAAGCGGACGTGTCACTTCCGAAGTCAGGACACAAGAGACGCCACACCTCCGCCGCGTCCTCTGGACCGCATGCCTGGGAGGAAGCCGGCCGCGGCGCCGAGGGTGCTCAGCCCGGAGGGGAGGCTTCGCAGGGCCAGGAGCCGCTGTGGACGCAGGGCCTCCCGGCAGCGTCCTGTCCCCGAGACCAGAACCACCACCGCTCAGCTAAGCTGCGCCCAAAACCCCATAATCCCTCACCCGCTGTGTGAGACGATGACCGTTTGTTACCCGTCCGCTGTGACACTTGGGTCCAATTTGTTACACAGCAGTGGATAGCCAACGCATGACCCCAGGCGACCTGCTCTTCCATGCTATTCTGAGGGTCACCGGAAGCGTCAGCTTCTGACTTAAAAGGGTCACAAAGCACCTGACTCTCAGAAGTAGGTAATTGCTCTCCAACGCTAGTTAGCCGGACTCCCAACTCGCCTTCTGTGAATCTCGGAATTACAACCTCTGGACAGACCAACACAGGGGCCACACCATACCTTTTGGTCCATTCTCCACGGCTTCTTCTGCGGCTTCAGGTTCGAGGTCTTTCTCGGAGATGTCCGTGTGGGTTTTAGCCTGTCCGTTAACTGACGTCCTATCGCTCGGCACGGCCGCGTTCACCTTCGATGGTGTAGGCAGAGCAGCCCCCCCCACTGCTACTTCCTGCTGCTTCTGGAGTGCTGCCTGCAGGTGGGGAGAGAGCGAAGGTCGGCTGACGGGCCAACGCAGAGCACGTGTGTCCGGGGACACGTTCTGGCCCCGTGTTTGTGTTCTACCAAAGCGCTTCCCTCCAAGAAACTACTAATAGGCATCATCTGTTTTACCCTATCTGTGACAAACATTACTGGGACGATGTCAGAGTAAGAGCTAAAAATGATCCAAAGTATCGTGGACAAAAACCTGTAATGAGGGTCACATTTTTGTGACCCGAGAATCGTTAGAAAAACTGATGAGGAAAAATTAAAATAGGTAGAAATCATCAACCCCAAATGCAATTAAAGGCAAAGACGGAACACAGTAACATTTGTTCTTAAAACGGATGGAAGAAAATCTCGATCAGATTCAGAAACATAAAATCTGACTCAGGAAAATTAACCTTGTAGAAATAAATGATCACGGAAAGAAAACTGGTGAAGGCAGAAACTATCATTAGTAAAAATCGGAGACGGGCTCCCAAAGTAGCCGACAAATCAAATACGGATAATTATTCTAATGTGGGCCAAAATAACCAACAAATTAAATCTTCACTATAAGCTATATGCAGAAAAACTGACACCACAATGGAAAACAGTTAATCATGTTACAAAAACGATCAACCTGATAATTAAAGAGGCTTATAAATGGAGTTTGAGGTCAAAATGCTTGCTCCGTGAAAATTCATCACTGTTTACATAATTATGAGAAAATATGTGCATTCATATAAACAGAATCAAGATGTCCTGAGTCAAAATGGAAGAGTAAAAACATCTTAAACACAAAGGACAATCGTTTGGGGGCCATTCCGCTCTTAGATCAAGATGGACAGATATTACTTGATATCCCTAATTATTACTTCAGTCGCTTCTGGAGCAATATATAAAAAAGTGCACAAATTGTACACAAATGTACAGCTTGATCATTTTTCCTAAAACAAACATATCCATGGAACCAACACCAGATCAAGACATTATCTGCCTCCCAGAAGCTCCTTTCCAGACCCTCCCCCGCAGCCTCCCCCAGTGCAAGGGGAACAACTACTCTCACTTAGAACACTGCAGATCTGCTTTGCCTGTTTGCCAGCATTATACAAATGGAACTGTATAATAAATGCTCTTTTTTGTGTCTGGCTTCTTTCACTAAACGCTATTTTTGTAAGGCGCATCCACAGAGTCACAAGTAATGGTATTCTGTTTGTTTGCACTGCTAGGGCATTCCATTGTGAAAATACAAAATGTATCCATTTTACTGTTGCTGAGCACCTGGGCACTTGAGTAACTTTAAAACCAGAAGTCAGAAGTGAGTATATGTTTACAAAGTAGAAAATAAAGAAACAAAGAAAGAAAACACAAGGGAAAAGGCCTTTATAATCTCATGGTTTAGGATAGTGACATAGTTTAGCATAGCTGTGTACACACTTAACATATCATCTACAAACCAACGTCTTCAGCCTAACGATACGCGGAAGACTCCAAAAGACCTTCTTCCGAGGCCTAGATTCTCAGTCTTTCCACAGAAGTCTCCTAGAAAGAGTCCCAGCTTCCAGAAAAGGTGCATACAACCAAACCAAGTGGGCAACTCAGAAGAGTCACTGGATGACAGTGACAGGCGAGCAAAAAAAAAAAAAAAAAAAAAAAAAGCACTTGTGCGGACTGATCAGCAGGCCACGCTTGAAATCCTCCGGCAGAGGGAACCCCCTTGGGATCCCACTGTCCCCAGAGTCTAACTATTATAAAGGACAGATTGTGACTATTTCTTCACATCTTCTCTCATCCGTACTTCGGGAAGTTTAAGCACAGGAAAGTGCAGGAACAATCGCCCACGTCACTACACCTCCTCATCAACAAGCCTTACTTAGCTCAGTATTTACAAAGAAGCTAACGCTCTGTGAGGGCTGAGGACTCCTCTGACCCTTCCCCAGTCCCTTCCTCCTCCATTCCCAGAGATGTCCCTTACAGTTCCATCACTGTGGTCCAAATTACGATTCCAGTTCTCTCTGGTTCCTTTCCAAGACTCCTGGTTTGCCCTACGCGACTGACTCTGTTCTTACTTAAATGACAGTGGCCTCTTAGAGGATGGGCGTGCGAGCCCCCTGCTGAAAGCCCACCCGAGGCCCGTCACGGAAGCAGCTGCTAAAGTAGAGGCAGGCTTCCGAGGACAGGAGAGAAATCCCTCAGAATGCCCACTTATTGTCGTGAATAAACTGGCTGAACACCGTTCTCATCCTCTCACAAACGACAAAACCCTGCAGCGCTTTTCCACTCTCAGTAAATGTGGACGGACTCCGGGGAAAAGGGATTTTAAATGAGGATGTGAATTTTCTCAGAACTTAAAGAGGTTGGCAGGACGACAAGGAACACCGATCACGTCCCACGTTCCCCTCGCTTGGGTTTGTGGACCTGCAGGAAGTACTTTCGAAGCGAAAACTAACGGAGTAGAAGCAGCTGGGCTCCCTCTACGGGGCAGGCACGCCTCTGCTGGACGTGCAACGGGAGCGGCAAATCGGGTCTCTGCCGTATGTGCGGGACACTTGGACACAGGCCCCTGACACTCAGGGGGGACCAGGACAGGCACGGGGACTTTTACCCGCTTCCCGCTGACTGGGAGGAAGGGAGGGAAATCAGACGGCAGGCGATCTGATACGGAACAAGACACTAGCAGAGCCAGGACAGAACCGCCGCACCTCACCCCACGCCCTTTCCCTGCAGGCACTCACCCCTGCGTGGGGCGGGGAGCCGGAGGACTGTCAGCTGCGGTGCCCGACACTGCCATCACCGCGGCCAGCCTGGCTCTGCAAGACCGGCCGGCGGCCTCAGGGGACGGTCCCCCCACCCCCACGGAGGCGGTCCGGGCCTGCGACCCCCTCCCCCCAGCCTGCGGGACATCCGGGGGCCGGTACCAGCCACCCGAGTCCTCGTGTGCCGGGGCCACCCTCAGTCCACAGCAGACTCACCAGAACGACTCCCGGCCCACGCGACCCCCAGAGACCCTGTGAGGACAGAACGGCGGCGGCCCGCTCCGCTCTCTCCTGACTGGCTGCAACGCGGGCGTCTGCCCCAACGGGGCCGGGCCGGCCGGCGGGCGCACCTGCTGCTGGGCCAGCTGCACCTGGTACAGCTGCTGCATGTACTGCTGATAGTGCTGCTCCTGCAGCTGGCGGACCAGGAGCTGCTGCTGCTCCGAGCTGCCCGGGTACTGCTGCGCCGCGTACTGCTGGAACTGCACGGCCGTCTGCGAGTTCAGAGCTGCCATGATCTGCTGCCTGCGAAACGGCACAAAGCACACACCGGTCGGACCGCGGGCGGCCGCTCGTGGCGGAACGGAACGACCTCGTTCCTTGTTCTGAATGCCTGCCGCCCCCCGAAGTGACAAAGCGGCTGACGGGCGCGTCTGTCACCCGTCGGCATGGGTCCCGGCCCCGAGAAAAGGTTCAGAACATAAGCAGCTTCTCGTTTTTCACGGAGGCGTCAGGGGGACTCTGGGACGGGCAGGGAGGGGGACACGTGGAGGGGGACACGCAGAGCGGCATCGTCGCCATCGTGACGACCGACGCCGCGCCCCCACTACACGCCCTTCAGCCCCAGCACGCCCGCGCTAGGCCGCCCCGCGCCCAAGGCCGAGGGGAGGGCTGCAGCATCCGGGAACAGGGCCGAGATCACGCTGCCAGAGCGGCCAGGGCCACGGTTCCAGTCCCGGCAGTCCTCTCTGACCGGGACGCTGTCAGAGGGGGCCTGTCCCCCAGGGCAGAGGCAAGACATTTAACTGCGGGCCGCGGCCCCTCCACGTGCATAGAGGAGGAGCGGTGAAGGGCAGAAGAGTGACTAGAAAAGGCCCCAAGAGGCCCTGGTCAGTGGAAAGGAAGCCAGTGGAAACCTGAGGGTCTTTAGCATTTAATTTAAAGCCTGCCCTGGGGCGCCTGGGGGGTCTCCTTCCGTGAAGCAGCCGACTTTGGCTCAGGTCACGTGGGTTCAAGCCCCATGTCAGGCTCTGAACTGTCAGCACAGCTTCGAATTCTGTGTCTCCCTCTCTCTGCCTCACTCCCCACTTGCACTCTCTCTCTCAAAAATAAACAAACATTAAAAACAGAAAACCTTTAAAGCCTGCCTTGAAGAACACGGAAAACCGTATCTGGGCACACCTGCTACTGTAAACGTCTGTCGTGTTCTTCCAGACAGGCTCCGCGGGCCGAACTCAGTTACGTGACCAACTCAACAAAGACCTCAACAGATGGAGGACAGATAAAATGAGGCAGAATCTCACAATGACCCCGGGGCCGGCCACCCCCAGAGGGGCGTATTCCTGGTGCCTCTTCAAAGCAGAACGAGGCCCTGGGTGGGTGTGGGACTAGCCTGACACCTTTCTGAGACATCGGTGGAGCCTCCAGGTCTCTGGAGACCTTCCCGAATGTTGCGGTGTTAACCCCTTCCTGCCTGTATCCAGAGCTCCCTCCTCGAGAGCCAGTCCCCCGGGAGACCGCTGCACTCACTGCCCCACACAGGAAATGGCTGCAGGTCCCAAATCCCATACTGGGAACAGCGCCTGCCACGGGCCGCACTGGCGGGTTCTCTGCCCTGGGACTGTGTCGCCGGGCATCTCGGACTCCGGCAGGTCCGTCAGATGCACGAGTACGCAGAGCACTCAAGTCCACCCCAGGACAGCCACCCGGATGCAGAAGTGTAACGGACGCACGAGCGGGGGACCCGGAGACAGAGCGGGCGGGCCACCTTGGCTCCGGCCCCCGTCCCCGGGGTCTGGCAGCAAATCCCAAGCCCCTTCCTGCGACCGACTAGGGGTTCTCGGGGAGTGACTGACGGTGGGCACAGAGGGCAGGAGGCGGCCCGGGGCGCGCACAGGGGAGAGGGCGCCCCGCTTACTTCTGCTGCTCCAGCCGCAGCCGCTCCTCCTCCAGCCGCCGCCGCTCCTCCTCCTCCCGCCGCCGCCGCTCCTCCTCCTCTCTCCTGCGCTTCTCCTCCTCCCTCTGCACTCGCTCGCGCTCTTCCTCCTCACGCCGCCGCCGCTCCTCTTCCTCCTTCCTACAGGGAGGACAGACACCGTGAGAAACGCATGACATCCCTCAAACGCCACGGAGCCAAAGAACTCGCAACTCCGTGGCCCAACGTACTGATGTCTAATATGCTCGCATCACGCGAAGGGCAGGCAAACGCATAGACGGTGTGCAGGTACACCTTAACTGTGTCCCTTACTGTCTACGGAAAGGAGACAGCATCAAAAGCAAAGCGGGAGAGAGGGGTTTGGTCTGTGCCTCACAGATTGCTAAAAGCAACAACAACAACAACAACAACAACAACATTTATATAGCACAGATCTGCATTTAAAAAATTTCAAAGTTTTCAGATGCCCGCTGGCTTAGTCAGTAGAGCATGCGACTCTTCATCTCGGGGTTGTGAGTTCAAGGTCCACGCTGGGAGTGGAACCTACTTAAAATTAAAATTAGGGGCGCCTGGTGGAGCGTCTGACTTCAGCTCAGGTCATGGTCTCATAGTTCGTGGGTTGGGGCCCCACCTCGGGCTCGCTGCCGTCAGTGCTGAGCCCGCTTGGGATCCTCTGTCCCCCTTTCTCTCTGTCCCTCCCGGCTTGTGCATGCTCTCTCTAAAATAAACAGACATCGGGGCGCCTGGGTGGCTCAGTCGGCTAAGCAACCAACTTCAGCTCAGGTCATGGTCTCACAGTTCATGAGTTCGAGCCCCGTGTTGGGCTCTGCGCTGACAGCTCAGAGCCTGCTTCTGATTCTGTGTCTCCCTCTCTCTGCCCCTCCCCGCTCACACACACACACACACACACACTCTCTCTCTCTCTCTCTCTCAAAAATAAACATTAAAAAATTAAAAAAAAAAACATTTAAAAATAAATAAACAGATGAAAAAATGTTTTTAAAAAAATCAAAACTTGCCCTTTGGATAAAAACAATCTTCCTTTGGATAAAAACAATCTTCCTTTGGGTAAGTACCTTCTGAAAACGTACTGAACTATTTCCTATCATCTGAAAACAGGAATACACTGCCCCTGGGGCTGTCTCCTGGTCACCCGGCAGCTGTAAGCACAGACACAAGAGCGGTCTACGTCCTCACGCTGTGACAGACACACTCTCCTGCACGTCAAGCGGCCCTGCCAGCCACCTTTCTGTAGTGCTTGTGTCTAGTTTTCTGGTTTCTGTCTCCTTCCTATCACAGGCCGGTTTCTCTTCTGTTACCTCCAATTCAGGGGAAGGCAGAAAACCAGAGAACCAACGGTCTCTAAAGCAAGTGTAACCCAAGGAAAAACTGGTTTTATGTGTCATCTTCATTACCCACGAATTTCAGATGATCAGAGTTATCGGAAGTATGGCCTCCGCATAAGCGTGGCCAGTGCGGTGCTGCTGCCCTCACAACCACGACTCAAAACCCCACAAACCGGAACAGCGGACTCAGCAACTCCCCTCCCACCTCTGGAAACGCCTGACAGGCCATCTGGGAGCCAACGTGAGGGTCTCCTAAGGCCTCCCAAGTAGCACGGGCGGTAGCCACGCTACGGAGCAAAGTGTTCTAGGAGCTCCAGGGAGAAAGCAGCGAAGGGCGAGGCAGACCGGGGGCGCGGGGTGGGGAGGGTGGCCGAGGTTACGGTGGAGCTGGCTCAGCACCGCGGGCGCCCAGGACGCGGGCACGCCGGCGAGGCGCGGCCTCCCGAAGGGACAGCCAGACGGGCGGCGGCAGCCCCGTCCCCGCGCCGCCCACGCCCGCGGGGTTCCAGGAGCGGCGAGCCCTCGGACGTCACCTTTTCTTCTCCTGCTCCTCCTTCTCTATTTTGTGGGACGCGACGTACGTGGCAAAGAGACGGCAGCACCTGCTCAGGAGCCTGACAAACTCCGCCATGGCGTCCTCCTTGGACGTGTTTCCCAGGGCCGCCCACTCTCTCCTGGAGGGAGAACGACACGGGTCACCCCTTCTCCACAGAGCGACACGTGACTTCACGCACACCCACACGGGAGCAACCGCGATCGGAACTAAAACGGACGGGACTCGACTCTACAGCACGAGGCTCGAGTCCTCCAGCTTCAACAGGCCAGAGTGAGTCACTGAGCGAGCTACGCGGCCGCCACCCGAACTCACTACCGGGACCGCGGTCTGACCGCCGCAGAGGGGCCCTTCCCACGCCAGCAAACGGGTCTCGAAGCTTTACGCTCCTCCCGTCACCTTATCTTACTCGTAACTGAACACACTTCTCAGTGCATTCTTTTGTGGCCACACTCCGCGCGTGTCCCGAGAAGGACACCGGCTCCTGTACATTTCACGTGGCTGTTTCCCATGTTATTTGGGGAGAATCAAACGAAGCTGGACTTGTCTTATGTTCAAAATCAGAGCAGTAAACTTCTTGCACATTATTTATCCATAAATTTCTCCAAGCCAAACACAGACACACATGGGAAGACCCCAGAAGCTGCAAGCAGAAATGTCTGTTTCAGCCTTACTCTAAGCTAAGGAGCCCGCTATTTATTTACATCTAAACCAACTCGCTTTCTACTCTTCTCAACATTACTCTCACTAAATTCAGTATACAACAAAACACCGTTACCTCCTGTCATTCCCCAACACATCAAAGAATCCAACCTCAGGACAAGTGTCTGGATTATATGGGCCCATAAGAACCTGCTTATGCAGTGCCACCAGCTTCAGTTTTTCTTCGTAAGTTGGATGAAACGCTTTGCCATCTTTTTCTGGAAGAGAAAGAAACGTGAAAACAATCAGAATTGGCAAAAAAAAGTCCTTTTGGTTTCCGACGCCGACGTTTCGCTCTGAGGTATGTCACAAACTACCTGTGACAGATAGGAGGCTTACAGGGAGAGCTTTATTTCAAATACTAAGTTTGAATAGAGCCTACAGCAGACACCCATTATGCGGAGTTTTGTGTGTTTTTTTAAACGAAGCCAAGCACCAATATTTACGTTAAAACTTCTACAGAAGAAAGCAATCTGTCAAGCTAACAGGCTCACACGTACAAACTGTACCACTTGATGTCTTCTACACATAGAAACCAGTGTGCAACCATCTTTATGCTTATTTACTTTTCTTTTACTTCAGAGAGAGCACGGAGGCAGGGGAGAGGGGTGGGGGGAGGGGGGTGGAAGGGGGGAAACAGAGAGAGAGAGAGAGAGAGAGAGAGAGAGAGAGAGAGAGAGAGAAAGAGAATCCCAAGCAGGCTCCGTGCTCAGTGTAGAGCCCAAGGCGGGGCTTGATCCCACAACCCAGGATCACGACCTGAGCCAAAATCAAGAGTTGCACACTTGGGGCGCTCAGGTGGCTCAGTCGGTTAAGCATTCAACTCTTGGTTTCAGCTCAGGTCATGATCTCGTGGTTCAGAAGTTCCAGCCCCTCACCGGGCTCCCCCGTGCGGAGCCTCTTTGGGATTCTCTCTCGGCTTCTCCCCATCGCCCTTGCGCGCTGCGCTCTCTTTCCCTCTCTCTCTTTAAAGAGACAAAGAAAATTTTTAAAAATTAAAAAAAAGTAGAAAGTAGCATATATTGCCTACAAGTTGTATCCACATACGTAGTAGTCACCAAAATAAAATCACTGACGAGAGAAGAATGTGGGTTAAAGATCGTGGACAGGAAACTCAGGAGAAAAAAAGGAGAAGTGGCCAATAAGCAGCCCAACATATTCAATCAACTGGTCAAGGAAACGGAAATGAAAACCATACCAAACCATAACCAAAACTTCTGCCATCATATGGTCGAAAAAAGTGAGGTGACCTCAAGAGTTGGTAAGAACGGGGCAGAGGGCCCCACGCCCACATGCGAATGCTGCAAGCGTACGCCGTGCAGTTATTCTGGAAGACAACTTAGCGACAGATTTCAAAATCAAAAAGGTGCACACCCTACGATCCAGCAATTCCAATTCTTGTTCTCCCCCCGTGATCCTGTCCCGAACATACAGCCAGAGGCACGTACAGGGCCATCCACCGCCGTCGTTCTCCTGCCCTCCTCAACAATCTGAAGTTCCTCAAGAAAGAAACAGCTAAACAACAATCTCCGCGGACCGCGGCATCCATGAAGCGATTATAGGAAACAGTGAGTGAAAAAAGCAAGTGGCAGAAAGTGACAGACTGGCAGAGCACACAGTCCATTTCATGAATCCCAAGCACGCCCCCGACCGCACACTGGAACACCTCTGAAATCAGATTTGGTTTTACAATCTGACGTTTCACAGGTACAATACGCAGATTTTCTTTTCTTTTCTTTTCTTTTCTTTTTTTAAAGAAGAGGCTTTTTTGTTTTTTATTTTTATTTTATTTTTTACATTTTTATATGTTTTTTAGTTATTATTGAGACAGAGAGAAACAGAGCATGAGTGGGGGAGGGGCAGAGAGAGAGGGAGACACAGAATCCGAAGCAGCTCCAGGCTGTGAGCCGTCAGCACAGAGCCCGACGAGGGGCTCGAACCCACGAGCCGTGAGATCATCACCTGAGCTGAAGTCGGACGCTCAACTGACTGAGCCCCCCAGGCGCCCCCAGTTTTTCTTTCTCAACAGTATGTAAGATAACAGTGAGTCTTAAAAAATAGAAATAAAAACGGGGTGCCTGTGTGGCTCCATAGAGCGTATGACTCAGGATTTCAGCTCAGGTCATGATTTCACAGGGGAGTTCGAGCCCCACATCGGGCTCTGCACTGACAGCACAAAGCCTGCTTGGAATTCTGTGTCTCCATCTCTTTCTCTCTCTGCTCCTCCCACGTGCGCGTTCTCTCTCTCTCTCTCTCTCTCTCAAAAATAAATAAACTTTTGAAAAACTTGGGAAAAGAATCTTAGAATTGATACAATACAGCACATAACACACCCACACACACATCCTACAGGTACGTTTACGTGAATGTAAATGCAAATAAAAAAATCCAGGAGTCACACTAAAATGAAACCAAAGGAGCCTCACAGAGAATTTAAGCCTTACTTGCAACATCTGAATCTTACAAATCAAAGGAAAATGTGAGGAAGAGTACGGTGAACTGTTAAGAGGAGTTTCCCTTTTCTACATACTTGCATGTACCGGAATTGTTTTTTTCAGCAAGGACAAACTCATGCAATACTTGAAAAAAAGATAAATATTGAGAAAACACAAAACTGCAACACTGATCTCATTTATTTAATAAAAATCGAAACAACGCAACCAACCTGGGGGCCTGCCACTTGTCTTTGCTACTGAGCAAACAGTACCACCAGACAATTACCACCAAGGAGTAACTTCCTCTAAAGCTTTCTGAACAGGATTATCAGAGTTATGTATTTTCCAACTAAGAGGCAATTCCCACTTCAAAATCTCTCAGAATGCTATTTCAGGGCGCCTGGGTGGCTCAGCCGGTTAAGCATCCGACTCCTGGTTTCAGCTCAGGTCACGATCTCGGGATTCATGGATTCAAGCCCTGTGTCAGTCAGGCTCTGTGCTGACATCGAGGAGCCTGCTTGGGACTCTCTCTCTGCCCCTTCCCGGCTTGTGCGCACGTGCTCGCTCGGTCTCTCTCTCAAAACAAATAAAAATAAACCTAAAAAAAGGAGAAGCTTCCTTGTTTTTTAAAACCAAGAAGGAACTAATCTAACTATATATTTTTGAGCCTTATAAAAAGAAATTATGTGCCGGTGACTCAAGGTGCAGGGAGCCTGAGAACAGCAGGGGTAGGGCCTGCATTCTATGGAAGTGGTGACTTTGACCAAATAAATGTAAATAAAGATAAAATCAAATGGAAACTTTATCCACTAGAAGACCAAACACTTTGCCGATTAGTCATGTAATATAGTAATTTTCACACACACACACACACACACACACACACACTCTAACTTGCTGCAGGGAGAGGATTTGAAACTAATGGTCTAGTAGATAGCAAAACGATTTTTCTAGCCTATGGTTACTACTCAGTTATTTCAGTGGAGGGAGGGTCCATTTCTTACCAGGTAATGAGTTTATTCCTTTATTTCAAAGACCAAGCGGTGCAAACTAGGAGCAGGGGAGGAGAGGTTAAGTAAACAAGGAAACGGTAATAATTACTTAGCAAGTTGTTAGGCTAACCTCCTTCCCTGAAAAGTGACTCATCCACAGGCAGGGTGAGTTTCGGGATTTCTGAACGTCATTTTAACATCTGCCCTTTTTACACTTGCCCAGCTCAGGTGGAGGAGCACGGGACTCTTGATCTCTGGTTTGTGAGTTTGAGCCGCAGGCTGGGTGTAGAGATCACTTAAAAATAACATCATACACACACATGAGGAATCTGTTTTAAGTGTGAGCTCTGGTCAAGCGTCAAATCTGTCTGTTCACCACCATGAACCTGAGCACGGAGCCCATGCTTGGTTCACAGGTACCCTCTACGCCATGCCCGATGAAAGAAAAAATTAACTTTGCAGGTCAATTTCTGTGAGAATTAGCAAAAACGGTACACTTATTCTTATCAACTGTACTGGCATTTCCACGGAATCATTTACACACTTGTTAAAGAACTGTTCTAGAATGTTTCATTAATTCCGTTACTGGATCTTCAAATTAATAATCGTTATTCAAGCTGGGGACCAAATTTGCCTAAAACAAAAAGAAAAACCCACAACAAAACAAAGGAAACACATTGAAACATCATCCTTCTGAAAGACTGGCTTACAGATTTTTCTTTAGTCATTTTTTACTTTCCCAAATTCTCTTCAATATGCATAATGTACTTTCATATCACATACATATATGCTTTTTTCTCTTTTAACAAACATTTGTAAAAAGTCCAGACAGCTTATCTTTCAGCCGTTGGGGCAAGGTTAACAGATCTCCCCTGAGAAGAGACAAAAACCCAGGAGGATGTGGAAATAACCCAGTGGGACAGCCCACGTGGTGCTCTGTTCTCAGCTTAAGATTCGTTTTGTTTAGTTTTCCAAGTCAGAGGAGAATAATTTTCTTCTCAACTACTTTTGGTTCTACAGGCATTAAGTTTGCTTAACGGGAAAGTTATAACTACCACTAACTACGTAGAACAAGCCTTGATGAAGCTGAAAGATCTCTAACGAGGACCACGTTCCTAAAGGGAAGTCCTGGCTCAGTCCTCCCAGAACAGAGTAACACAGGCATGATCCGAGGTTCCTGCAGTCACACGGTTCATTATTACCCAGCTATATTCAGTTCTGGAACTCTGCTTTCTACGGCAACCAGAAAACAAACATAAATATGCTTAGAAAGAAACTACAGAGCTACTTCTCGGGTACAAATGTATAAAAACACGGCACCGAGCAGCAGACAATGACAACTTCCATCACCAAAGGGGCCGTGGCTGCCGAGCTAGTCGTTCTCAACGGAATGGACTGAAAGGGATCGGTTGGCACCTGTCCAGCAATGACTATTTTATAAAGTTCATTTTCTATAAAGCTGAAGACCAGTAAAAGGTGAAAAATCTGTTTTACCTAAAGCAGACAGACGAAAGCAGGGCCTGGCAAACTGGATGAACCACGCCCACAGCTGTTTTTCTAAGACCTGGGAGCTAAGAATGGCATTTGTAAAGTTTTCTTGTTTGAGGTAAGCTCTATGCCCAACGTGGGCTTGAACTCATGACCCTGAGATCAAGAGTCACGTCTCTACCAACTGAGCCGGCCAGATGCCCTGGCTTTTATGTTTTTTTAAGGGCTGTAAAGCAACGAAAAAAAGCAAAAACAGAAAAACAAAAAAACAAAGAATATGAACAAAGACCATATGTGGCCATTAAAGCCTAACATACTATCTGGTCCTTTAGTATTATTTTTTATGTTTATTTGTTGAGAGAAACAAACAGAATGTGAGCGGGGGAGGGGCAGAGAGAGGGGGAGACAGAATCTGAAGCAGGTTCCAGGCTCTGAGCTGTCAGCACAGAGCGCGATGTGGGGCTCAAACCTACAAACCTTGAGATCATGACCTGAGCCGCAGTCGGACACTTAACTGACTGAGCCACCGGGGTGCCCCATATCTGGCCTTTTTATAGGAAAGTTTGCTGACTCCTGACTGGAGGAAGAAGTAAACTCAGAAGCCAAATGATTTCCAGATATTTCTTTAAATTCCACTATAATTAAAAGGATAGAGAACATACTTATAAACTTCCAGCTAAACATGATGGATTAAACACACACCATTAGCTCTGATCCTCAATGAAAAACTTCAGTGAAAAAAAATAAGGAAGGCAATTTAGAGACCCCTGGGAAGGTTCAGGAACCGACAGCTCCAGATTCTTAAGAAGCTGGAGTCCAGACAGAAGAGCAATGCTTCTTAGGGGTACTAAGCAGGAAGCACCCTCCCCCCATGGTGTTGGACAACCACCAGGAGGCAGATGGCCACCCGGCCCCTACTTCAGCAGACGGCTGACGTTTACTGGAGAACCCCAATCACACGTGCTCCAGATGGGGGGCCACCAGGCTGGGAGTGAACTGCAGGACTAAAAACAGAGATGAGTAACCCTCGTCAATGGTGAACAACTCCCACCCACCGTCCCTTCTCCTGCCCACTTCCTGAATGCTGGCAACTAAGTTCCTATATCCCAGGAAGGAGACAGGAGTATCTGCAGGAAAAACTGGCCCCAAAGAGAAAACCTACAATCCCTAATTGGAAAGATCCTGATGTCTGAGGGCTGCCCTATGAAACCTCTGCCTCATCACCCTACACTATGGCTGCTGCTCACGGCTACAATTAACTGTTCAACAGGAATGACTATCCAACAATCACCAGACATTTGGGGAGCTTCAAACATGGGAAAACACACACGCACGTGCGCGCGCACACACACCTAAACTTACATTTAATATCCTCAGAAACAGAAGCTAATGTGTTCATTAAGCAAAACAAGGTACCAGAAAGACAATTCAGAAAATAAAAAGTCTTGGAAACGGAAAACGTAAAAACAAATTAAAGAAAAAAAATCTTCTGGGGCGCCTGGGTGGCTCAGTTGGTTAGGCATCTGACTTTGACTCAGGTAATGACTTGCAGATGATGAGTTCGAGCCCCATCGGGCTCTGTGCTGACAGCTCGGGGCCTGGAGTCTACTTGGGATGCTATGTCTCCTCCTCTCTCTTCCCCCTCCCCTGCTTATGCACGCTCTCTCTCAAAAATAAACATTAAAAAAATTTTTTAATTTCACAGGCTGGAAAATAGAGTTGAGAATATCTCCTAAAAGACAGAGATGGAAAAGATAAAGACAAAGTTTATTTTTGAGAGAGACAGAGCAAGAGCGTGGGAGGGGCAGAGACAGAGAGGGCGGCACAGAATCGGAAGTAGGCTCCAGCTCCGAGCTGTCAGCACACAGCCTGACACGAGGCCCAATGCCGTGAACCGTGAGATCATGACCTGAGCCGAAGTCCGAGGCTCAACCGATTGAGCCACCCAGGAGCCCCAGAAGACCCGGTATCTTAAATATTAACATTATCAGAGAGTGAAATCAGAGAGAAAAAAGGGTGGAAATTAACATGAAATAACGTAAGAAAATTTCCCAGAAAAGAATGCAGTCTGAGAGACTAGAAGGACTATCAAATGTAAAACATAATCATTCAAAAAATTAAATAAACAAAGGAGATAACAGAAATTCTCGAACGCTAAAGATAGAAAAAAATTCCAAAAACCTCTAGGAAGAGAAACAGGTCACATACACAGTATCAGGAATAAGAAAGACTACAAACATCTTTAGACTTTGAATACTGAAAGCTGAAAACAATTGAATTATACCTGGAGATTCTGGGGGGACTCATTTTGAATTCTTGACCTCCAGAACTGTAAAATATGTTGTTTTAAGCCATTAAATTTGTGGTAATTTGTTACAGCAGTAATAGGACACTAATACAATACACAAAACATATTTTCCCAAGCAATTAAAAATATAAACGGCTGCTAGATTATGCGCTTATTAAATTCATAAAGGGACGCCTGGGTGGTTCAGTCGGTTAGGCATCCGACTCTTGTTTTCAGCTCAGGTCGTGATCTCACGGATTGTGGGATCAAGGGTGTCAGTGCAGAGCCCGTTTGGGATTCTCTCTCTGCCCTTCCCCTGCTCTTGCTCACGGGCTCTCTCTCAAAGTAAATACACTTAAAAAATTTATAAGTATTTGCAGTTCTATACAACATAATTTGATAGTATTATGTTACCAAGCCCAAAGCTCTGAAAAATCAAAATTAAGTCCCTTCCACCTGAAATTAATTATACAACAGATTAGTAGTCTCACACCTCAATTGCTAGAATAAGTTCATACACAGAAATCATATTTTTCTCTTTTCTTGGGAGGTACAGGTAGTGCGAGGTAACGAATGATTGCAATGTCCCTTCCAGCCTTTACTCGATGAAACGAAACCACACAACCTATGAGCTGGAAAGGATATTAAGGACCAATGACTGAATCGCACAACCAAAGCTCAAACCGCCTCTACGCATCCGCCTGGCCCACAACAATGTGTCACTGGAGACACAATATACACAATAAAGACGTAGACAACAGCAGCAGTAACCTGAAGTGTAAGAGAAGGAAAACTGTAGTTCCCTCATGCATCGGAAGTTACCAGCTTAAACTAATAAAACTACAAACTATTTTACGTTGTCTCACGGTCACCGCAAAGAAAAACCCTGCGGCAGGCGCAGCAAAGATTAAGAAAGGGGAATCAGAGCACGTCCACCTGGCAAGTGCTACCTCATGCTTGAGCAGGCCCAGGTGGGGGGAACTCACTGTCCCAGGGACTCTATGCCATGGCTGCATGCCTGTGGTTTTCAGTTCTTCACTCTGAGTTCATCCCTCACATTTTCTTTTGTTGTTCTATTTATTTTGAGAGAGCGAGCAAGTGTGTGCAACCAGGGGAGCGGCAGAGAGAGGGGAAGAGAGAATCCCAAGCAGGCTCCGTGCTGTCGGTGCAGAGCCTGACACAAGGCTTGATCTCACAGTTCGTGAGATCACGACCTGAGCTGAGATTGAGGACGAAGCTTAACTGTCGGAGCCACCCAGGCGCCTCGATGTCTCAAATTTCTATCCACAGGGTCTACTTCCAGTTCTCAGCATTAAAGAAAACACATTTAACAGATAAGACCTCAAAAAAGCCACAAAATACCCAGCAGGTTTGCCCGGAGTTCTCTATGCTCTAGGCTAAACGTCCGTAGCTAATTCCCCCCACCCCCCACTTCCTAAAGATCTACATTTTACATCCCGGCTCTGTGAAGTATACAATAGGGACAAGTTATTTAACGTTTCTGAGCCTCAGTATTGTTACCAACAAAATGGAGGTAACTCTCCTCAGGGTTCTTGCGAGGGTCAGAAACCATGTGTTCCCATGTGCTGGTGGCCTGCCCGCACAAAGCAGTGACAGCAGCCATCAGGATAATGGCGGCGGGGATTTGAATCCCACGCCTGTAAAGCTGCTCTCTTCTGAAAGAGCCCTGTTTGTCTTTAACCCTAAAGGATGATGCCCCAAACAAAAAGCATCCAGGGATCGCCGGATCGGTGCAGAGGAGAGCTGGACATCCCTCTTCCGTCCCCTACATACTGTATTCCCACCAACGCAGTCTGAGATCAAATCTGTTTGCTTTCACGGCCCTATCACACTGCTGTCTCCCCCAGAATACACTCTGAGTAAAATCCACCTTTTAGAAATATTAAAATTAAAATCACATCTTCTCCAGGTTGGACTGAGAAAAACCTGATAAGTTCTTACGCTGCTTACAAGAAGCACAGCTGTATGCAGTACTTCCGGGTCAACGAATACAAAACACTCTGGCAAGTGCCTAGAAGGTTCCAAGTGTGTGATAAAACCTGATTCCTCCCCCAATTAATTCAACACACTCCAGTGATAAATTCTTGCTCATCGTTCCTCTTCAACAACATAAGCAGCCGCCGAATACGAGCCGCCAGGTACTCAGCTAAGAATTCACGTATACAATTCCCTATGATTCCCACAGCAACCCTGTGTGGGTTTTAAATTTTCTTTAATGTTTCTTCTTGACAGAGAGAGAAAGAGAGAGGGAGAGAAAAAGACAGAGCATGAGGGGCAAAGACGGAGACACAGAATCGGGAAGCAGGCTCCGGGCTCCGAGCTGTCAGCACAGAGACGACAAGGGGCTCAAACCCACAAACCACGAGATCATGACCTGAGCCGAAGTCAGACGCTCAACCGACTGAGCCCCCAGGTGCCCCACAACCCCCCTCCGAAGGCACAGGGTTTAAAAACCTGAGTGGCAGAACAGGAAAAAGTAAGCTCGACAGTGCTGACTCTAGAGCTCGACTCCCTACAGATTAAGCCACAGTAGCTCTCACGCAGCGAACAGATAAAAGCACAGGAGTCGTCCCTTCTCCACGGGGGACATGCTCCCAGACCCCCCTGTCGATGACTGGGACCACGGAGAGGACCAGATCCTATACATAGTGTGCTTTTTCCTACACATATACATCCGTGATAAAACTGAATTTGTCAACTTAGACACAGTAAGAAAACAAGAATAATAAAATAAAACAATTCTAACAAGACACTGTAATAAAAGTGATGTGAATGTGGTCCCTTGTGATGACGGGAGATGACAAAATGCACACGTGAGGCATGAGGTGACGTGGGGTAAATGACGCAGGAGCGGGGACGCGGCGTCAAGGCTACCACGACTTCTGACGCCACGTCAGGAAGATCACCTGCTCCCGGACCACAGCTGATCAGCACAGGGGCGAACCTACCGGTGAGGGGCAGCTAGTGTAGACACTATCTCCTGGCGGAGCGGGGAGGGGGCTTCCAGGAGGGGCACGCTTGGTGGGAGCTCATCACATGACACACTTACGAGCCGTGTACTGTCCTGAACTTGTAGTAAGTAAAGCGGAGGCCTCTGGTGAAATAACTTACATTAAACACACACACACACACACACACACACACACACACGCACACGTATCCTTGATCTGTCTTCAAGTGAAAATTTCAGTTCAGCTCAAATTTAACATAAATAAGCAAATAAAACCAGACGTGTGAGAGGTATCACTATTCTTAGTGGCCATCATTCCTTTCTCACAACTGTCTCGTAGGTCTGTGGGTTCTCTTACACTACTACACACTTGTATCCAAAGGTAAAGACAATAAAGAAAGAAACATAAACTCAAAATTTAATACATGTTCGACAGTCCTAACTTCAAATTATCTGAGGCCAGACCACTTAAATCCAGGGGGGGCACACACTAAGTCCCCGGGTTACCAACGGATAACTCACGGCCGTACATCACCGTAAACCCTTAACGGGGCGACCCGCACGAGCTGTTGGAAAGGCCTGTGTTTACAGGTGAGAAGACGAACCGGAACCACTTCAGCACGTCCACACGGCTGCCTCCCTGAGGCCGGTAACATGACTGAGCGGGTCACGGAGTCCAACCCACAGCAACGCTAGTGGAGACGCATGAACGATTCCATAAGGACACCGAGTCCAAGACTTCAGGAAGTGCTTCCGAATTCAGTCACAGCTCTTACCTATCATCCCCTCAAAAATACTCCCGTCACGCTCGCTCTCACACACACACACGCACACGCACACCCCAGATCCCTAGGTCTGTCTACTGAAGAGGTCTAGAAACGACGACCAATCCCACTCCTACCACCCCGACGATGGCTCTTCAAAGGCTGTTTCCCACCAACAGGAGCCACGTCTCCTTGAACGAACGGCTGATTCCCGGTGAGGCAGGAAATGTGCACCAATGACCTGGCACATCTCACATACCAGAGAGCGAGCAAGCTATGAAAAACGAGTCACGTCAAAGGAACTTACGAGCCAATCTGACAAGACTCCCACTTGCTGAAGACGGCGTTGAGCATCGGTAAGAGCTTAAAAAAAAAAAAATCATATACGATTAAAAGCATGAGTACATAACGACATCAAAAAAAAGTGTCACCTGTTGCGGCTGCTAGAGCAAAGAACTCATCATTCCGAAAACTAACAGAGGGAAAGACGCAGGTTTCCTTTCCTGTTTGAATTTGTACTCCAAACCAAACAGCATACGAAGGAAAGCATTCCAGGGAAAGACAGACAATCAGACATTCCAATCCCTGATGAATTAACACTTCCATTTTCGATTTACGAGAGTTTAAAAAGATCATTCGAGATCTGATACCGTGTTAGCGGCAATGGGACTTAGCACGTCAATATTTAGATAAGCACACTGACTTCAGTCCTTTGGAGGCAATTTTTGCCCCATTACATTCAAAACCCCAAACCTGAGAGCAATATTATGGAGGAACTCAGAGTGGATGGTTCTCTCGCACGTCACTCCTCCAGATATTCAGAGAGACTCCACGAACCGATCACGTGTAGAAAACCCGTACGAATCTTTCCAGTAACCCTTAACATTTCCAGGCAAATATATTTAAAAAGTTCCCAAAATGTGACGAGGCAACAGGGTAGGTAATTCTGAATATTTTCCTCAGCACACCCTCAGAAAAAGCAGGGTGTAGCCAGCCCAACCTCTAATACCTGAGCGGCCTGGACCAAGTTCCTCAACTGGGAAGCCAGATGATACCCTCACTCAAAGGTCTGCGGAAGGTTAAACAAAACAACGGCTATAAACAATTCTCAAAACGGCACCTGACGTACAGTGAACATCGGCTCAATAACCAGTGGTAGTTACTACTCTGCCATTTTAAATTAACACAACCATCTACCAGCTTCATGCAAGGAGGCGATGAAGTGTTCGAGAAGGAACAACTCACCCCCCAAAACTCTAGAAACCAAACCACAACTCTTGGGTTAGCTCCATCCAAGGAGCGTAAAGGCTACAATAAAGCCACCAATACGGTGCTTCCCCAAAGGGCCAAGAGTACCAGCTACATCTTGCCAAGCTGTTACAGGGCAACTGTGCTCCTCCCTGTGAAAACCCTCAGTGGTTCCTCGCTGTCCAGTGACAGAGAGGCTATTTACAATGGCATCTGAGTCCTTCCACGGATCTGACACCAACGTGCCTTTTCAGCTCTGGGGCCATCCAACCCACTTCCTATCTGCCATTTCCTGACACACGCCTTGTCCGTTCATGGCTCTCGGCCTTCCCTTCTTTCTGGAACGGCGTCTGCTCCCCCCCATCCTTCCCACTGCTTTGCCATTGTCACGGGGTCTGTAACTCCTCTTTTGGACCCTAAGTTCCTTAACAGCAAAAGGGAACATACTGTTCGTTTAGAGTGGTAACCTAACACGTAACTTTATCTGTAACAAGGATTTAACACTGTCTGAAGTTTATTTATTCCTAACCTCATTAATTTACGTAATCTCGACATCCAGTGTGGGGCTCAAACTCACAACCCCAAGATCAAGAAACACAGGCTCTATGGACTGAGCCACCCGGGCGCCCCCACGAGGTCTCAGGTTGATACGGTAGGATACTAACTTACATTTGCCTGTTATTTTCCTCTTTGATTTTATTTTTACCTGCATAAAATTAAGAGAGTAGGTAGCTCACATGATGGGTCCAGTTACCGGCCTGTGACCACAGTGACAGGGATGGAATGAGAAACAGGGTCTGTGATTCCCAGTCCAAGTTATTTTCGACGGATATCTGTGCTCTCAAGGTTCCTGTTTATTCCACAGCAGAAGACAAAATGGAACGTCATTTCTTTACTTTTTTTTTTTAATTTTATTTAATTTTGAGTGAGAGAAAGAGACAGAGTGCGAGCAGGGGAGAGGCAGAGAGAGAGACACAGAATCCGAAGCAGGCTCCAGGCTCTGAGCTGTCAGCACAGAGCCCGACACGGGGCTCAAACCCGTGAACCATGAGATCATGACCTGAGCCAAAGTTGGACGCTTAACAGACTGAGCCCCCCAGGCGCCCCTGGAACGTCATTTCTAGTTCTTGCTCAGATTCCAGTACAAAACCACACAACAGCGATCTACTAGAAAACGCATCAGGCTCTCAGCTGTCAGTGCAGAGCCCACTTCGGATCCTC
>CM053562.1:8441260-8508129 GCA_028646485.1 Cryptoprocta ferox
CACTGTGCGGATGAGAAAAGCAAAGCTCCGAGAGGTGGGGGCCTGCCCGGGATCTGACAAGTGATCCAGCACTGAGTGAGGACAACTCCGAGAACCTGCGCCCTTCCTGGGTCGGAGCTCCTTGACCCCGAGACGGCAGGAGCCCACAAGGCTCCTGGGGACCCCCAACTTTATTCATGATGAAACGTGCCCTCAGCCTCTGCGAGTTTCAGATACTGGTCTGGTTTGGGGTGGGGGTGGGGCGGGGAACAAGCCAGACCCAGCTTCTGAGGGTCCCCAGGGAGGGGGGGGCAGGTGCTCGCGATCGGGTCAGGTGCGGTGCGCATGCGGCTAGGAGGGCCGGTGAGGGCCCCGCAGAAGCCCCGAGCGGGTCTCGGGCCAGGGCTCCTTCTGGGCGGTCACACCCACCCTTCCGTGGGGACAGAGCCCCCCGAGCCGTCCTCCCAGGCCTGGAGCTGGGGCGGCTGCGTGGGAGGAGGCTGCCCTGTCCTGCTCCAGGCTGTGGAATGACACCGGGATCGGCCCAGTACTGGTCCTGCACAAGCCCGGGCTTTGAAGAGCAGCCAAGGGGACAAAACAGGGAGAGGCCTTTTCGAGTCTGAGAATGAGACCCCACCCTGTCCTATCCTGGACTCCAGCCCCAGGCCACAGCTCCAAGGTGCTTCCTGGACCTCGAGTAAGAGATGCCAACCCATCATCCAGGCAAGCGCTGCTCAGCTGTGCTCTCACCACACGCTTCGCCCACCCCTCGGGTGCTTTCAACGCAGGCTCGTCCCTGTCCAGCAGGGTTTGCCCAGAATGGGAGCATCTGGGGAAGGGGGGACCCTGGGCCATCCGGGGTGTATCCCGACCCTCCCAAGCCTAGAACCCATGGACGGTCACAGGACTTTAAGAGTAACTGCAGTACGGGGTGCTTGAGGGGCTCAGTCAGTTAAGCATCGACTTCAGCTCAGGTCATGATCTCTCAGTTCGTGAGTTCAAACCCCGCGTCGGGCTCTGTGCTGACAGCTCCGAGCCTGGAGCCTGCTTTAGATCCTGTGTCTCCCTCTCTCTGCCCCTCCCCTGCTCATGCTCTGTCTCTCTCAAAAATAAATAAACATTAAAAAGAATTATTTTCCAGTTAGGTAAACAAGACTTTTCTGCCTAAAAACCATGCGTGTATTGTTTTCCTGTAGTTACATATGTGTATGTTGCACAAACACACACACACACACACACACACACACACTCGGAAGAGGTTTTACAAGAAAGGGCGAGTGGCTGCCCCCAGGTAGATTCATTTACGTGTCTCTCCTTTTTTCTGTGGTTGTGTTTGATTTCTACGGAAAGTAGGACTCACGCCAGCCATCAGTGGGGCGGGCAGCGGAGGGCAGGCCCCAGAGAGACTGGGTTCGGGGAAGGAAGGCTTGACCCAGCCTGTGAGCAGGATTTGGAAAGAGCCTGAGACTCCGAGAAGGAATCTAGCTGCCCTGGGGCAGGGGCAGGGCAAGGGCAGGACCAGGGGCAGGGGCAGGGGCAGGAGCAGAGGCCCGCAGGATTGAGAGGTGGAGGGAGGGAGGGCTCAGGCAGGCGCAGGGGTGCAGGATGCCCTCAGGCTCAGGGCCTGTCCCCGCCCCTCGCCTTCAGCCCACAGAGTCTAGGGAAAGGACCCCACGCAGGACCCCCACGCCGGGCAGCGAGCGCCTGGTAACACCCCCGCCAGGCCTGCAGGAGGCAACGTGCACAAATCACAACAGGTGCCCCGGCGGGTGCCAACCTGGAGTGGCCTCGCCCCTTCCGGAAAGTTCCTGGGGTGGGCCCCTCAGCCCCGCACGGCTGGGAGACGCCCCTCGCCATTTGTGGGTCCAGACGCCCAGGGCCAAAGGCACAGCAGGTGGGGGGGCACCCAGGATGCTAGGGGGGGAGGTGCCCGTCAGCACCCACCCTTCACCACGCCCAGCCTGGCCACTGCCTTGGCCCCTCTAGTCCTGGAATATTCCTGCGTTTGTGCCTCGTTCCTGCCTTGTCCCCAAGGCTTCGTCTCCAGCCACCCACCCGCACCCTGCCTCTGCCCCTTATCCAGCCAGTGCCCCAGAGCCGGGCGGCACGCTGCCCTCCTCTAGCCCCCACCCCAAACCCAGTGAGGGGGCTGCTCCCCTCCTCCTCTGCCCGGGCTCCCAAAGCCAGCAGACCCTGATCCCCAGAGTGGGGCTCTCGTCCTCCTGGTTGGTATCACTCCTGTCTTTCAAGGACACTGACTATTGCTTTTCTTTTTTTAATTTTTCATTCTGGAAAAATCTTAAACATACACAAAGTTAGAGAGAATGGTATAGTCAGTGATCACATCCCAGCCTCAGGTGTAACCAATTCCTATTCAATCTTGCTTCTGTATCTCCCCACTCTTCCCTCCCCCCAACTAGATTATTTTGTTTTATTAATTTTTTTAAATGTTTATTTAATTTTTGAGAGAGAAAGAGAGAGAGAGAGGGAGCAGGGTAGGGGCAGAGAGAGAGACACACACAGAATCCGAAGCAGACTCCTGGCTCTGAGCTGTTAGCACAGAGCCTGACTCGGGGCTCAAACCCGTGAACCACAAGCTCATGACCGGAGCCGAAGTCGGATGCTTAACCGACTAAGCCACACAGGCGCCCCCAAACTAGATTATTTTGGAGCAAATTCCAATCATTTTGTTATTTCACCTGCCAATATTTCTACTTATCTCTAAAAGATAATAAAAATACAGCTAATGTTCACATGTCTAAACTTGTTGAAGAAAGGAACTTTTTAAAAAATTTTTTATGTTTATTTATTATTGATACAGAGAGAAACAGAGCATGAGTGGGGGAGGGGCTGAGAGAGAGGGAGACACAGAATCCGAAGGAGGCTCCAGGCTCCTAGCTGTCAGCACAGAGCCTGACACGGGGCTCAAACCCACAAACTGTGAGATCATGACCTGAGCCAAAGTCAGGCGCTTAACCGACTGAGCCACCCAGACGCCCCGGAACTTTTGTTTTTAAGTCATCTCTATGTCCAATGTGGGGCTCAACCTCCCAACCCCGGAGACCCAGAGTCACACGCTCCTCCGACTGAGCTGGCCGGGCGCCCCAGAAGTGAATTTTTACATGGCGGTTTGTTCACATTAGGACCCAAACACTGCGTCGAGTTCACAGGGCTCTTTGGTCCCTTTTGGTCTATAGATGGTTCTCTCTTTCTCTCTCTCTCCCCAATGTATTTGGTGACGAGGCTGACGTTTGTCCTGAATCTCCCACAGTCTGGACATCGTTGACTGTGTCCCTGCGGCGGTTCGTGACCTGTTACTGTTCCCTGTTCCTCTGTTGACCTGCTGGTGAGCTGCGATTGCTGGCTTACATTCTGGGTCTCTATTTCGGGGACAGTGACTCAGTCAGAGGGGGGGGTCAGGGTGTATGTCTACAGGGAAGGAGAGTTAGCAGCCACGAAGATGTCAGGCTCACGCCTTCATTAAAGCTTGCGGAACGAGGACATTCTCCCTCTGTCCTTCCTCCTCCGGTCAGGCCACCTTTTCTTCATTAATGGTTTGTGTGCTTGAGCTACGGTCATACAGAAAAGACAGGATAAATACTTTGGTTGCTAGGTTTTCTTGTTAATTTTTTTTAATGTTTTATTTTTTTTTTGAGAGAGAGAGAGAGAGAGAGACAGAGCTCGAGTGAGGGAAGGGCAGAGAGAGAGAGAGGGAGACACAGAATCGGAAGCAGGCTCCAGGCTCCGGGCTGTCAGCACAGAGCCCGACGCGGGGCTCGAACTCACGAGCCTTGAGATCATGCCCTGAGCCGAAGTCGGACGCTTAACCCCAGACTCTGGAATGTGCCATTTCTCAACAGAGCATTTTTTTCCCCTTTGCACGGGAAATGGTGTGTGGAGACAACAGTCTGCGTGTGAAGGAGTGTAAACAATCCCAGAATAATCAAGCGCGTTAAAAGCAGGGCCCTCTCCGGCAGGGTTTTCGTTCAAGTGTACGCCCAGAGCGAAAGCATATTTGGGGCGTTATGAGGGTGCGGCGCTGAGTCTCTACGGCCGGCTCCCCGGGGTCCGTTTGCACTGCGTGGGCTTTATTAATGCAGGAGGAACTCGGCCCGCTGGCAGGAAGCCGGGCTGCTAACCAGAGGCCCAGCGGTGAGGAGAGCACTCCTTTCCGTCCTGGAGCACGGTGCCCGGCGTAGGCTTGGCGCTCGGAGCGTGTTGAGCGCGCTCTGAAAGAAGGGGCCGGGGTCGCTGCCTCTCCTGCTGAGAGAGTGTGTGAAGGTCACGTTCCCGGGGCAGCTACAAGCCCACGGAGGCCTGAGAGAGTGGAACGGGTCATTTGAAACCACACCTCCTGGTACCAACGAAAATGGAATCGTACCTACTCGCAAGTGGCTTATCTCCCCCACCCACCAGGAGCCTGCGTCTGATCGGACCAACTTAGCGCTGCAGTTTACCTGCGCGGATGCCCCTCATCTATTAGATGCAAAAATATCCAGTAAAAGAAAGGATTTTGGGGACACACACCCAGTACTTGCTGGCTGGACGCCAAGGCCAGAATCGGGCGTCTGGGGATCTGCTAACGCCTTCATAAATTATTTGGGGGGGCAGAAAAAGATCGGTCTTGGCAGATTCTGTGTCCTCCTGATGCCTCACTCTTTACCTGTCCTTGTCCGCTGTGACCTCACGCAGGATGTGTGATACACACTAAGTCACTACCGGGCCGCGGCCCACACAGCATGTCAGAGAACTTCTGAAGGGAAGTTTCACTCTTCGGTTAGAAGAGAACAAAATGGGGGCGCCTGGGGGGCTCAGCCGGTAAAGCCTCCGACTTCGGCTCAGGGCATGATCTCACAGTTCGTGAGTTCGAGCCCCGCGTCGGGCTCTGTGCTGACAGCTCGGAGCCTGGAGCCTGCTTCGGATTCTGTGTCTCCCTCTCTCTCTCTGCCCCTCCCCTGCTCCCGCTCTGTCTCTCTCTGTCTCTCTCAAACAAAAACAAACAAATAGAGAAATAAATAAACAATAAAGAGAAAATGAAGAAAGACCGTTCACGGATGCTACGGCGATATTTAACACACTGTTCAGCCAAATCTGAAGGAGACCGTCCGGGATGAAAACAAGGTAACCATCTTGAAGATCTAGAGTTCTGTTTAAGCCACCTGAAAAAATGAGAGTCCAGGGGCGCCTGGGTGGCTCAGTCCCACTTCGGCTCAGGTCATGATCTCACGGTTCATGAGTTCGAGCCCCGCGTCCGGCTCTGTGCGGACAGCTAACTCAGAGCCTGTCGCCTGTCTTCGGATTCCGTGTCTCCCGCTCTCTCTCTGCCCCTCCCCTGCTCACACTCCTGCTCTCACTCTCAAAAATAAATGACACATTTAAAAAAATTTTTTAAAAATGAGATTCCAGAATTCAAACCCCGGGTGCAATTCTGAGCCACTAAAGACACTAAATACGTCTTTGTGTCCACATATAAACAATTCTCAGAGAAGAGGGATTTGCTGGGTGATGATTTAGAGCCGTCCTGGTAGATACGGCAGCCACTAGCCACGGGAGGCTGTTTCTATTGAAATCAGTCACCATGAAATTAAGTAAACTACTAGCTGGGTGGCAGTCGCCCCTCCAAAGCGCTCACTAGACACGTTGCAGACAGAGACGTGTCGACAGATGTCAGGTGTGAGGGCCAAATCTGCTGCTGGTCGTTTCTGTTTGTACCAAGCGGGTGGACACAAACCTGGAAAATCTCGGGCTTCGCCTCTCCGGAGGGGAGATGCTCTTTTTAACTTCACTTGCTTATGTGAGTCTGGGTGGAGAAAGACACTCCCCAGAGGATTTGGGTAGGAATCGAAAGAAAAGGCATCCTCCTTAAAAAAAAAAAACAAAACTCAACGTGTGGGGTTCAAAAGCGATTTTGTGTTGGTGACTGGAATGTGTTTGGCACCCACCAAGCAACAAAAGAGGCTCCTTAACCTTTTATCGCTTTCCTGGCGCATTAATACCTTTTGGGGGGGGGTCGTCTCTCAATCTCTTGTAAACCCTGCTTCTAGAATACACTTCAGGAACTGAAGAGGGCCGGCAGGGCAGCGAGAGGAGAGGAAATCAAAGCGAGGCCAGGATCAAAGGGGCTCAGGGTGGAATCAGAAACCATCGACCTCCTTTTCCTGGTTCTCTGGTCAATAAACACCAGCTCCCGAGTGAGGGGCCGGGAAGAGGGTACTTAGCACTGGGGGAGGAAAGGCTGTGATGTTTGGGGGAGTCCGGGACAGCAGCCCTGGTGGGAAAGGTTGAGGACGCAGAGCCCGCCGGTCACCCCGAGTGGCTCCTGTCTGCCCACCGGGGCTGCTGCAAATAATGAGACTTTTTTTTTTTTTTAAGCTTATTGCTTTTCTCTTTTCATCTTCGCTTCTATTTACCGGACGTGTCTCTGCAGACCGTCTTCTGTTTCACCTCGCCCTCCCCTTCTATCTGGTTCCACAGATGTGACCCACACACCAAATGCAAATAAGGGGCCAAGCCCTGGGCAAGCCAGGTGGTGAGCGAGCGAGCCCAGATGTGGATGAGGGGGAAGCTGACCCCCGATCTCAGTGACCCGCGCCTTGGGCTGACCGTGAACCTCAGGGCTGCCATTCTGAAACTGGCAGACGGACGGGCTTTGGTAGAGGAACGTGTCCAATGGAGCCTCAAGAAAGTAACTTGCCAGAATGATCGATTTTTCTAAGATATTGCCAAGGGCGGGGCTCTTGCCGTTTTCCATTCGGGGAACAATTAAACACTCAGTGTATGCTTGCAACAGGGTAGCTGAGTAAGGGATCCCGAACTTGGGGCCAGCGAAAAGCACTCAGGATTTTCGAGGTGTCTGGCGCACAAATGGGGAGCGGAAAGTACCTGTAATTTTGAGCAAATGTTAGAAGCTTCTAGTTTCCGAACGCTAGTCAGTGCAGATCCCAGAACTGGGAAATCCGTTGCCGCGGGGAAGGAGTATCTCTTTCCAGATATGTCACAGGCACCCCCTGCTTCCGTGCTAAAATGGTTTCATAAGAACATTCAGATTTGACCAGTTTTCCCACTAAGGTCCTTTTCTGCTTTCTAAGGATCCAACCCAGGGTGCCCGGCTGGCTCAGTTGGTGGAGCGTGCGACTCTTGATCTCGGGTTGTGAGTTCCAGCCCCGCTGGGTGTGGACTTCACTTTTTTTTTTTTTTTAATGTTTATTTATGTTTGAGAGAGAGACAGAGACAGAGACAGAGCACTAGCGGGGGAGGGGCAGAGACAGAGACACAGAATCCGAAGCAGGCTCCAGGCTCTGAGCTGTCAGCACAGAGCCCGATGTGGGGCTCGAACTCATAAACGGAAAGAGCATGACCTGAGCCGAAGTCAGAAGCACGCTTAACTGAGCCATCCAGGTGTCCCAGGTGTAGACTTCACTTAAAAAAAAAAAAAAAAAAAAAAAAAAGATTCAATCCAGAAACCACATTGTACTTGGTTATCAAAAACTTGGTTTTGGGGGCACCTGGGTGGCTCAGTGGGCTGAGTGTCTGAGTTCAGCTCAGGTCTTGATCTTGCGATTTGTGAGTTCGAGCCTCGCATCGGGCTCACTGCTGTCAGCGCAGAGCCCCCTTTGGATCCTCTGTCCTCTTCTCTCTCTCTGCCCCTCCCCTGCTTGCGCTCTCTCAAAAATAAATGAAACATTTGAAAAAATAAATAAAATACCTTAAAAAACACAAAACTAGGTTTTAAAAATATACTTATAACAACAATATATGCTCGATTCAAAATAATAGAGCAGCACCAGCTGGTGTAACATAAAGTCTCCCCCTCCAATCCCTCCTTCCCAGTCGCAATGGTGTCCCCGTGAGGTTATTTCTCAGGTGTACACCAGCACACACAATCAGACCTCATGTAGAGCAAAAGGAGGAGAGAAAGGGAGAGGCGGCAATCTTATTTCAACACAGAGGATTATCCCACCACGAGCTCTCCAGAAAAGTCAGGGAGGAAAATGATTGTTCAGTCGGTGTGCGGGATGGCCAGGCCGCAAACTGAATGCTGGCATTTCTTTTTCTTTTTTTCTTTTTATTGTTTATTTATTTATTCTAGAGAGAGAGAGATTGAGAGCGCACAAGCAAGCATGCGTGGGCGTGCAGGTGCACAAGTGGGGGAGGGGCAGACAACAGAATTCGGAGCAGGCGCCAGGCTCCCAGACAGACGCGGGGCTCGAACCCACCAACTGTGAGATCATGACTTGAACCAGTCGGATGCTCAGCCGATGGAGCCATCCCCAGGCGGTCTGAACGTGGGCATTTCTTAACCGCGGGTTCAAAAAGCAGAAAAGACGCATGTGCCGACGGCTACGTGAAACCACGGTCGGTTCCGCCCACGGGCAGGTCTGTCCTCCTGCCGCACGGGGAGCCAGAGTCACAGAGGACGGGGCTGCCACACAGGACTGCGGGGGTGTCCACACCGCCCGGGATCCCCGTGACTCCTGACCCTGGGCAGAGTTTCCGGCTTGCTGGGCCACCCCTCGCTGTTAAACCTCACCTGGCCGCCCAGGCCAGCAAACCTTGGCCTTCGTCGGAGGCTGGCCTCGAGTCCCACAGCCACAGCCATGGCGATTGGGCTGCGTGGATCTGGCCCCGTCACCACTGCCTGAGCCTGGGGACCTAATGAGCCCAAGGGGCCTGAAAAGACGACCCCCGGGCCTGGAGGGGACAGGGGTGCTGCCTCCCGTGGAGGGTGCAGGGGAGCTGACCAGGGAGCACAGAGTCTCTTCCGGAGGCCGGCCTCCACACTCACTGGCTCTGGAGCCCCCGGGGCCTCTCTGGATTGTGGAAGTCCGTAAACCGGGTGCAGGGACTCAGTATA
The DNA here is from genome assembly GCA_028646485.1 of Cryptoprocta ferox. Classification (NCBI taxonomy): domain Eukaryota; kingdom Metazoa; phylum Chordata; class Mammalia; order Carnivora; family Eupleridae; genus Cryptoprocta; species Cryptoprocta ferox. The sequence continues at coordinate 8,450,094 of CM053562.1, forward strand.
GCACAGCCTCCCCCGGGGACGCTTCCAGAATGAAAGAATGAGCCAGCACAGTAAGGTGGAGGGTGCGACGCCCCGCTTGCCCTGGGCCTGAGAGACTCCAAAGAAAGGAAGGGAGAGGAAGGGAGGGGGAGGGAGACAGGCAGAGAGTAGGGGTGGGGCGGGTGGGTGCAGGAGCGCAGGGGTTGGAGACACGATCCCTGCACAGGGTTCCTGTCCGCAGTGGTCCGTCTTTCCAGCCGGAAAGCCCGTCCAGGGTCTTCTGGGTGGTCTGACAGGGCCCTGAAGGTCCCTCCCAACAGAGAGCAGTCCCGGTCGGATCAGGGCTCGGGTGGGGGCGGCAGGCAGCCCGGGCCCGAGTGGGGCCGTCCTCGGGCGCACGCCTTTCCCTTCCCACGGAGGGAACGGAGTTGGCGGAGGGGCTGGCAGCGGCCGGCGCGCAGACCCGACTCGGTGGCCCTGGGGGTCCCGAGCCCCGCGGCTTCACAACCCGGAGGCGAGGCGCACAACAACCCGCCACCGCAGCGCAAATCCCGGTAAAGCGGCAACTTCAAACGCGGCCCACCCCGCAGAGGCCGCCCCGGGCGCGCCCGCCTCCTGCCTCCGGCGAGGGCACCGCGGGCACCTCCGGAAAGGCGCGGTCACGCGTCCACCAGCGCCCCCGGCTCCCCGGCCGCCCAGAGGGTAAGCGCGCGGCCCCCTAATCCGCGCCCCTTCCCAAGCAGGGCGCGTCGGGGAGGCGCGCCGAGCGCACGGCTGGGCAGCGTGGCCCACCTGGCACAGGGTCTCACACGTCGCTGGGGGGGGGGGGCGGGTAAATAAACACGTCCCAGGCCGCGGGCCGGACGACGGGCAAGGGTCGCTGCCCCGGCCTCGCGGGGCGGGAGGGAGGCGGACCCCAGGGCCCGCTGCCGAGTGAGAGGCCCGCCGGGGGGATGTGGATTGCGGCGGGGAAGCGGGGTGGGGGCGGGGGGGGCGCCAGGGGGGGTGGGGTCGCAGGATTGGGGGGGCGTGCCAGAGGGCGGGCGGGGGTCGCCGGGGTTGGGGGATCCGGCGGGCGGGGGAGCGGGGGTAGGGTGTGCCAGCGGGAGGGCCCGGGTCCAGCCGATACAGGGGGTTCGCGGCGGGCGGGGGTCTCAGGAGCGGGGGTGTGTGCCAGAGGGCGGGTGGGGTCGCAGGGGGTCGCAGGGGGTCGCAGGGGTAGGGGCGGCGGGCCGGAGGGCGGGCGGGGGTCGCCGGGGTGCGGGCGGGGGTCGCCGGGGGTGGGAGTCGGGGGGTCGCAGCCCAAGTTCGCGCCTCCCCTCCCCCAGCGCGCGGCGGCGGCGGAAGCGGCAGTTCCCACGGCGTCTGGCGGGGCCGGGGGTGTGGGGGGCGGGCCGACCCCCCGGGGGGACACGGGCCTCCGCGCGCCGGGCCCTTTGAGGCCGCCGCCGCCCCTCCCTCTGCCCCCGCCCTATAACCGCGGCCCGCGCCCCCCGGCGGCGCACAGGCTGGCGCAGCGATGGCCGCGGCGGGGTCGCAGCAGCTCGGCCTCGGGGTGGGCTCCGCGTTCCCGGCGCCCCCGCCGGGCCCAGCCGCCGCCCCGCCGCCCCCGCGCCCCCCGAGCGCCGGCCCCTGCGCGGGCTTCGCGGGCGGCGGCTCCGCGCCGCCCGCGCCGCCCGCCCCGTCGCAGCGCCGCAAGCGCACGTCGTTCAGCGCCGAGCAGTTGCAGCTGCTGGAGCTCGTGTTCCGGCGGACCATGTACCCCGACATCCACCTGCGCGAGCGCCTGGCTGCGCTCACGCTGCTCCCCGAGTCCCGGATCCAGGTGAGCGGGGCTGGGGGGCGTTCGGGGCAGGAGCCTCGGGGTCCCGGGCTGCGAGCCCGGGGCGGTCGTGGGGCGGAGCGCCAACTCGGGCGTCCTGGGGGGGGGGGGCTTGAAACGGTCAGAAGCCAAATCCTCAGCAGGAGGGTGAGAAGAAGCACTTTGACGCTTTTTCTTTATCCGGCAAGAGAGGGGAGAGACTCAGCTGGGCGTCCCCCACCCCCCCACCGTGGGAGAAGGGTCTCGGGACGGTCTGAGTTACCTCCACGACCCCCGAGGCCACGTTCTTGGCAGGTACTGAGTCTGGACTCTTGGGGGGGTAAAGCCTGCAGCCCGGGCAGCTCCCTGGAGCCGGCTGCGTTGATTGCACAGTAATTTAGATCAGAATCCTGGGGCTTCGGGGTGATGAGGACCCTGCCCTTCGGCCTGTTGGCCTGCAGCGCCTTGGTCTGTGTCCAAACACAGGTCTGAGCGGGGCCCTTATCTCAACGTAGGGAGGAGCGGATTCGTTTTTGCGCGTCCCCGGTGGAATAATCTGGAATGATCTGTGGGTCTCAGCCGCTGGCAGAGAGGCTCCCTAGGCAGGACACCCACAGGATTTGTGGGGACGTCGTGGTCAGAACATTTATTCGCAGCAGTGAAGTCCGCAGAGCGAAATACCTCCTTGATTGATTTGATTTCAGGAACTGATTTTCTGAATTATTTTAATGCCTATCATCTTCTAAATTTTATTTTATTTTTTAATTTTGGGAGAGGGAGAGAGAGCGTGGATGGGAGAGAGAGAGCAGAGAGACTCTTAAGCAGGCCCCATGCTCAGCACGGAGTCCAGCGTGGGGCTCGATCCTGCGACCCTGGGATCATGACCTGAGCGGAAATCAAGAGTCGGGGGCTCAACCGACTGAGCCACCCAGGCGTCCCTAATGCCTGTCCTCTTTAAGCATTTTATCCTCAGATTCTAAGCCCTTCTGTTTCTATGACTCAATGTTTCATTGCAAATATCCCGGTATGGCGCCCAGGCCCCTGGCGGTGGTGAGTTGGGGAAAGCTGGGGGCTCTGATCGCCTGCCCACCGCCTGCCCCAAGGGCTTTCCGAAACCCAGGAGGTCCTGGAGCAGGGAGCCGGGGGACGTCGCACTGGAGCGCGGGGACGGGGCAGGCCGTTGCAGTGTAAGGACTGCAGCCCAACGCCGTTCTCGTTTCCCCGTTCCCAGGTGTGGTTCCAGAACCGCCGGGCCAAGTCACGGCGTCAGAGCGGGAAACCGTGGCCCCCCTCGGCCAGGCCGGAGCGGTCCCCCCACTGCCCTGCGCAGGAGAGCCAAGCGAAATGTGCGAAGCCCCAGCAGCTGCCTCTTGCACCCGACGGGACCTTCCTGCCCGATCCCCCCAGGCCGGGAGAGGGCATCTCTGACCCTCGCTGCCAGGCTCGGGGCTTTGAAGCCTATCGCCCTCTCTCCGAAGACCCGGGTTCAAAGCTGGACTCCTGGGAAGAGCACATCTTTTCAGCCTTTGGTAACTCTTGAGGAGCACGGGGGACAGGCGGATTCGGGCCGAGCCCACCAGAGCCGCGGCTGAACGCAAGGAGACACGCCTCACTCTTCTTAGCAACCTGGAGAAGCATCCAGGGGCCACCAGGCGGGAAGGACCTCCCCGGTTACCTTCCCAGACTAGCAAGCGACGTCTCTGGCCGACAGGGCGGTTGTGCGGATCGGAAGGTCACCCCCGCGGTGTGCGACCTTTTCCGAGCCACTCCTGTCCGTGGGGCACCACGCGAAGCCCTCTCTCTCTTCTCAGTGCTCAAGGCCCTCTCCCCCCGAGTCTGATCCTGATTCTGTCCCTATTCTTTCGGCCACTCCAACATCACCCAGAGCCACAAGCACTTGTGTCCTTTGGTGTCACTTCAGCGGGTTATTAAATGCTTTCCACAAGTGTTTCACTGTAATTCTATTTAACTGAACTCTGTCCTTCAGTCAGCGTTTTGGCTGGGACGCATGGCGTGGCCCTGACCGAAGAACGAGGTTTGTACAAAAGGGAGTCCATCAGGCTGCCGCGCGGAGAGCTCTCTCACGTCGGCTTGTTCAAGGTCAGTCTCATGCCTTGTTAGCTTCCGATTTCTCCTTCCCGATTCATACATTAATGCACGCGGGGGCGGGCGCCTGGGGGGGCTCAGTCGGTTGAGCGTCCGACTTCGGCTCAGGTCACGGTCTCGCGGTTCGTGAGTTCGAGCCTCGCGTCGGGCTCTGTGCTGACCGTTCAGAGCCTGGAGCTGCTTGGGATTCTGTGTCTCCCTCCCTCTCTGCCCCTCCCCTGCTCACGCTCTGTCTCAAAAATTAACAAACATAAAAAAAAGAGTGCATGCAAATCACTGTTTGTAAGTTAGCCTGAGATAAAATCTTGTCCTGGAATGTGGAGGCTTTGCACACTCCTGAGGGCCGATGGAGACCGTATATGAGGTGGCCGTAGGTGAGGTTGGTTTGTATGCCACGCTTTGCAGGAGGCTCATAGGAGCCGTGGCCAGGACTCGGCCAGGACTCCCGTCTCGACGTTACTAGAATATTCTGAGCTGCATTCAGTGTCTTCATGCCAGTCGCCCTCATTTTCAGAGGTGTTACGCGAATGGCTTGCACTTTTCAGAGTAGCAAATCCACTACGAGAAGCCAACAGGAGACAGTTCAGGCTTTCAGCAGGCTTGACTTTTTTTTCTTTTTTAATGTTTATTTTTTGAGAGCGAGCAAGCGCAGGGGAGGGGCAGAGAGAGAGACAGAGGATCAGGAGCAGGCTCTGTGCTATCAGTGCAGAGCCTGATGTGGGGCTCGAACTCACGGACCGTGAGCACGTGGCCTGAGCGGAAGTCGGACGCTCGGCCGGCCCTGGCTGTGATTCTTGGCGTGCTCGCCGTGTGCCCAGAGCCGTGCTCGGGGCCTGTCGGGGGGGCGGCCAGGAGGTGTCTCCGTCACAGGATGCCTTCTCCCCATTTGGACCTGGGACCTGGCCCGGTGCGAGGCAACAGGTGTTCACATTCGCACGATGGAAAACATAACGCTCTGCACTTACAGTCTGTTAAGGGTCACGTGCGAAGGTGAATCTTCTTTTCTTTTAATAGAGAGCGAGCGAGCGAGCATGAGCGGGGGAGGGGCAGAGAGAGAGGGAGACACAGAATCTGAAAGAGGCTCCAGGCTCCAAGCTGTCAGCACAGAGCCCAACATGGGGCTCAAACCCACAAACCGCGAGATCATGACCTGAGCCAAAGTCAGATGCTTAAGCCACTGAGCCCCCCCCAGGCGCCCCCAAAGGTGAATCTTCTTTTTTTTTTTTTTTTTTTTACATTTATTTATTTTTGAGAGACAGAGAGAGACAGAGCATAAATAGGGGAGGGGCACAGAGAGAAAGAGACACCGAATCCGAAGCAGGCTCCAGGCCCTGAGCTGTCAGCACAGAGCCTGATGTGGGACCCGAACCCATGAACCACGAGATCATGACCTGAGCTGAAGTCGGACGCTTAACCGAGTCACCCAGGCGCCCCCCCCCCCCATCACTATATTTTAAAGAGCAAGAAACTAAGTGGTTCGCGATCGCAATAGATCAGTGATGGCCAGGACTCAGTCCACCCATCTGTCCACCACCAGATAATGCCTGTGTATCAGCCCGGCCTTTTCAGTGAGCACTAACGACCGTGTGACAGGCTAAAGGCCACCCCCCACCCCTGCCCCAAGTGAGTCGTCTCATCTCGCAATCATCACGGAAAACCGAATGCTTATTCTCTAGTGACACTAACATTGCTTCGAGCACTTTTGAAACTTGTTTGTTGGTTGCACCAACATTTGTGGCCTACGAATAGGTGCTTTACGGGGGCCTGGAAATACAATGGTGCGCAAACCCCAAAACAGTCCCTCCTCCCGTCACAGAGCAGAGGCGCCAGCGTGGAGACAAGATCACCAGTGTGACCCGCACTGCACAGAGAGCTCCGTGAGGACCTGGAGATGGGGTGTTGTGGTCAAGGCAAGCTTCCCCGAGAAACTGAAGCGTAGGATGGTCGGGAGTTACCAAGGCGAGGAGTGGGAGCCGCATGTGCAAAGGCCCTGGGGAGGAAGAAGCAGGAGAGATGGTTAGCGGAGGTCCAACCAACCGTGACTTCCTGGGTTTTATACAAGTTCTGTCTGAATTTGTCTGGAGAGCCGTGAGGCGTTAGATGGAGAGAAGACGACCCGTTGTGTGTTTTAAGACCACTGCTTACCGAAAGCCGTAGCCGAGGGGGCAGAGTGGAATGCTGCTGAGATGGTGGTGGGTGACCTCCCGGTCCCGGGCTGGTGGGGACAGCGGCTGGGTGGTGCGAGACAGGTGGTAAAGACAAAGATTCAGAAAGTGCATGCATTCAAGAGAAAGATTTTTCCCCCCACGTTACGCATGGAGCCCAACACAGCGCTCGAACTCCTAACCCCGAGATCGAGACCTGCGCTGAGATCAAGAGTCGGACGTTTAAGCGACGGAGCCCCCCAGGTGCCCCTCAAGAGAAAGGATTTAATAGGCACATCTTTTGGTAGATTCTCAGGGGTAGCAAGTGAATCTGGTTTCTGGAACTCGCTGAGAGTCACTCAGAATCGAGGCTATAAAGCACGCGGGGTGCTGGCTCGTGGGCTCCATCCGGCTTTGCCAGCTCTCTGTGGAGCTCACGGAACGTGGTCAGCAGCGGCAGCACTGTTCAAATTCACGTACGACAGACCCCAAATGACTGCTTTGAATGACAGAGGTGTCTTCTTCCCTAAACGGAAATAAAATTCAATAATAATCTCCCGCACAGTTCCTGCCACCAACACGCGGCAATGCTTAATTAGATACGTGCGTTTGAGAGAGAGACAGAGAGAGACAGAGCGTGAGCGAGGGAGGGGCACAGAGAGAGAGGGAGACACAGAATCGGAAGCAGGCTCCAGGCTCCGAGCCGTCAGCACAGAGCCCGACCCGGGGCTCGAACTCACGAACCGCGAGATCGCGACCTGAGCCGAAGTCGGACGCTCAACTGACGGAGCCCCCGAGGCGCCCCTGGATACGTGCGTTTACGATGAGGTGGGATTTACGTGCAACCTGTCAGTCTTACGTAGCGTGAGGAAAACAAGTAAAAGATGTTTCACATAATTCTGGGCAGAGTACGTTAAAACCAACGGTTCGCTAGGTCTACAGTTAGCCAAGCACTTGCTTAATGTTTTTCGAAGATTTGCAGAGATGGAAAAACCCCTCCCTTAAAGTCTTATTGGACGGAATCACAATTCAGAAGGACTTGGTAATTAATCTGCACAGATTCCCCTAAAAATATAATTTCGTGGAAGTTACAGTTCTTTAAAACTTTTTATTTTTATTAAAATTTTTAGGGGCGCCTGGGTGGCTCAGCTGGTTGAGCGTCCGACTGGCTCAGGTCATGATCTCACAGTTCGTGGGTTCGAGCCCCGCGTCGGGCTCTGTGCTGACAGCTCGGAGCCTGGAGCCTGCTGCGGATTCTGTGTCCCCCTCTCTCTCTGCCCCTCCCCTGCTTGCACTCTGTCTCTCAAAAATAAATAAACATTAAAAAAATAAATAAAATTTTTAAATGTTTATTTTTGAGGGAGAGAGAGAGAGAGGGAGGGAGAGAGAATGAGTGGCAGAGGGGCAGAGAGCGAGGGACATAGGAATCCCAAGCAGGGCCTCCCAGCTGTCAGCGCAGAGCCCGAAGTGGGGCTCGATCTCATGAGTCGGGACATCATGACCTGAGGTGAAATCAAGAGTCAGACACTTAACCGACAGCCCCCCAGGTGCCCCAAAACTTTCTATTTTTTTTTTATTTTTGAGAGACAGAGAGAAACAGATCATGAGCGGGGGAGGGGCAGAGAGAGAGGAACACAGAATCGGAAGCAGCCTCCAGGCTCTGAGCTGTCAGCACAGAGCCCGACGCGGGGCTCGAACCCACGAACTGTGAGATCATGACCTGAGCCGAAGTCAGATGCTTAACCGACTGAGCCACCCAGGCGCCCCCCAAAACATTCTAAATAGAAGAAATACTTATCACCTAGTATTAATTAAGCAAAAATGGTAGACAAGACTATTTTTACTTTTCATAGATCAATTTATTTAGAATTACAAATATTAAGAATAAAGGATTTATGCATTTCTTAATTAACATAACTGTTTAGCTAAATATAAACTCTGCACTAAAGGTCTGCAGTGGCACAGGACCAACAAAGAAAGCATTTTTAAACTATACAAAAATTTCAGATGGAAAATAATCTTGTTTTAGTTTTATTATACATTAACATATAAAAAGTCCCATTTGATGGGACATCTCAAAGAATCGAAGTCACCTCTACACCTATATCTTAAACTCCGAATCTGAAAACAATTTTATTATATTTTGACTTATAATACTTCTATGTTAAAACAAAGAAAATTCCAAATACACACTTTGTACAAGATTAACGTCGTAGGCAGGGTTTTCCTTTAAAAAGAACAAAAAAACAACAAAAAAACCCCCACAACCGAATATAAACCTTTTTTTTCTGCATTTCGCTGCACTGGTTATTATATTTGTTTTCCTTATAAAATCTTTTGACTTTATAAATTGCGTACGGTTGGACTTTAACCAGTAATCTGGTTCAAGACTTGTGCAAATAAACAAAATAGGAAAATAGTGTGTCGTCAGTCTTTTTAAATAAATCTCGTAACAAGAGCACTTTTTGCCCCGAACCAACGTGAAAAGACGGGCCAGATCCACTTGCTGAACTGTAGCAATTTTGCCAGTACTTTTTATTTTTCCTGCTCCTTCATTTTCTTTCGACAAACAACAGAGGTTTCTTTCATAAATTATGATAAATTAAAATATTTATTACTATAAAATGATCTGCAGGCCCAGGTCGTGCCGCGTCTATCACGTCTGCCGGTGGAGCCCGCGTCTCCCATCCACGTTCCAGAGGCTTCCTTCAGGGCGGGACTCCGCGCGCCTCGAAGATGGTCTCTGTCAAAGACTGAATGGCACTCCGCTGGGGGTGCCCGGGCTGTCACTTCCCCGCTGGCGCCGCCACACCGCCACGGGCCACAGGCCACAAGCCACGGGCCACACACGCGCGCAAAAAGACCGTGTCTCCCCGTGTTCCCCAGTGCGGCAGCCGCCTGCGAGCGTCGGGCTGAATTCATGCACGTTAAAAAAAAAAAAGCAGCAACATACTGTTCCGTGACAGTGGACGGCGCTCACGCACCTTTGGCTGAGAAACGCTTGCTACCGAACAGGGGACAGAAGCGAGGCTACGGCGGCCGGGGAGCGGGAGGAAAACGAACACGAAGCTGGTCGGCGGCGCCGGGCCGAGCGGCACAGCTCGTTCGCAGGCCCCACGTGGGGGTCTCGGTGCCCCCGTGTCCCGCACCCGGGACGCGGCGTGGGGGCCGGGGGGGCAGGGAGGCCGCCCTGACGTGCGCGCCGCTCAGTCCCTGTTGGTGTCGTTGGCCGCGAAGGCGTGCAGGTTGCCCATCTGGCTGAGGCCGCTCTGGATGTGCGCCACGTGGATCTCCACGTTGTTCTGGAAGCAGCTGCGGGGGGAAGACACACGGTTAGCTGCTTCGTTCCGCTACGTCGGGGAAGGGCTTCCGAGAAAGGGAAGGGCTGCGTTTGCGTTAAAGAGCAGCCGCGACTGCGACCCTGAGGGAGGACTGAACCCCCCCAGGACGCGGGCTACGGCCCCACACGGGGCGACCTGGAAAGGGAGGACAGAAGCGGGGGCCGCGGGAGCGCGAGCCGTCCTCTCGGGGGACCGTCGCCTCTCAGGAGCCCCCGCGGCCGCCCAGGGCCACGCGGTGTGCACGTCGGATTCCTTCCTATGAAAGATCCAGGTGCCTTTCCTGTCCCGTCAATAGGCCGGACGTAACCGAGGAGCTCTCGAATAATTTCGTTAAAGGAGAAAACTTAGACGCCGGAAACTGCGTGGACGTCTAAGAGGGACTCGGTCCATCTGGTGGATTACCTGATGTTAGAAGCATCTATGGTGCTCTTGATGTCGTTCAGTGAATCTGTGAGCGATTTGAATTCAAAGGAATTCAGGTCTCCTCCTTCGGCCAGACACTAAAGGGAGAGAAATTTCAAAATGGAATTGGATTGTGGTGCAAAGACCGACAAAAAAGGAGCTGATCGGATCTGTGGGTTATAATCTCTCAGCAGCAGATCAGCACACTTGTTGGCGTAGGTGTTTCAAAATGCAGGAAATGGGGCGCCTGGGTGGTTCCGTCAGTTGAGCGGCCGTCTCCGGCTCAGGTCAGGATCTCACGGTCCGTGGGTTCGAGCCCCACGTCAGGCTCTGTGCTGACAGCTCAAAGCCTGGAGCTGCTTCAGATTCTGTGTCTCCCCCTCTCTGTGCCCCTCCCCTGCTCATGCTCTCTCCGTTTCTCGATAACAAATAAATGTTAAATTAAAAAAAAAAAAAAGTGAGAAACATCGTCTCCCAAATTTACCTTAATTTGTAGAAGGATAGCCGTGAGCCTGGAGATTAAGTCCGTCAGGTTTTCGTTTTCGACGCAGGGCTGGCCGGCGGCGGAGTTGGCCAGCCGCACGATCTCCTGCGCTTCCTCCTCACAGCGCCGCCGCATGTCCGTCGGCTGGTCCGCCGGCTGGAGGCCCTGGTCCGGGGCGAGCTGAGACAGAAGACGCACGCGCGTAAGGCCGTCAGCCTGTCTGCGTGTGTGCCCTGTCTGCAGATTCGGATTTTTGTCTTTTAATATAAAGTTTGTTTATTTTGAGAGAGAGAGAGAGAGAGAGAGAGAGAGAGAGCACGCACGCAAACCCGAGCGGAGGGAGGGCAGTGGGAGAGAGAGAATCCCCAGTGGGCTCTGTCCGTTAGCGCAGAGCCCGACGCGGGGCTCGAACCCACGGACCGTGAGATCCTGACCTGAGCCGAAATCAAGAGTCGGATGCTTAACCTGCTGAGCTCCCCCCGACCCACCGCCCTCAGATTCCGACATTCTAAAACCAGCCTTATAACGAAAATGGTCGTTGCTCCTACCTTAGAAATGTTTCTTCTCTAACAGTTTTTGTTTTCCCTAATTTATTTTCTTGGTAACTTGTACTTCTCATATGATTTCAAACTTCTAAAAAGGAACAGAACAAAGAACTCCTGAGAACCTTTTACCCAGAGGCACTAACTGTTTATGCTTGACAACATTTGGTCCCTCTCCGTGTAACGTGTCATTTCCGTGTTCTCCCCGTGAGGACCTGCGGGGTCCTGTCTCTGCTCCTTTATTCTGGACCCATTCCTCTCTCATGACCCTGACATTTTTGAAGCATGGAGGCCAATTATTTTGCACGCTGTCCCTGACCGTGGGTTTGTCTGTTTCCTCGCGGTCGGGCCGCAGTGACGCACGTGATGCCGGTCTGTCCCACTGCTGGTGGTGATGACACCTTTGATCCCTCGGTTAAGGGAGTTAGGGGTGTGCCAGATTTCCCCGCAGGGCAGGATCTCCCCGTGTGATTCGTAAGTATCTGTGAAGGGGGATTCTGAGGCGACATAAGGACCCGATTCCCCCGCCAACTTCCACCCTCCAGTTTTAGCGTCTGTGGAAGATTCTCGCCGTCACCGGTTACGACTAGGGTGTCTGCCGAGCGACACCCTTCTCTCTCTCACTGTTTCTCCTACGTTTCTCGGTTGGCATTTTCCGACAAGAACTTTTCCTTAAAAGTTACTTGGTTAATTAGTTAATATTAGCATGGACTCCCGCATTCTTACTGCATTCAAAAGGTTGTAATCTCTTGGTATAATTATTTATGCCGAAGCCCAAAGTGCCCCAGATTTGGCCAGCGGGGACCCTGCTGGACATGTTCCCGTGGCCCGGGGGACACATTTTACTTCCTTGCACAGTAAGACGGTCTGGGCTCATCTGCCTTCTCTGCCCAGGCTCTCGAAGCAGGCTCTTTCTCAAGGAGCCCTATTGTTGGGACAGTGGCGTTTGGATACCAAGATCGGGGGCTGGGGGTGCTCACTGCCGTCAGGGGGTCTGGTTCCGGGCTCTCTCAGTGTGCGTGCACACACATGCAGACACGCACATGCGCGCACACTTATGTCTACGTCCTGTGCATACAAGGAACCACGGAGTCAGACCGATTCTTCTAATCTAACACCACAGGGCTGCTGTAGCCTTCCCTCCACGGCCGCCTCCTCCCGCGCCGGGGCAGCAGGCCTGTGTCCCCTGCAATGCACCTCGTCACTTGTGCGCTCCATCCTCGAATGCAGTTTCAGAACTGCAAACCCGTACCACCATGAGAAAAAACCTTACTAACTGGGCTTCAGCATTCATGTAAAGGTCGGTCTGCCTTCAGACGAAGGGCGTCTCGAGGCAAAATGCTACGTTCAGGTTATTTGGAATCGTTGCGGCCCCGTCAGTGTTTATGTTTCTCCTCTGACATACAGGTAGGTTTGTTTATTCCTATTTCTATTCCATTTGAGAGCGCATCTGGGTTTGCTGAGGAAACAAACACTCAGAGAAATGTCACCCCTCGCCACTCCCCAATCCCTACCCTGTCCCCAAATCAGTTTCTAATTGCTCCTTCCTGTGTTTCTTGAAAAACTAAGCAGTCACATGTAGATTCTATTTTTGCATGTTTCTGCTTATTCCAAGGGTGACACTTAGTAGAGGTGTGTTCACGTACTTTACTTTTTTCACTTAACACACCCTGGAAATCGTTCCACGTCAGTGAATAGAAAGCTCCGCGGTCTGTTCTTACGGCAGGCGCTCCGCAGTGCGGACGCGCCCTAAGGTGGCCAGCCAGTTCCCTGGGGATGGGCATTTATGGTTTTTCCTAATATTTTGCAATTACCAGGGATGTGGTAACGAATAACTTGGTCTCTGATAAAAAAAAAAAATTCTAAAAAAAAGAAATTCTGCTGTTTCTGGACGCTCTGAACATTCTAGTGCAGACCTTTTGGCAAATACAAGTCCACAGATCTGTTTGGCACATATTAGGAAGAGAATGGCTTAATCATGGTGCTCTCTCTGTTCTCGTGTGAAAATCCGTGTGGTACTTCCCCAAGAGCTTGGTGAACATTAAATCATTCTGCTTCCCCGGAAAATGAGCCTATCCCAGGAGGCCTGGCGCACATCGTGAAACTGCACGAGGACCGGTGTCTCGCAGGGGACGACTACCAGGAAAATAAAAATAAACGGTCACGGATGTGGCTAGAGGAACGAGCAAAAGGTACTGAGGTTCGTTACAGGCGGCCCCCGGGCATCGCCCTCCGGTCGGTGCAGATGGCCTGGTGACGTCGCCCGAGGTGGGTGTGCGGGGCTTCGCCGGGAGGCCAGCACCGTAAAGCGCTAACGGGCGAAGAATCTCACGTCACGAATGGAGGCGGCTCACTGGAAACGTAAAAACGCCAGTGCGGGAGCATTCCAGCTCGTCTCGTTTAATTCCTACCTTAGAGTAAGAACATCAAACTTAAGGAGCACCTGGGGGGCTCTGTGGGTTAAGCGCCCGACTCTTGGTTTCGGCTCAGGTCATGATCTCACGGGTCGTGAGTTCGAGCCCCGCATCAGGCTCCGTGCTGACAGCGCGATGCCTGTTTGGGATTCTCTCTTCCAACCCCTCTTGCTCACGTGCATTCTCTCAAAATAAATAAGTAAACTTAAAAAAAATTTTCTTAAAGAAAATCAAATGTTAGGTGAAACCGCTGAACTGCTTTCATATACATACTTTGACGTACATGGTAACAATTCGCACGTGACCCTATGCTCTCCATACTGGAAGGTCGAGAATCCAGACTCTAATGCAAAGCGGAAGGAAGGAGGAGACAAAATTGTACACACAGCAGGGTCATACCCTTGTGAGAAGGGGCAGATGCATATATAAGAGACGAAGGGGAAATACACCACGTATGGTATTTGGGGTAGTAGTAGAATTAAGAGTAATCATTCTTCTGGATTTGCCTAAATTGTTTCCAAGAGCTGGATCGTTTGTGATTCAAAGAAAGCTCGACGGAACGGACAGCTCCCTGTGCACAGAGCGCCCCTCGGCACCCACGCTGGAGCGAGTAAAGCCGTATGTGAACGCGGTCCTGCTAACGGGCCTCAGAAGGGTAACGGCTTAGCCTGCATTTTCTAAAATGCGGAGGCAACCGCATGAAGCTTCAGGTGAAAGAGTGGAGGGGGCGCAGCCCCTCAGCGATTTCCTACAAACCCCACCTCATAGCAGTACTGCTGGACTTTGTGCAAGACTTTGTTGAGGTCCTTGTTCAGCTGCTCGAGCTCCAGGACGATGGTCGCGTACCGCCGCTGGAACTCGATGCCGATGGGCATGGAGTAGGACTTCTGCAAGAGACGAAAACCACATTCTGGTAAGGGTTGTTTCGAGCAGTGCAATTTCTTCCTTTCCTTTTCCTTTCCCAGAGAGAGAGTGACGGAGAGAGCGAGCGAGCTGGGTAGGGGCACAGGGAGAGGGAGAGAGAATCTTAAGCTGGCTCCTTGCTCAGTGTAGAGCCCTACCCCAGGCCCTGGGCCGAAATCAGTAGGAAAAGATGAACTACTAATACATTGGGACTCACTGCTCTTTGGGAAAAAATATCATTTGATCTCTAACTCGTATCACTCAGAAAAGTTAATTGTAGGATGTACTGAAAAATCTCAATATAAAAAAACCACTAAGAAAGTATTACAAGAAAATATAGGAGAAGACTGAGTATTAAGCAGAGGTAGAGAAGCTATTTTTAATAAAATACAAAAATCAAAAACCAGAAAAGGGAAAATATTGATATATTTGGCTACATCAAAATTCTGAATTTTGGGGCTATAAAATCACAAAGTTAATAAATACATATATGGCCAACAAACATATAAAAAGATGTTCATTTGCACTAGTCACCTTAGAAATGTAAAATAAATCAGGGAGCTATTTTTCACCCACAACGACCAATGATTAAGAATCGATGTGAGAAGGGGCACCTGGGTGGCTCAGTCGGTTAAGTGTCTGACTTCGGCTCAGGTCATGATCTCACAGTTTGTGAGTTCGAGCCCCGCGTCAGGCTCTATGCTGTCAGCTCAGAGCCTGGAGCCTGCTTCGGATCCTGTGTCCCTCTCTCTCTCTGCCCCTCCCACGCTCATGCTCTGTCTCTTTCTCAAAAATAAACATTAAGCAAAAATTTCTTTAAATAAAAGAATCGATGAAAGAATCCTACAATAGTTCGCATTGGAGAGGATAGCCCACATTCCCTGACAGTTATTTAAAAATATACCCATCCCCAAACCTTCAAGAGTATATACACTATAGGTGCTTAGATGTACAAAAATAAATAGAAGAATAAACATCAAATTCAAGAAGAATGGTAAGTTTTTAGATAGAATGTATGCATTCAGGTTTTACACATACAATTCATAAATTGCTTAAATTTTTAAAATTTTTATTGTGGTTGTGTATTTATTTTTTATGTATTATTTTTGGTTACTAATGTTTTATTTGATATTTGCAGGCCGCTTACACCATCTGTGGTGATGGCTTCACGGGCATGTGTGTATCCGTACGCACGCACATATCTGATCACACACAGTAAACAGATACAGTTCACTGTACACTAATTCTACCTCCGCGAAGTTGGCAAAGTCACGGGAAAATCCCGCCCAGATCAACCACAGAACCCCGCAAACACCCCAGAAGCCCCCCCACGTGGCACCTTTTCTCTTTTCTCTCCGTTCTCTTTTCTCTCCAATGCAACCTAACCCTGACACCAAACATCATAGTGTGGCTTTCGAACTTTATGGAAAACGCAGTTATACAGTATGTACTTTTGTTCCCAGCTTCTTTCAGTCGCCCCTGTGAAACTCATCCCCGTGGCTGTGTGGCCCCAGTTAGATCGCTCACGCGGCAGATCTAATTTCCTTGGTAGAAATAGGAGACGTTCAGCCATTCCACTCGGAAGTTCCATTTGGTGTTGGCCAAAAGGGACGCTCCCCGTTCTTGGCTGATAACAGTGCTGCTATGACACTTGTACTTAGGAACCAGATGCTGGTGCCAGTAAACAGAGCCAGAGAGTTTCCCAAAGTGATGGAGTAAGAAAGTTCTAGCTGCTTCGCGTATTTTCCAATCTTTGATATTTTAAGTGTCTGGCTTTTAGGCACGTTAGAGGTTGTGAGTGGTATCTCTTTGTGCTATTAATCTGCATTTTCTCTATTACCTTTTCAAAAATCTCTTGTACATCTGAATATCCTTTTTTAAAAATGTATCTGTTCAATTCTCTTTTCTGTTTTCTATCTTTTTCTTATTGACTTATGGGGATTTATATACTCTGGATGCAAGCTTTTGGTCAATGATATGCGCTGTAAGTATTTCTTTCCATTTATATACTCTGGATGCAAGCTTTTGGTCAATTATATGCGCTGTAAGTATGCCTTGTATTTTCATGTAGTTGTATCTTTTTTTTTTTTAAGTTAATTTATTTGTGAGAAAGAGAGTCAGAGCGTGAGCAGGGATGAGGCAGAAAGAGAGAGGGAGACACAAAATCCGAAGCAGGCTCCAGGCTCCAAACTGTCAGCACAGAGCCCGACGTGGGGTTCAAACCCACAAACCATGAGATCATGACCTGAGCTGAAGCTGGATGCTTAACTGACTGAGCCACCCAGGCACCCTTCATTTCCAGTTTTATTAAAAACATTTTTTTTTCAATGTTTATTATTTATTTTTGAGAGAAAGACGGAGACAGAGTGTGAGCAGGGGAGGGACAGAGAGGGAGGGAGACACAAAATCTGAAGCAGCTCCAGGCTCTGAGCTGTCCACACAGAGCCCGACGCGGGACATGGGGCTCGAAGTCACAGACCACAAGATCATGACCCAAGCCCAAGTCGGAAGCTTAATGGACTGAGCCTCCCAGGTGCCCCTCTCATTGCCAGTTTTAAAGAGAAAGACTTTTTTGTTTTAAGTAGGCTCTATGCCCAATGTGGAGCTTGAATTCATGACCCCAAGATCAAGAGTTGCGTGCTCCCCTGACTGAGCCAGCCAGACACCCCACTATGGCACTATTTTAGAAAAATAGTGGAAATAACCCAAATATCTATTAATAAGCTATTTAAATTATGGTACGCTATGGAAATTTTTAAAGGCTGAGATACATTAACGTATGATGACAGAAATCAATTTTTGTTAGAAAATAATTTTCAAAACCACATATGACAGTATATGCATAGAAGAAATCTATATGCACACACACATATTTATAGCATATGCTAAGCTGAATAATATTTACCTATGGGGAAGGCACTATAAAAAACTACTGATTCAGGGTGCCTGGCTGGCCCCATCGGTAGAGCATGCAACTCTTGATCTTGGGCTTGTAAGTTCAAACCCCACACTGGGTGGAGAGATCATTTAAAAAACGAAAATCTCGGGGTGCCTGGGTGGCTCAGTCAGTTAAGCGTCCGACTTCGGCTCAGGTCACGATCTTACGGTTCGTGGGTTTGAGCCCTGAATCGGGCTCTGGTGCTGACAGCTCGGAGCCTGGAGCCTGCTTCAGATTCTGTGTCTCCCTCTCTCTCTGCCCCTCCCTGCTCATGCTCGGTCTCTTTGTATCTCAAAAATAAATAAACAGTAAAAAAAATTTTTTAAATAAAATCTTAAAAAAGAACCACTGGGTTTGTCAGCCGTCTTACAATATTTGAATTTTTATAGCGGGAATTGTTTTTAGTCATTAATGAAACAAAACAAACAATAGAACATATCAAGCCACGTAGACTTCTACAAAGTTCTCCCGTGGCAAGAAGCCAAGCCGACATCCGATCGGGCCTCCATTCGAAGTAGGGACCATCAAGTAGGCTAAGGCAAGCCCAGTTCTTTGAGGCATGGAATGCAGACCCCGGGAAAGTCCTAGCTAGTGATATGGAAGCGAAGCGACTTGATGGTGCAGAAGGATGGAGGAGGAGAAGATGCAGCGATCAGAGGAGATTTTGGGTGGAGGGAGCCCTGAGAAGGTGCAGAGAGAAGGGCAGCGGGAGAGCTGCTGGGAACCAAGACAAGAACTAAGAGTCCAGCAGGAAAGAAGCAAAATACACACGTTAGGTTTAGGACGTGTGATGGCAAAACATTACAGCTAATTTTCTGCTCCCTGTGATAAGCCCACGGATCTGTCAATGCTAATTTCCTATCGTGCCTAAAGGAGGTAAGTGGGGACCCAGAAGCCCGTGTGGGAATCTGTGAGTGGCAGGACTGTCTTAGACTGAAATCCCTTGACATCTTCCGTCTTCAGTTTCCAATTCCATAAAACGGAGGTTCAAATTAGAAAATTCAAAGTCAAGCACAGATGAAAAAAAAAATCCTATCATCCTAAAAGAAGACCACTCCTTTCAGTGGGGTGTCATTGGTCCATCCGTTTGGCCGCGCAGCAGAGACGGGCGCGGACCGCTCTGACTCCCTGGCCCTGCGCGCCCGCCCGCGCCAGTCCCGAGCTCTCCGTCACTTCCAAACTCCCACAAGGCCATGTGCAATCACCTGGAGACCACACCTGACGTGAACTCTATTTGCCATCCTATAAATCCATAAGCAAGTTAGGACTTTTGATATAATTTAAAAACGTTCTTAGTGGGGCGCCTGGGTGGCTCAGTCGGTTAAGCAGCCGACTTCAGCTCAGGGCATGATCTCATGGTTCGTGGGTTCGAGCCCCGCGTCGGGCTCTGTGCTGACAGCTCAGAGCCTGGAGCCTGCTTCGGATTCTGTGTCTCCCTCTCTCTCTGCCCCTCCCCTATTCATGCTCTGTTTCTCTCTGTCTCAATATGAACAAAAACATTAAAAAACAAAACAAAACAAACGTTCTTAGTGAATTTGTCACATTTTTAAAGAAACTCTTGAGAATTCTCTCCTACGAATAATAAAACCGACTCTCCTATTCTTGGACTGATTGGATGAACAGGACAGGATGTGAACACTGTCAAGATAATCCGCAGAGGACAATTTATATATTTCTTGATTTATTTATTCCAAATGGCTTTTCCTAACCTCTGTTAACACGACTTCCTTAGTCAGAGGCGCCAGTGCTAGGGAGTCCACATGCACGTGAACTGCATGAGCCCAAAGCAGACCCATTAATCCTGCTCATCTGGACCCCGGGGGCAAAATGAGGTCCGGGGTGATGCACTGCACTGACCATGTGCTTAGCTGTGTTCAGTACAAGAGACAAAGACAGCAAATGGAGATTTAAAAATAACACTTATTTCACGGTTTTCTTCCATAAGATCTTTTTACATCCTCAGATACGGAAGTCCCCACCATCTGAAAACGAGACAAGCAAATAAAGAAACAAGAGAAACATCCTTACCAATTTTTCTGCTTCGGTGTTCATTTCCCTTAATTTTTTGATATGTTCCTTTTTAATCATGAGAATTTTTGATAATTTGGTCTACAAAGAAAAAGAGATGTTTTGGAATGAATAGAGGCATTTAAGTATAACAGACACCAAATTACCAATTTTTCCCTAAGATATTTTTAGCAGATTTTAGTGTTTCAATATAAATAAAAATAGCACAGGCATTTTTATTCTATAAATCTGATTGGCTGGCAGAAAAATATTAGGAACAAATCCATTGTACCCAGAACATGTCAAAAGGGCTAAGGAGTCAGTCTGAACAAGCTTTCACTGGCCCAATGAGGGACAATTCGGGGACCAATAGGCAAAACCTTGCAATGGACGGACGCACAGATATGTTAAAATTTATGAGTTCGTACCGATACTGTAAAAAAAAAAAAAAAAAAAAAAAAAAGAACCATTAGTGGAGAATGCTAGGGACCAAACCCGTTATTTTATAAGGTAGAAGACAGAAAGAATCACGTGTTCCTCCTGTCTTCCTATCCAAACTATATAAACTTGATCATCAGGTAACCAAATAATAGGTTAGGGGAAGTTTTTCTTTATAAAGCTATTTCGGTTGATAAACAAAGAAGGAATAACAGAACGAGAACAGAGCCATGTTGCAATGCTAATTAACGATCCCATGTCGGCACTGATAATCACTGCAGCCCACTTTTCATAAACATGTAAAATAGCATGGGTCTCCTATCAGAACACGAAACTACCAGGGCGCCTGTGTGGCTCAGTCGGTTGGGCTCCTGACTTTGGCTCAGGTCATGATCTTGTGGTTCGTGAGTTCGAGCCCTGTGCTGGGCTCTGTGCCTGGAGCCTGCTTCGGATTCTGTGTCTCCCTCTCTCTCTGCCCCTCCCCGGCTTGCATTCTCTCTCTCTCTCTCTCTCAAAAATATATAAACATTAAAAAAAAAAAAAAAAGAACACAAAACTACCTATGAAAGTAGTCACATAAAATGAACCAACAAAATAAAAACCGCAAATTCAATGAATCTTCTATATCCAACAAGCAATTTCCATGAAATAAAGACAGAAAACACGTTAAATGATGCCACAAGGATTCAGTCACAAAATCTACAGTGGGAGACTCCCCGGACAAATAATCCAGTTTCTTCAACAAGTAAATTGCATGGGAAAAAGCATTCAATGGTCTTAAAGTTTATTTATTCTGAGAGAGAGAGAGAGAGAGAGAGAGAGAGAGAGCGTGCACGCGTGCACGGAGAAAAGGCAGAGAGAGAGAATCGCAAGCAGGCTCCGAGCCGTCAGCACAGAGCCCGACGCGGGGCTCAAACCCACGAACCGTGAGATCGTGACCTGAGCCGAAGTCGGATGCTCAACCGACTGAGCCCCCCAGGCGCCCCTTTTCTTTCTTTTCAAGTCATCTCTACACCCGGCGCGGGAACTCACAAGGCTGAGGTCAAGAGCCCTTTGCTCGACCGCCAGAGGCAGCCGGGTGTCCCTTAGTTGTGATTCTTTAAAAAAAAAAAAAAAGAAAAGAAAACGAAAGGAGCCCTTATCTCAGAAATACAAAATAATGCACTCAGACATAAATGATATAATGCTTAGTATCAGCTTCTAAATAACGCGGCAGGGAGAGAGTGCGGGGGACTCGGCAACGAACGAGGACCGGCCAGGGGCTGCCGGGCACTGTTCGAGCCGGAGGATGGGCGCGCGGAGGCTCAGGCCCCAATTCCGGGTGCTGCGCGTGCTGCACGTTGTCCGCCTTTCGGAAGCCCCGGAAATCGGCCTCGACGCGGACGCGGGCCCGGGGGCTGGTACAGCGTGCCCGGACCGGTTACGGAGCAGGGCTGTATTTGCAGTGACCGTGGTTAGAGCCCTAGACAGGCCTCCCTTCTCCTCCACGTTGTCGGGTTTTCATGGAATTATGTGGGATTCTTCAGAGTTGGAAGCAGTAAAAGATGGCAAGAGTCCCTTTTTTCTATTTCAGTTTTGTGTTGTTTGCTTTTGATAGAAAATCATGACGTTTCCTTTGAATTCTTTTCAAAACTGAGTCCTGTCTGAGAAAGCAGATCAATCTCTTTAGATTCCTGAAAACGCCTAACCCCACGAAATAAAAAGTTCCCTTGTGGGGCGCCCGGGGGGCTCAGTAAGTGTCCGACTTCGGGTCAGGTCAAGATCTCACAGTCAGTGAGTTCGGGCCCCGCGTCGGGCTCTGTGCTGACGGCTCGGAGCCTGGAGCCTGCTTCTGATTCTGTGTCTCTCTCAATAATAAATAAATATTTTAAAAAATGAAAAAAAAAAGTTCCCTTGAAAAGAAAATTCATTGTAAACTATGAATTATGAAAACTTGCAGAACAAATTTTAAATATTTATTTTGTCATAAGAAAAAATATTCAGAACAGAAGAAGATAAAAATACATCTATTTCAGAGGTGCCTGGCTAGCTCAGTCCGTAGAGGGTACAACTCCTAATCTCAAGGTCATGAGTTCAAGCCCCACACTGGCCACAGAGATTATTTAAATACGTACATATTTCTAAGCTTAATATTAACAAGAACAACCTCAGTTTCAGAGAACCTTACATAATACAACAGCCAAGTACATAAAAGAACTTTTACCTTTTAGATAGCTTAAAATAATAATGGAAGTAGTGTTTTAATGGGAGTTTACACCTAGTTTTTGATGTTGAAAATTAAGCACTGAAACCAAACATCTAAGCATCAATAAAAATATCAGTGCTTGAGTGGTGGAATAGTACTTAGTTTCTGGCTCCCTCTGCTGGTCGGTCGGTCTCTCTCTCTCTCTCTCTCTCTCTCTCTCTCACTCACACACACACACACACACACACACACACACACACACACACACCACACATTGTCCAAATAGGTCATATTAGCTTTGTTTTTACGTCCACTATTTAAAAGAAAGAAGTTCCTTAAAAAAGAGGTGTCCTATTTGTGAAGATGATAGGCCTTGGCTCTTTTCATGATTTCAACTTTTTATATAAAAGTATCTTCTCTACCTTTGAAAGCCAAAAGGCGTAAGAAACTACACCGTGAGGATAACCGACAACATATGATAAAGGAAATACTAAATGCTATACCTACACACACAAATGACACAATTTTCCCTTAAAATAACATCATTTGCAAGTGGGAACACTGAATATTTTAACAAATTATGTTATAATCATTTTCTTGAATGTTTATTTTTGAGAGAGAGAGAGAAACAGAGCACGAGTGAGGGAGGGGCAGAGCGAGAGGGAGACACAGAAGCAGAAACAGGTTCCAGGCTCTGAGCTGTCAGCACAGAGCCTGACGTGGGGCTCGAACTCACAAACCATGAGATCATGACCTGAGCCGAAGTCGGACGCTTAACCGACTGAGCCCCCCAGGCGTCCCTCATTTTTTTGTACTCTATTCCAAGCCAAAGTGGTTTTTCTTTTCAAAAAAGGAAAGGAAACAAATCAAACATTCTTAGACTATGATTAAAAGTAAAGAATTAACAGTAAACAATTGGATTTATTTAATCTAATTTTCAAAGGAAACCGCTCACGACATTCTTCCCAGTCAGGCTAGTCGGGATACTGTTCTCTAGGAGGATTCTCCACTTGCTTCAGGCGAGGCTGACATTTCTCAGTGTCTGATCGCTCCGTAGCAAGCTGATGCATCTGGGCTCCTCAGCTACTGACAGCGGCAGGACGTACTGGGGTCACTTAAATAAAAGCTTTCAGGGGGCACCCGGGTGGCTCAGTCGGTTAAGTGTCGGACTTTTGGCGTCCTAATCTCTAATTTTATTATTTTTTAAGATTTGATTTTTAAAGTAATCTCTATGCTCGACATGGGGCTTGTAACTCACGACCCTGAGATCAAGAGTCAGGTGCCCCTCTTATTCTGGGGTAACTGAGCGGCTGAGTAGGTTAAGCGTCCGACTCTTGATTTCAGCTCAGGTCATGATCTCTCGGTTCGTGGGATCGAGCCTGGCGTCAGGCTCTGTGCTGACAGCGGTGTGGAGGCTGCTTGGGATTCTCTCCCTCCCTCTCTCTCTCTGCCCCTACTCTGCTCACACTCTTTCTTTCTCAAAATAAATAAATAAACTTAAAAAAAAAACAACAACCCTTCATACTTAACAAGTCATGAACAGGTAACCATTCAGAATGCGACAGAGCATATGCTATACATAGCGTTAGAGTCCCTAACACAGCAAAATCATAAGGACCAAAGCTAAGAAAAACGCAACAAAGAAGGCTTCGAAGTCTTTTTTGCCTGTTATGGCTTCTATTTTCAAGCTTTGTTAGAAATAACAGAGTTCCTAGAAACAACACAATGATTAAAGAAAAAAAAAAAGTAACAATATTTGGTCACTGAAACACGTTCAGCTTTAATAACACAAGAGGTGCTGAGGGTTTTCAGAGCCACGCCAAGCTACTCCGGGCCATTCTTACCACTTGGATCAGGAATTCTACTGGAAAACCACCCAGCGTTTCAGGGTCAGAGCCAGAAATTTTACTTCTCCAAGGTGACTGTCCTAGTAAAGGGTCATTATCCTACGGGAACAGAAGGGAATCGTTTAATCACGGGCTGTTTGCAAAGAAAGCATTTTATTTTTAGATAAAAAGTAATGCCTATTACACTGGGTATTACAGTAAAAAATCTTACAGAAAGGAAAATATTTCCAGAGTTGAAGCAACGATTTACTTGGTCAGCTGACGACGTCGGAGAACGTACCCACCTCCTGAGGCTGCCGTCGCCGACGTGCATTTCGTGAAAACGCAACCCACATTCATGACAATCACTTAGGCCGGTATCACCGACTCGCGCTGCGTAAGAGACACTTACTGGAACGGGTGACTGGAGAGCAGGGCTATAATGTAGCCGTGGCGGCGTCATGAAAAACCGAGAAGGCCGCTGTTTTTGTCCGAAGGCAGCGATCGGCATCGTCTCATGAGGCTCATTACTCTTCGAGAAAAGAGAAAAGCCCACAAAACTTGAATAACTTCACCCATCGTTCCGGCTCTATAACCATCCCATGGAGAGAGGCACTGGCCCACGGGCTAGGATTTGTCACGGAGTATTTTCTGCTCTACCAAGGTCAGGGGGCTAAAACTGAAGTCACCTGGTGGCTCAGATCGGCTCAGGTCATGATCTCACACCTCGTGAGTTCGAGCCCCGTGTTGGGCTCTGGGTGGACAGCGAGGAGCCTGCTTAAGATTCTCTCTTTCTGTCTCTCTGTCTCTCTGCCCCTTCCCCACTCGTGCTCTGTCTCTCTCTTTCTCTCTCTCAAAAATAAATAAAAACATTAAAAAATACACTACTTTGCTATCAAAAGGCTGAACTCAAAAAACAGGATTAAGTAAAAGGCCAAAGGCTCGAAACAGAAAATCAAGGATTAATATCAAAGTATCCCATGGTCACCTGTGCTTGCTGAGGGTCGAAGGCTATCTCCATGTCACCCACTCCCGTTCAAGTCCACCCTTATCTGGCCAGGGAGAAATATGTGGGTGAGTTCATAAAGGAAATTAGAAATTACATTAATGAACCAAAAAGCAAGTCTCCTTTTCTGAAAGGAGAGGTTGAAAGATTGCAGGCTTTAAAGAAAAACAACTCTAGGTTGGGTGCGCTGTGCTCTAGGGTTAGTCAAATTTTCTTTCTCTCCTATTTCTGAAGTCCTCATGATAAACAGTCATAATTTTAAAAACATACAAATCAGGGGCGCCTGGGTGGCTCAGTCAGGTGGGCATCCGACTTCGGCTCAGGTCATGATCTCGTAGTTTGTGGGTTTGAGCCCCATGTCGGGCTCTGTGTTGAGACAGCTCGGAGCCTGGAGCCTGTTCGGATTCTGTGTCTCCCTCTCTCTCTGCCCCTTCCTTGCTCATGCTCTGTCTCTGTCTCTCAATAATGAATAAACATTAAAAAAAAAATTTTTTTTAAGTAAAAATCAGAAAAGGAAGGTTCTTCTCTCTTTGCACTAAGGAGACAGAGAAATTTTGATTTATTAAAATTTTTGAGAGAGAGAGAGACTGCACAAGCCGGGGAGGGGGCAGAGAGGAAGGGAGAGGGAGGGGCAGAGGGGAACGGAGAGGCTGAGGGGGAGAAAAAGAGAGGGAGAGAGAGAGAGAATCCCAAACAGGCTCCACGCTCAGCATGGAGCCCAACGTGTGGTTTGATCCCATGACCATGAGACCCTGACCTGAGCCAAAATCAGGAGTCAGACACTCGACTGACTAAGCCACTCAGACGCCCTGAAATTTATTTTTTAAATTTTTTATTTATTTTTGAGAGCGAGAGAGACAGCGTGAGCAGGGGAGGGTCAGAGAGAGAGGAAGACACAGAATCCGAAGCAGGCTCCAGGCTCTGAGCTGCCAGCACAGAGCCCGACGCGGGGCTTGAACTCATAAACCGTGAAATCATGACCTGAGCCGAAGTCGGACACTTAACCGAGTGAGCCACCCAGGTGCCCCTAAAATTTTATTTTTAATTGTAAGTTGATAATCCCTAAAAATCACACTTATAATAGAAATGAAAAACGGGAGTTTAAAAGTGAAAAATTCCCATAATGCTTAGAGGAAAACAACTGTCATAAAAACTTAATTGTTCACTTTTGAAACACTTTAAAATTACGTTGACCTATTAGAAAGGTGGAGCGCTCTCATGACATTGCTGAATCAGGGCCGATCATGAGGTCATGGTCTAGGCGTTGAAAGGACTATGTCAGGAATTCAAAAGATGTGGCTTCTGGCCTCGGCCGGGCCGGACACCCGCTCGAGGGCCGTGCATAAATGACTCCGCGTACTTATGTCTTAGTTTCATCGTGCAGAGTGTGGGGCTCATGAACACCCAGCCTGCACAATCCTGAGGCTAAAACAGGAGAACAAATGCTAAAGTGCAAGATGTTAGTTCATACTTTTAAAACCACTTTGCAAGAGGAGTGTTCGCGAGGAGTGACCAGCGCTGTCACACTCGAATGCTGGTGGGGAAGGCACCACGGAAGGACGGCGGCGCCTGGGAAACGTCGAACGCTTCAATACTGCTCTGCTCCGGGGGCCACATCCCCCGGGATCCCTTCCTCCGTAACCTGAAATCTTGAGTCTCTCACAAAATACAGTCAGTAAGAAAGAAAATTCTACAGGGCCTAAGCGTACGTGTAGTACGCAATACTCACCAGGACCTCATAGTCAGGGACGGTGTGGGTCCCAAGTCCCGCCCTATCAAAAGTCACTCGATAAGTAGCATTAAAAGTATCCACGGCATCAATCTGTCCAGTGAAGAGACCGTCGTGAACACCGCGTAACCGTGCTGGGGAAAGAAGCGAAAAGCCGTTAAGGTGTTTGGAAAATACAACAAACTGTCAAACATAAAGCTGCTCCAAGCATGTGATTTAAGCTGTGGGAAGTACGGTGGGGCCCCTGGGCGGCTCAGTCGGTTAAGCATTCGACTTCGGCTCAGGTCATGATCTCACAGTTTGGGAGTTCGAGCCCCACGTCGGGCTCTGCGCTGACAGCTCGGAGCCTGGAGCCTGTTTCAGATTTTGTGTGTCCCTCTCTCTCTGCCCCTCCCCCACTCCCACTCTATTTCTGTCTCTCAAAGATAAATAAACCTTTAAAAAATGTAAATGTAGGAAGTATAGTCTTATTGTCTATTATAGTTTCAAACAAAGCATGCACTTTATTTTAGGTTTAGAGAAACAACAAAAACATTTTAAAAAGCACCTATAAATGACGATTGCTAATTTGATATACGAATGAAATTACATGTCTACCAGGAGGAAATATTTTTATTTATATATTTTATTTATTTCAGTTATCTTTACCCCTAACGTGGGGCTCGAACTCACGACCCCATGACCAAGCATCACATGCTCTACCGACTGAGCCAGCCTGGTGCCCCTACCAGGGGGAAATATTTTTAAGTCTTGCTTTGAACCCCAAATAATAATAATAAAAAAAAGTCAACAGGGGAACTCTGGTTGTTATACACGAGCGAAACACGTGGACCCGTTCAACTAAACACAAAGACAGGGATGCGGTTGAGAAAGGACCAGCAGGCCAGGCCTGAGACGGCCGTCCTTAGCAAGGCTGGCATCTGGGAACGTACGTGCCCAGTGTGTCCCCGCTCTTCCCACACTAACCGATGGTGTGCTGCACCCACACTGTGTGTACAGTCTGGTTGATGCGGCACAACTGTGTTCCTTCAGGGAGTCCATGGTTCTGGAACATGCTGGGTAGCCAGCCCCTAGGTGACCAGCCCCCAGTAAACACCTTGGTCACAGTGACTAATGAGTCTCTCTCTCTCTTTTTTTAAAATATTTACTTATTTTGAGAGAGAGAGAGAGAGAGAGAGAGAGAGAGAGAGAGAGCAGGGGAGGGGCAGAGAGAATCCGAAGCAGGCTCCACACTGTCAGCACAGAGCCCAGAGCCCGACATGGGGTTCGAACCCATGAACCGTTGAGATCATGACCTGAGCTGAAGTCTGGTGCTTAACTGACTGAGCCACCCAGGCGCCCCTGGGCATTTTTTTTTTTGTATATATTTTAATTTATTTTTTAAAATCGATATCCAAGTTAGTTAGCATCTAGTGCAACAATGATTTCAGGAGTAGATTCCTTAACGCCCCTTCCCCATTTAGTCCATCCCCCCTCCCACACCCCCTCCAGTAACCCTCTGTTCATTCTCCATATTTAAGAGTCTCTTGGTTTGTCCCCCTCCCTGTTTTTATATTATTTTTGCTTCCCTTCCCTTATGTTCATCTGTTTTGTTTCTTAAAGTCCTCATATGAGTGAAGTCATATGATATTTGTCTTTCTCTGACTAATTTCACTTAGCATAATACCCTCTAGTTTCATCCACATAGCTGCAAATGGACAAATTTTTTAAATGTTTATTTATTTTTGAGAGACAGAGAGACAGAGGGTGAGTGGGGGAGGGGCTGAGAGAGAGGGAGACACAGAATCCGAAGCAGCTCCAGGCTCCAAGCTGTCAGCACAGAGCCTGATGTGGGGCTCGAACTCCTGAGCAACGAGATCAGGACCTGAGCCAAGGTCAGATGCTTAACCGACTGAGCCACCCAGGTGCCCTGGCATTTCTTTTTTTTAAATCCAGTTTGATGATCTCTACTTCTTAAGTATAGAGCTCAGTTCATTGACATTTAAAATAATGATAATAGGACCAGACTTGAGTTCACCATCTTGCTGTTTATTTTCTATTTATCCCATGTTTTTTCTTTCCCTTTCCCTTCTTTCCTGTCATCTTTTCATTTAATTATTTGTTAGAATTTCAAAATTAACTTCTCTATTGGCTTTTTAGGTATGCCTCTTAGCATTTTTTATGTTTTTAGGTTTATTTATTTATTTTGAGAGAAAGAGCGCGCGCAGGGAAGGGACACAGAGAGAGAGAACGAGTGTGCGCTCAAGTGGGAGAGGGGCAGGAGAGAGAGAAAGAGACAGAATCCCAAGCAGGCTCTGTTGTCAGGGCAGAGCCTGCTTTGGGTCCTCTGTCCCCTCTCTCTCTGCTCCTCCCGCACTTGTGCACCTGTGCGCGCGCGCTCTCTAATAAAAAATAAACATTAAAAAAAAAAGAGCCCTAGCAATTGATTCTTACACACTTTTCTCATACATTGATATGTCTAGTCCAACCTATTGTCCACTGTAAGGAGAATACCTACTTATAGACCCTCTATAAAATTTTCAGTCTTCAAATAATACTGCCAGTCCTTAAAATTTTGAAGCACTTGACTTTTACGAATTTCCTAACGGGGGTGGGGGGTGGGGGGGCGCCTGGGTGGCTTAGTTGGTTGAGTGTCCGTGTGACTGTTAGTTTTCAGCTCAGGTCATGTTCTCACGGTTTGTGTGTAAGATCAAGCCCCGCACTGAGAGCACACAGCCTGTTTGGGATTCTCTCTCTCCCCCTCTCTCTGCTCCTGCCCTACTCGCACATGCATGTGCTCTCTCTCTCTCTCTCAAAATAAATAAATAAACTTAAAAAAAATCCTGTGTTTCTGTGTCACTCTATTCTTTCCAACACTTGTCTGACTTGTAATTACACTGTAGATTTTATATCTGTGCTTATTTATATAGGGTGTTTAGAGCGAATGTATCTTTTTGAGAATACAGTCTCCGCCTCACTTCATCTCCGGCGTCACCCGCAGGCCGATTTTGTTGGGAGAGATCACTGGTAGGTTTTGTACATGGTAAGTCACGACCAAGTCCATTCTCCTCCTGCCACCTGCATTTCGTATGCACCACACCGTCTCTTCTCCATTATCTACCTTTCCCCTTAATTACTCATCTTCATAATGTAATGGAAATATGGACCACTTTTACGACCAGAAAAAGCGATATTAATACGTAACTCAAGGTAACCTTTCCTCCAGAAAACATTCCTTCATGAATCCAACCCTTTCAGAACAGTGACTAATCTGTCTACCCACTTAACATCTTGGTATTTTTTATATTACATAAATCATCATTTTAGTTGGCTACATTCTTCAGAATTAACCTAAACTGGAGGCTCTGCGGGTACTTTCCTTCCGCGTTAAAACGGAAAAGAATACACAGAATCGCTTCCGCCAGCTGACAGAACTTACATCCTTAAATAAAACTTTGAACAAACTGCCTCCTGAATAACTTAGTTTTATTCAGCCCTTGGAAATGGAGTCTCCCAGAAGCCAAAGCGCGCAAGGACGTGTTTGTGAAGAGTGCTTAGAAGGGCAAATAAATGATGTGAAAGCCAAAGACAGAAGAATTTAAAATTTCAAAACGATAAGCAGTGTGTGGCTACAGGAATCCAGGAGGACTGCAGATTTCATGTCGGTGGCACGTTGCTTTAGCTTCCGTAGACACTGCTTCGAACCAGCAGGCTTTTCCCTCGGTTTAAAAACCAGAGATCACAGATGAACACATACATATTACTTAGATCCACAGTGTAAACTTTTTAACCTAAAAGCCATCCGTCTGGTGGTTAGTAGGAGCTTGGTGAAAACTTATAAATCAACCCAGGAAGGAACTTATCCTCACTCACCTGTGACTTTGGTTCCAATAACCAGGGGCAAAGGGATCTCGTCTGGGAGATCTTTGAACTGCGAAACGTCTGCAACCTTCCTCTGTTGTAAGAGCCTGATTTTCTGCCGTTTCTGCTTTAATGCTGATCTCTCTTCCTCAAAGAATGCAGAAGAACATCTAGAATAAAATCCAAAAATCATATAAGCCGAGAGCCATCCTAGACGGAAACTTGACATCAAACCATCCACCTCATGGCTCCCTCTTTTCCTCTCTGGGTAATTTGTTCAAAAACTGGTTCTCAGAAATGGGAATTGTTTCTCTTCAAAGTAAATTATCTAGATCTTTTTAAAAACAGGACCTCGCAGGACTCGAAAGATACATAAGCAAGTGTAGACTGTCCTCTGCTGCAGAGGAGGACTGGTTCACCCTCCACCACTGCTCTGGATCCCGGGCCTCCTCCTGGGCCCAAATTCAATTACAATATTCTCTTCGTACGAACAAGATATCTTCCCTGTGACCCGGTGAGCTACCAATGTGGAGTTAAAGATGACGCCTACCACTGTGTGAAGGTTTAATCATACTTCCTGCCTTGAAGCCTAAACACTGAATTCACTCTTATCTTTAGGGCCTTACTTTTTTGTTTTTAATGTTTATTATCTACTTCTAAGATAGAGAGAGAGAGTGCAAGCAGGGGAGGGGCAGAGAGAGAGGGAGACACAGAATCCGAAGCAGGCTCCAGGCTCCGAGCTGACAGCACAGAGCCTGACGCGGGACTCGAACCCACAAACCGCGAGATCATGACCTGAGCCGAAGTCAGATGCTCAACCGACGGAGTCCCCGGGCGCCCCAGGCCCGTCGCACTTCTATTCTCAGATACTGGCATGAACCACAGGAGCGTAAGCACAACTTTCATGCCACGAAACGTATATCCACGAAACCATCACCAAGACCAGATAATGAAAATTTCAAGACATCAATCACTCCCCAAAGTTTCCTTGTGGTACTTTACGGTTCCTATTTTTTTAAAAATATTTATTTTTGAGAGAGAGACAGAGGGTGAGTGGGGGAGGGGCAGAGAGAGGGGGAGACACAGAATCTGAAACAGGCTTCAGGCTCTGAGCTGTCAGCACAGAGCCCGATGCGGGGCTCGAACTCATGGACCATGAGATCATGACCTGAGCCACAGTCAGATGCCTAACTGACTGAGCCACCCAGGCACCCCTGTTTCTCCTATTTTTATACTGCACTTCTCAAGCCGTCACTAAGTTGCTTTCTGTCATTATCGTTCCTATCTTCTAGAATTTTATATATAAATGAAATCATCTGGTGCAAACTCTTCTGTCGGGCTTCCTTCACTCTGGATAATTACCCCAAGAGGAATCCGTATTGATGCAGGCGTCAAAGGTTCGTTCTTCTTACGGGAGAACCGTATCCTACTCTACGAGTGCGTCATAACTTGTTTATCCCTCCACCTAGGGGTGGACGGTCCGGTTGCTTCCACTTTGGGGCGATTACAACTAAGGTGATAGGAAATCTATGTATAGGTTTCTGTAGAAATATATGGCTTAATCTCTCTTCACTGAATACCTAGGAGAGGAATGGCCGGGTCATATGGTCAGTGCGTGCTTAAGCCACATATTACCAGAGAAGAGACATAAGCCTGCTTGATGCTCCACGTCGTACGTCATCAGGGAAATGCAAATTAAATGAGACACGAGTACACACCTGTTAGAATGACCAGGATCTGGAGCACAGACACCACCACATGCTGGCAATGGAGATGTCCTTTAGTGAATGGATAAGTAGTGGGATATTCAGACAATGGCACATGATTCAGTACTGGCAAGGATGGACTACTGGGGCACCTGGCTGGCTCGGTCGGTTAAGCGTCAGACTCTGGGTTTCGGCTACGGTCATGATCTCACAGTCGCGAGATCGAGGCCCACATCAGGCTCTGCACTGACCTTGGAGCCTGCTGAAGATTCTTTCCCTCCTTCTCCCTTTGCCCCTCCCCCACTTGTGCTCTCTCACAAAATTTTTTTGAATTTAAAATCAAACAAATAGGATGAACTATCAAGTCCTGAAAAGATACGGAGGAACCTGAAATGCACATCACGAAGTGAAAAGAAGCCAGTCTGAAAAGGCTACGTACTGTGTGATTCTGATATGTGACATTCTGGAAAACAGAGACCCCTGGAGCCAATAAAAAGGGCAGTGGCCAGTAGTTGGGACTGTGGGGACAGGAATGACTAAGTGGAGCACAAAAGACTTCTAGAGCAGTGAAAATACTCTATGATATTCTGATGGTAGATATGTCATTATACATTTTTCAAAACCCATAGACCGTACAAAACCAAGACTGAACCCTAACGTAAACTATGGATGGACTTTGGGTGATTATGATGAGTTGATGCAGACCCATCAACTGTCACAAATGTACCACTCTTGGGGCACCTGGGTGGCTCAGTCAGTTAAGCGGCCGACTTCGGCTCAGGTCATGATCTCACAGTTTGTGGGTTCGAGCCCTGCATCAGGCCCTGTGCTGACAGCTCAGAGCCTGGAGCCTGCTTCAGATTCTGTGTCTCCCTCTCTCTCTGCCCTTCCCCTGCTCATGCTCTGTCTCTCTGTCTCTCGGAAATAAATAATTAAAAAACAAAAACAAAAAAACCCCACATGTACCACTCTGGTGGGAGATACTGGTAACGGGGGAGGCTCGGTCTATGTGGGGGATGGGGGGTATATGGGAAAATCTCTAGATCTTCCTCTTGATTTGGTTGTGAACCTAAAATTCTCCCAAAAATTCTCCAAAAATTCTCTCTTCAAAAAAGAGAAACTACCACTTTTCCAAAGTGGTGGCATCATTTTATATTCCCATCAACAGCAGAGAGAATTCCAAGTTTCCCTCCAGCCTCGCCAGCACTTGGTCTGCTTAACCTTGTAAGTTTTAGACACCGTGCATCTTTCTATTGACTAACACGGTGAGTATCTTCTTGAGTATTTATTTGATACCCTTATATCTTTGGTGAAGCATCTATTCAAATCATTTGGCAATTTCTTAACTGCGCTGACTCCCCTTTTTTGCATTTTTTTTAATTGAAGTATAATTGACTTACAATGGTATATTAGTTTCAAGTGTACAATGATTTGACAGTCTGAAACATCGTTCAGTGCTCACTGCGACAAATACAGTCAACATCTGTCACCACATGCTATTACATCATTACTGACTATATTCCCTATGCTGTGCTTTTCCTCTCCATGACTTATCCAACTCCCTATTTCATCCACCCACTCCCATCCGCCGCCCCTCAGATAACTACCAGTTTGTTCTCTGTATTTAAGAGTCTTTTGGGAGGTGCCTGGGGGGCTCAGTCGGTTGAGTGGCCGATTTCGACTCAGGTCATGATCTCCCAGTTCGTGGGTTCCAGGCCCGTGTCAGGCTCTGACAGTTCGGAGCCTGGAACCTGCTTCGGATTCTGTGTCTCCCTCTCTCTCTGCCCCTCCCCTGCTCGTGCTCTGTCTCTGTCTCTCAGAAATGAATAAACATTAAAAAAATTTTAAAAAGTCTTTTGGGTTTTTTCTTTTTTAAATTCCACATATAAGTGAAATCATGGTATTTGTCTTTCTTTTTGTGACTTATTTCCCTTAGTGCAATACCCTCTAGGTCCATCAGTGTTGTTGCAAATGGCAAGATTTCATTTATTATGGCTGTGTCACATCCGTGTGTGTGTGTGTGTGTGTGTGTGTGTGTGTGTATACATCTTTATCCACTCATCTATGGATGGACACTCGGGCTGCTTCCTTACCTCGGCTACTGTAAATAATGCTGCAATAAACACAGGGGTGTGTATGTGTATATCAAGTACTTTGAATTAGTATTTTCATTTTCTTTGGGTAAATACCCAGTAGAATTACTGGATCATTCGGTATATTTTTAATTTTTTTTAATGTTTATTTTTGAGAAAGAGACAGAGCGTGAGTGGGGGAGGGGCAGAGAGAGAGGGAGGCACAGAATCAGAAACAGCCTCCAGGCTCTGAACTGTCACCCCAGAGCCCAACATGGGGCTCAAACTCACAAATCGCGAGATCATGACCTGAACTAAAGTCGGACACTTAACTGACTGAGCCACCCAGGCACCTCTATTTTTAATTTATAAGGAATCTCCCTACTATTTCCCACATTGGTTCCACCAAGTTACATTCTCACCAACAGCGCATATGAGTTCCTTGAGTTTCCCCACATCCTCCCCAACTCTTGTTATTTTTTGTCTTTTTGACTAGCCATTCTGACAGGTTTGCGGTGCTCTCATACAGTTTTGTATTTTCCCAGTGACGAGTGATGTTGAGCATCTTTCCATGTGTCTGTTGGCCATGTGGATGTCCTCCTTGGAGAAATATCTATTCAGGTCCTCTGGCCATTTTTCAAACGGATTGTTTATTTTTCTGGGGTTGAGTTGTGGATGTTCTTTCTATATTTTGGATACTAACCCCTTGTCAGAGAGATCATTTGCAAATATCTTCTCCCATTTAGTAGTCTGCTGTTTTGTTTTGTTGATGGTTTCTTTTGCTGTGCATGTTTGATTTTTTATCACCAAATTTCCAGAGTTTTTAATAACTGGATAGGATATACACTTTCAGTAATTTTTTTGAATAGTATTTTTTAATAGTTAGTACATTTACATGACTTCTAATTTAAAAGGTTCAAAAAGCACTAAAAACTAAATACCCACATCCCTCAGCTTCCCAGTTTCCCTCCCAGGCGGTCACTATTCAAAGTTTCTCACGCATCCTTCATTCATATTTTGGGCCAAAAAACGCACATGTTCCCTTCCTATTTTCTCACAAAGCGACTATATGCCCTGTGTGTTTCTGCCTTCTTTTCTGAAAGTATCTTAGCAATCCGTTCTAAGTCAGCACACAAGGAATGATCTCTGATTTTATTTTGGTTTACATTAAGTGGTTTCAAAGTTGTCACTATACTGAGAGACCAGATTTGAAATAATCATGCCCTTATTAATGGACATTCACGTTTTGCCAATCTTTTGCTACTAGAAGTAATATTGTAACAAGTAACAGCCATGTACGAATTTTTCTGTAATCTAACGTAGAATCACTAGGTCAAAGCGTATGGAAATTTGTAAATCTGACAGATTTGCCCTTCACAGAAGCCATCTAAATGTACTCTCACCAGCAAGCGTGACGATTCACCAAGCCCCTGCCAACGTAATGTATTAAAGCTTTATGAACTAAAAACCAGTGTCTCGGCTTACTCTGATTTTCCTTTTCTTACTATGAGTAAGACTGACGTCTTTTCGTGTTTAGAAGATCCATTTTCCCTCTTTCCTATGTACTGTTTATAATCATTTTTATTATGGATTATTTGACTTTTTCTGATTTGACTCACAGGAGTTATTTACATATTAGGAAATTAGGCTTTGTGATAAGAATTTTTGTCATTGTCTTTTGATTTCATGTTTCTTTTGGAGGGTGTAATGCAAAATGGTGTTATTGTTTTTTTAATGTTTATTTATTTTTGAGATAGAGAGACACAGGGCATGAGTAAGGGAGGGGCAGAGAGAGAGGGAGACACAGAATCCGAAGCAGGCTCCATCCAGGCTCTGAGCTGTCAGCACAGAGCCCGATGCGGGGCTCAGACTCATGGACTGTGAGATCATGACCTGAGCCGAAGTCAGACGCTTAACTGAGGCGCCCCTGGCCACCCAGGCACCCCTG
This sequence comes from Cryptoprocta ferox, assembly GCA_028646485.1. Taxonomy (NCBI): domain Eukaryota; kingdom Metazoa; phylum Chordata; class Mammalia; order Carnivora; family Eupleridae; genus Cryptoprocta; species Cryptoprocta ferox. The sequence continues at coordinate 8,485,905 of CM053562.1, forward strand.
AAATGTTATTTTTAAGTATCTCAATTTCTTGATATTTTCCTTTATGATGCCTACCTTTGGGGACTTTTAGAGAGACCTTTCCCACTCAAGATTAAGCAAAACTCTCAAATTTCTCTACTAGTTTTACTGTTTCATTTTTTAAGATTTTTTTTTTTTTATTTCTTAGTAATCTCTACACCCAACATGCGGCTTGAACTTACAACTTCAAGATCCAGAGTCGCATGTCTACTGACTGAGCCCCCCAGGCACCTCTCATTTTTAAAATATTTAAATCTTCAAGGGGTGCCTGGGGGGCTCAGTCGGTTAAGTGGACGACTTTGGCTTCGGTCATGATCTCGCGTTCATGAGTTCGAGCCCCATGACAGGCTCTGTGCTGACAGCTGGGAGCCTGGAGCCTGCTTCGGATTCTGTGTCTCCCTCTCTCTCTGTCCCTCCCCTGCTCACACACTCTCTCTCTCAAAAAAAAAAAAAAAAAAAAAATTAAAAACTTTTTTTTTTTAATATTTAAGACTTTCATCCTTTTCAATTTTTTCCTGGTGGGAGATCCTGAGGTACAAAACCAGGTCTGTTTTGCTCTAGGTTGCTCTGGTGGTCTCAATATCCATTAAGTAGATAATGTCACCGCTTCCTCCCCCCACGCATGTGAGAGGCGACCACCGCGATTATGCATTAAATTCCCAGAGACATCTGTGATGCTATCCGGATTCGATCTCTAATTCACCTATTTATGTGCTGTTACTATCCTGTGCTAACGATGATCACTTTGTAATCTATTTCATTACATGGTATGTACAGTCTCCCTTCATTACTTTGCTCCTTCAGATTTTTCCTAGATCTTCTCACTTGATTTCTCCTCTCTTAAATGTGAATTTGAGAATTAGTTCATTGAGTTAACAAAAAAAAAATTCCTACTAATATTTTTATTGAGACTGATTTGAATTTACAGATTAATTTAGAACATGAAGTCTTCTTATCAAACCTCAAACACGTCTTTCCATTTTGCCATCCCTATGTTGCATATTTTCTTCCTGACATTTTATCATTTCTTACGGTATTTTAAAAAGTATACTGTAGCAATAATTTGTATTGTACCTTGACTTCCTCAGAGAAAAGAAAAACTACAAACTTTTGTTGAAAATAAAGACTTCATTTCAACCGTGAATTAACTTTGATGAAGAACTGCAATATTAAACAACGTTACAGTACAGTAACAGGGAATAAATTAATGAGAAATATTTCAACGACACTCTTAAACTACTGAATTATAACAATAAAAAAGTGATTAACATGATTCTGGGACAATAATTAGAAACAAGAAGCTTGATTTACTCAAACATGTAAAGCCACAGCTTTGCATGAAAATGGCCTAAAGGAATTAATTACCAAAGTCCTGGGGCTCCTGGGTGGCCCAGTCGGTTACGTGTCTGACTTTGGTTCAGGTTATGATCTCATAGTTCGTGGGTTTGAGTCCCACATCGAGCTCCACACTGACAGCACAGAGCTTGCTTGGGAAATCTCTCTCCCTCTCTTTGCCCCTCCCCTGCGTATGCACCATGCCCTCTCCCTCTCTCTCAAAATAAATAAACTTAAAAAAAAAAAAGTGAATAAAATCTTGTACATGCTTTGAATAGGCAGAGAATATCAGTACGTGTGCTGCCGAAGCGAGCACTAGGCAGAGAGTATCAGAACTCATGACCTAACAGATTCCAAAAAAAATTTTTTAAGTTTCATTTATTTAAGTAATCTCTATACTCCATGTAGGGGTCAAACTCGCAACTTCAAGATCAAGAGCCACATGTTCCTCTAAGCCAGCCAGGTGCCCCAGATTTCAAAATTTCACTCAAAAGTGATATAAGGTTTTCCAAGGCGCCTGGGTGGCGCAGTCAGTTAAGCGTCCGACTTGGGCTCAGGTCATGATCTCACAGCTCGTGGGTTTGAGCCCCGCGTCGGGCTCTGTGCCGACAGCTCGGCACAAATTCTGTTTCGGATTCTGTGTCTCCCTCTCTCTTTGGCCCTCTGCCACTTGCGCTCTCAAAAATAAACTTTAAAACGAAAGATAAAACTAGAAAAGGAGAAGTCATTTCACATGAAAAGTAATTTTCAAGGGCACCTGGGGGGCTCAGTCGATTAAGCGTTCGACTTCGGCTCAGGTCATGATCTCACAGTTTGTGGGTCCAGGCCCCGCGTCGGGCTCTGTGCTGACAGCTCAGAGCCTGGAGCCTGCTTCGCATTCTGTCTCCCCCTCTCTTTCTGCCCTTCCCCCACTCATGCTCTTTCTCCTCCATTTCTCAAAAATTAACATTAAAATTTCTTTTTAAATTTTAAAAATTGTTGTTTTAAATTTTAAATTTTAAAAATTGTTGTTTATTTTTGACAGAGAGAGAGAGGGAGAGAGAGAGAGAGAGAGAGAGGAGAGAAGAGAGAGACAGAGTGTGAGTGGAGGAAGCGCAGAGAGAGGGAGACACAGAATTTGAAGTAGGATCCAGGCTCTGACATCTCAGCATAGAGCCTGATGTGGGGCTTGAACTCACAGACCGTGAGATCATGACCTGAGCCAAAGCTGGACACTAAACCGACTAAACCTCCCAGGAGTCCCTAAAAAAAAAAATATTTTTTTAAGTAATTTTCAGAATATAATAGATTCACTAGATTTTTCTTTCTGGGGTTTTGTTTTTTTGAGATAGGACATGCTTTTATTTATTTTATTGAGGTACAACAGACCTATAACACCTTATATAATTTTTAGGTGTACAAGGGAAAAATTGGGGAACCACACTATTTCAAATTTTGTGCAGAAAGTGGAAGTTTGGGGCACCTGCATGGCTCAGGTGGTTAAGCATCTGACACCTGACGTCAGTTCAGGTTATGATTTCACAGTCGTGAGATCAAGCCCTGCATCAGGTTCCGTGCCAGTAGTGACATGTCTGCTTGGAATTCTCTCTCCCCCTCTCTCTCTGTCCCTCCCCTGCCTGGGGGTGCTCTCGGAACGATTCAGTATTTGTATATACTGCCAAAAAAACACCACAATAAATCTAGTCAACATCTGTCACCATATACAGTTAAAGATTTTGTTTTCTTGTGATGAGATCTTTCAAGATCTGTCAGCAAATTTTTTTTTTTTTTTTTACTGTGGGCAGCCCAACCTCATGGGGCTTGAACTCATGACCCTGAGATCACAACCTGGGCAGAGATCAGGAGGCAGCCGGGGGCAACTGGGAGGCTTAATTGGTTAACCATCAGACTTCAGCTCAGGTCATGATCTCATGGCTTGTGAGTTCAAGCCCCACATCAGGCTCTCTGCTGTCAGCATGGAGCCTGCTTTGGATCCTCTGTGTCCCTCTCTCTGCCCCTCCCCCACTAGAGCACACGCACGCTCTCTCTCGCTCTCTCCCCCCCCGGAAAATAAACATTTAAGAAAATAATAAAATCAAAAAATAAAAATAATAAAAAAAAAGAAGTATGTTCAAAGCCTGTAATCTGAACAAAGGCTGGTTAACAGGAAAAATTTAACATATAATTATTCTGAAAAGTTAGGATTCAAGTACTAGTCCTTGTGAAGATGAAAAAAAAAACAATGTGGTAATCATACTACCAACTAATTTATTGATTTTATTTTAAATAAAAACATTATTTTTACCTCCGTGGTTTTCCCATAAGCCGCCTGATTTTTCCCCATTCTACTCTTGTTAACTTTCTTGTTTTTAGATTGGGAAAAGATTCCTTCAGACATACACAGAAGTCATTATCGCCTTCAAAAAGCGGTCTGTGAAACAGAAAAGGTATTTAACAGTTAACATACAACGAGCCACTGCAGAGGCACACATGTCAAAATACGCTTTCCAGTTTTCAACATTATACTGGTCACAAAACGCCATCCTTCCCTTCCAGTCAGAACACATACAAAACGGGCACCGATTCAAAGTGCTAAACCTAAAAGTGGCATTTGTGAGCCAGGCCAGGGAACCACCAGCGCTACCAGCTCCTCGAGAAACAGGTCTGGGCCTGAGATTCTAGGAGACACTGATTGTCATGTGACCTGCACTCGAGCGTGTCCTCTGGGAAGCCAGCCTAGCGCAGGCATGACCCCCGGAGAGGACAAACATTAGCTACAAAGTATCTTTGTCCCAAGGGTAATGGCAACACCAAGGAGTCCTCTTGGGGATCAAAGGGTTTAGAAAACTGGAAGACTCTAGAGGGTTAGATCAGTTCTTGGAAATTCCAGAACTTGGATCACACCAGGACACCCTGGGCATCTCATACACCTATGGAGAAATCTGTGGACAAAAATAAAACCATTTCATTCATGAGTTTGGGAAGCCAGGAATCGGTCTTCACAATCAAATGACATATGAGTGTCAGGCTCAAATGTGAACGTTCATGAGAGTCACTGCAGTGTAGACAACTGGTTTAGAAACCAGGGAAGGGAACTCAAGACAAGTAGTCAGCAGAGGGAACATCAGTGACTAGCACAGATTCGACTGGATTCTGATGGATAAGAATTCAGAATTTTTCCTTCGTCGATCCTGTTGTTGAATAATTGGATTTCACCCAAATCTCTTACTATGTTCTATTCGAACATTTACGTATAATTGTATAAATACTATGCCCCACGTAAAAAGCCTACCCGAAAAATCTCACGGAATCATTTCTACCATCAGTAACTGCTCCTCTACCAATATCCTAGCATGTTTTTTAAGTAGGGTCCACGCCCACTGAGGCTAGAACTCACAACCCTGAAATCAAGTTGGGTGTTCTACTGATTGAGCCAGCCGGGGGTGCCCCAATATACTATCATTTAAAAAAATCTCAAGATTTGGGGAGCCTGAATGACTCAGTCAGTTAAGTGTCAACTCTTGATTTTGGCTCAGGTCATGATCCCACAGTCATGGGATCAAGCCCCGCATTGGGGTCTGAGCTGGGCATGGAGCCTGCTTGGGATTCTCTCTCTCTCTCTCTCTCTCTCTCTCTCTCTCTGCCCCTCTCCCTCTCCCTCTCTCTCTCTTGCTTTCTCTAAAAAAAGAAAAAAAATCTCCAGATTTGTAAACCGCATCTGCTTCTTTACAAATAAGGGAGCTCTGTATTAGGGGAGCTCTGCTCCACAGCCTCTGTAAATTATGATATAGAAATTATTTTTTCGTTTTTTCACAAAAATCTGTAACAACTTCTGGAAAAGGGGAAGGGGAAAACTACGTGGAATGAAAATGGATCAAACTAGAATGGAAACTAGAAAAAGGAAATTGGGGAAAAAATAGAATCAAAACAGACCTATAGAGAAGAGGGTAGCTTGTAACATTTGCAAAAGTTAAATTTCTGGTTCCAGTGACGGTCACGAGGTAAGCCAGGATACATACTTATCTATATTTGAGTAGAACCATTCGTATATGCACCATTTATGTGCTTTGGGAAGCTTGAGTAGGTTACGTAACCGAAAACCAATCTTCTGTGAGGCTTTCTTGTCCGGTGTTGACATTGTTGCTGTAGATTTCTACACAATAAAAAGAGATTCATTACAGGCTCATGGAGTAAAAATGAACATCCAGCTGTAACAGCAACAACATTGGTGAGAAGGGAGATTATGGTTCAGTACTCGAAGAGGTTCGACAACAAAAGTGTCTGTTATTACTTAACAAAATAAGCATTCTGATCATCCTTACAAAGGTAAAACCTCCAGTTTATAACCTATTCTGACAAGCAAAGTGAAATGATCGTCCCCACCATGTAGGCACTGCAGGACATGGAGGAAGAAGGTAAGTGTGACACACAGACAGAGAATGCAAGCACACCAGCACTAGGCCCAGAAGGTTCACCACAGCACCAGTGGTGCTATGAACATGCTTCAATTCAAGGAAGAAAGAGCTTCCCAGTGCATAACAAATAAAATCTGCCAAAGTATAATAAAGAAAATTCCAAAAAATATCACTCATCTGCATGAATTTTAAAAAGGCTTGCTTGGAAAGACACTCCACGCTCATGGATTGGAAGAATTAATATTTGTGAAAATGTCCATACTACCGGGGCACCTGGGTGGCTCAGTCGATTAAGTGTCAACTCTTGGTTTCGGCCAAGGTCATGACCTCACGGTTCACGGGATCAAGCCCTGCATCGGGCTCCGTGCTGTCAGTGAGGAGCCTGCCTGGGATTCTCTCTCTCCTTCTCTCTGCCCCTCCCCCACTTGTTCTCGCCCCTCAAGATAAATAAACTTAAAAAAAAAAAATGTCCACACTATCTAAAGCGATCTAAAATTCAAGGCAATCCCTATGAAACCTCCAATGGCATTTTCCACAGAAGTATAATAATCTTAAAATGTTATGGAATCACAAAAGATCCTGAGTGGCCAAAGCAATCTTGAGAAGGAAGACCAAAGCTGGAGACATCACATGCCTTAATTCCAAACTATACTACGAGCTACAGTAATCAAAACAGTATCATATTGGCGGAGGTACACACAGATTGGTAAAACAGAATAGAGAGTCCGGAAACAAATGCACGCGTATGTGGGCAATTAGTTTACAACAAAGGAGGCAAGAATCTACAATGCGGAAAGGACAGTCTCTTCAACAAATGGTGCCGGGAGAACTAGAAGGCACGTGTCAAAGAAGGAATCCGGACCACTCCCTCACCACACACAGAAATAAACTCAAACAGGGTAAAGACTTGAACATAAGATCTGAAACCATAAAATTCTGAGGAAAACACGTAAGTGGTAACTCCTAGAGCTTGGTCTTCGTGAGGATTCTTTTTGAATTCAACACCGAAAGCAAAGGCGGCAAAAGCATAAATGAACAAGTGGACCACGTCAAACTAAAAAGCTTCTGCACAGCAAAGAAAGCCATCAATGAAATGAAAAGACTACCTACGGAATGGGTGAAAATATTTGCAAATTGTATACCTGATCAAGGGTTAATATCCAAAATATATAACACATTCGTGCAACTCAACAGTAAAAAAAAAAAATAATAATCCAATTAAAAAATGGGCAGAAGATATGAAGAGGCATTTCCCAAAGACATACAGACGGCCAACAGGTACACAAAAAGGTCAACATGACTCATCATCAGGGAAACCGCGATGGGCCATGACCTCACATCTAGCAAAGGGGCCAAGGTTCTAACAAAGACAAGAAACAACAGGTGTGGCGAGGACGTGGCGAAAGAGGAACCCTGGGCACCGCGGGTGGGAATGCAGACCGGTGCGGCCGCTGGGGGAAATAGCATGGAGGGTCCTCAAAAAATTTAAAAATAGAACTACCTTAGGATTCAGTAATTCCACTTCTGGGTAATCATCTGAAGAAAACGAAAACACTCCCTTGCAAAGAGATCTGCACCCTGACACTCACTGCCGTATTATTTACAACAGGCAAGACCCCGAGGCGACCTAAGTGTCCGTCAACGGATGAGTGGGTGACGAGGATGTGGTGTGTGTATACTTTCACACACACACACACACACACAGGAATATTACTCAGCCATAAAAGAATGAAACCTTGCCATTTGCAATAACATGACTGAGCCTCGAGGGTAGGATGCTGAGCGAAATAAGTCAGAGAAAGACGAACACCGTATGATCTCGTGTGTATGTGAAATCTAAAAAAAACTCTCCGAAAAACAAAACAGACCAAAACACCTGCAAAAAACAAAAAATCAAACTCATAAGTACAGAGAGACTGGTGGCTGCTGGCAGGGGCGGGGGGTGGGGTGGGAATGGAATGGGGGAGAGGGGCCAAAAGACACAAACTTCCGGGCATGGAGTCAGTGCTCGCGGGCTTGTAATGCTCAGCGTACTGACTGTGGTAAATGCCGTCCTGCGTATTTAAAGGTTCTAACAGAATAGATTTTAAAAGTTCTCATCACAAGAGGGGCTCCTGGGGGGCTCAGTCGGTTGAGCGTTGGACTCGATTTCGGCTCCGGTCGTGATCTCACGGTTTGTGAGGTCGAGCCCCACATCAGGCTCTGTGCTGACGACTCGAAGCCTCTGTGGGATTCCCTCTCCTTTTCTCTTTGCCTCTCCCCCTCCCGTGCACACGCACACACACAGTCTCTTTCTCTGAAAATAAATAAATAAAACTTAAGGAAAAGTTCTCAGCACAAGAAACAAAATTTGGGACTACGGCGACAGATGTTAACTCTACTTACTGTGGCAGTCATTTTGCCATGTACACAAACATCAAATCATGTTGTGTACCTGAAATTTACATAACGTCATATGTCAATGATATCTCAGTTTTCTCGAAGCTTAAAATAAAAGTTACCAGCTACAACATCAGAACATCAAAAGAATGGAAGATCACAATCAACTGGAATGCGGGCATGGTCCAGTATAAGAAAACCATTAATATGGTCTGCCGTTATTAATGAATTAAAATGATAAAAATCATATGATGACCTCTACTGGTGCTAAAGATATTTGATAAAATTCAATATTCATTAAAAAAAAAAACCTCTCAGAACTAGACAGAATGAAAATACACAATATATCAGTAGTTAAATGATACAGCTAAAGCAGTGCTTAGGAGGAAGGAGAGGAGTTAATTTATAGCGAAAATGCCTATATTAGAAGGGAAGAAAGATCTAAAAAAAAAAAACAAAACCCCTTCTTCCACCTTAAGCTAGAAAAAGAAGAGCAAAGAAAACCCAAAGCAAGCACAAAGAAAAAAAGTAATAAAGATTAGAACAGGGGGCTCCTGGGTGCCTGGGTCGGTTAAACATCCAACTTCAGCTCAGATCATTATCTCACGGTTTGTGAGTTCAAGCCCGCGTCGGGCTCTGTGCTGACAGCTCAGAGCCTGGAGCCTGCTTCGGATTCTGTGTCTCCCTCTCTCTCTGCCCCTCCCCTGCTCACGCTCTGTCTCCCCCCCTCCTCAAAAATAACTAAACATTAAAAAATATTTTTAAAAATTAGAGCAGAAATAAATGAACTAGAAAAGTAGGAGACAAAATGATGAAACCGAAAGTTCTTTGAAAAGATCAAAATGGACAAACCTTTAGCTCTACTGACCAAGAAAATAAAAACAGATGGATACCTTCTGAACTCGTAAAATTTATTTCTCCTCATTCCAACTTAAAAGTCATCCCCATATTCAATGTTAAAGTACTAAAACCATGGTCATTAAAGTAAGCAATATGACCAAGGTGTCTGACTCCTTTTTTTTAATGTTGTTTTGATGGAATTATCCAATAAGAAGAATAAAACCGGTAAAGGAGAAGACAAAATCGTTATTTGTAGGTGATACGGCTGTCCTAGCAAACTCCAGAAAATCAACTCTAGTCATTAAAAACAGGAAGAGAATGTAATAAAGCGGGCGAATACAAAGTTGACATACAAAAATCAATATCGCAGGGGTGCCTGGGTGGCTGGCTCAGTCGGTGTAGCGTCCCAACTCTTGACTTTGGCTCTGGTCATGATCTCACAGTTTGTGGGATGGAGCCCGGCACTGGGCTTGGCACTGGTAACGCGAGGTCTGCTTGGGATTCTCTCTCCCTCCCTCTCTCTACCCCTCCCCCACTCACATGCTCTCTCTCAAAATAAATAAATAAACTGAAAAACCAAACAAAGGGCGCCTGGGTGGCTCAGTAGGTTAAACAACCGGCTCTCGATTTTGGCTCAGGTCATGATCTCACGGTTCGTGGGTTCGAGCCCTGAGTAGGGCTCTGTGCTGACAGTAAAGAGCCTGCTTGGGATTCTCTCTCTCTCCCTCTCTCTCTCTGCCCCTTCCCCACTCACGCTTGTTCTCTCTCTCTCTCTCTGTCTCTGAGTATTTTTGAAAAATCCATATCTTAAAAAAAGTCACTACTTTTCTCTATAGAAGTGAAGACCAGTTAGATATTAAAACAGAAGAAATATCCTGTTCATGAAAGAAAAACGTGACAAGCACGTTTTAAATACTTAGGAACACCCTGAAGAAATGTACAAGATCAACACGGAAAAAGTGTGTAAGGTCTATAGGGGACACCAAGGCCTGAATAAGCGGAAAGTGTTAAATACTTAGGAACACCCTGAAGAAATGTACAAGATCAACACGGAAAAAGTGTGTAAAGTCTATAGGGGACACCAAGGCCTGAATAAGCGGAACTACCACCAGTTCGTGGACGGACGGTTCCAATGTTACAAATACGTCACACGGCATAAATCACTTCGCATTAGTGTAAGCCCAATAAAAATCCCAGCAAGATCTTTACCCCAGTCAGGATGACTCTAAAGTTCCTACGGAAAAATAATTGTCCAAGAAGGGGGACCTGGGTGGCTCGACTGGTTGAGCATCTGACTCTCGGTTTCGGCTCAGGTCATGATCTCACGGTTCGTGAGTTTGAGCCACACATCGGGCTCTGTGCTGACAGCATGGAGCCTGCTTGAGAGTCTCCCTCCCCATCTCTCTGCCCCTGTCCTGGTCATGCTCTCCCTCTCTCCCTCTCTCTCGCAAAATAAACTTAACAAAATGTGCAATATTTAGGAAAACTAAGAAAAGGGTACGTAATAATGTCTTACCAGATATGAAAACACTACATAAAACCACATTAACACAATCAAACACTAGCACATACAGAGACATACTAGACATAAAGAGCTACAAAGTCTAGAAATAATCCCAAATATATACAAGAATTTTTTTTAATGTATATTTATTTTGAGAAAGAGCGTGAGGCAGGAAAGGGCAGAGGAAGAAAGGAATGCCCACGCACCCAACGAGGGGCCCGATGGGGGGCTGGGTCACATGACCTCGGGATCATGACCTGAGCGGAAGTCAAGAGCAGCATGCAGGCAGCATTTTACATCCGTGCGTCAGCGACGGACTACTCCGTCAGCGAGACCAGGGCCACTGAGCAGTCCTCTGGGAAAAGACAAGGTTGCACCCTTACCCAAAATAAATTCCAGCTGAAGTGAAAATGGAAGCCTTAAAAAAAATGAATTAAATACACGTGAATTCAAAAACTATAAATTTTAGACTACAGAAGATCTTTCTGAGTAAGTATAAACCGAGGGAGTCATAAAAGGAAAGAATTATATTTGACCCTTCAGTTTTTTTCAGTCCTGCATGGTAAAAAATGCACAGAGTCAAAAAACAAACTACAAACTGAAAAGAAAAAAAAAAAAGACAATCAATACAAACAGGCCAAATGGCTAATATTCTTCAAACATAAAAAATTCTTATGAATGAATAAGAAAACAATCAACAATCTAACAGAAAACAGGAGAAAAGACAAACAGTTTACGGGAAAGAAATCGCTTTCTTTAAGTTAAGCTTTAAATCGCTTAACTGACTGAGCCACCTACGCACCTCCGGAACAGACTTTTAAATGAAAAACTAAACTACAGAATGATGCATGATACGTCATCACGAAAATAAGACCACAAATATAATTTGAAAGCCACAGACATTAAAGCACACCACGTATCTTCTATGAACACCTATTTAAAGTTTTTAGAGAAGCCCTATAAAGATCCAAAAGGATAAATCAAACTAATTACAGCAGTTCCTGGTTAATGAGGGAAGTAGACAGAGAGAACTGGTAGCGGTAAAAATCAACTTTTGGAAAACCTGTAAATTCCTGGAAAAGTTGCAAAGACATGCCCTTCCCCCAGCTTTCCCTGATGCTAAAGGCTTACGTCACCACGGTGTGCCAAATCTAAGACCTTAATGGTGGCACAGGAGTTTTACCTGCACTGCAGATTTTCTGTGGATTTCTACGGGTTTTCCACCAACGTCCTTTTCCTGTCTCCGAATCCGATTCCGGAGAGCACATTATTGTACTTCAAAAAGTTAACTTTTTGGGGCGTCTGGGGGGCTCAGTCGGTTCATCACCTGACTCTTGGTTTCAGCTCAGGTCATGATCTCACGGTTTGTGAGATCGAGCCCTGCATCAGGCTTTGAGTGGACAGCGTGGAGCCTGCTTGGGATTCTCTCTCTCTCTCTCTCTCTCTCTCTCTCTCTCTCTGCCCCTTGTCCGTTGAGTGCTCTCTCTCAAAAATAAACATTTAAAAAAAAACACATGAAAAACATACTTTTCTGTCATTAAGTAAAAGGTTTTTCCCCTCTCATTTCCACGCACAACTCTGAACTGACTCCCTATTGCCAAATCCATCTGCTGTAAGTCCGCTCTCCTCTCCGTGCTTCCAAGTGTGCGCCTGTGAGACAGGCCTGGCTTTCTGCTCCTGGAAAAAGTCCACCAATTAAATCATGGCCTTTCTACGTCACTAATAGAGGAGCGGGGTTGGAGCACTGATTTAAGAAGAACTTGTTACTCAAGAGGTAACAGAATAATAAAAATGAACCTTATCAAGTGAGCCCTTGTGCTCACTTCCTTTCCCCAGGAACAAAATGCTCGCGACACACGCACCTGTGGGAGCATCGCCACTCTCTGGTTTCTTTTAGGCGACCTGGTATTTATTTGTCTGTCGTCTTCATCAGAAAAGAGTCGACTTCGCTTTGAGTTTCTGAAAGGCTAGGACAGAAATTCGTTTATTTGATACAAAGACCAGATAGTCCCCGTTTGTATTCTACAGTCGAAGTCTGTACCTGGGAAATCCCGCTAAGGCCGGCTGGGCGACGTGTGGGGGGCATGAGGCGCACAAAGTCAAACGTCCCTGATCTTAGATGTACAAAGGAGTGCGCCACGTACTCAGGCAATCTGTTGATAATTCAAACACCTCGCCGATGAGTAAAATCGGAACCCAAGTACCCTTAGCAGCCTCGAATGGTGCAAGAGAAAAGTAAGTTCTGGAAACTGCAGTCCTCATTACGTGAGTGCTTGGACTACGGGCGGTGGCGGTGTCACGCGACGTGTCTGCGGCAGAGGCCTGGGCTGCACAAAGCTACTGGATCCCTCGAGAGAGTCAACCGAAATGTGTAACAACACACTAGACGCCCTGTCAAGATGTGTGAGCCGAACTGCCATCTGTGACTAAAAGCACAAGGTTCCTCCCGCAGGTATGTGGTAAGTGCCTACAGGACTGAACGAGGCCACAGAACCAGAACTCACCGGTGTAAGTACCCAAAGGACATCACACGCTTAAGGGTCTGGAACAGGAACGATTTTACAGTCCGCCCCAGTTCGGAGGCCTCAGTAACAGAGAAGGACAACAGAAGTAATATCCCGATTGTGCCCTCATCCTGTTTCAAATCCCTCCCCAGCACCGGAGACGGAGCCTCCCGCCCGGCTGGAAGGGGTAAGCACGGAGGCTTAGCAGCCTGTGGCCAGCATCCAACAGGGTCAAGGCCAGAGGTGCCGGGCCTTGAAATTAAGCCCAGTCAGAGTCTGAATACTCCACAGCCTTGACAGAAAGTCCCTTCTACCCGACCTGTACTTACCCTTAACCTACACGAGGCTTTGCTATCTTACCAATGACTTATATACCTTTTTGCAGGGAGCAGAACCAGATGAAATTTTTTATATTCAAAGTAAAGTATGATCCAGAGTGGTCAGAAGTTGGTGTGTGTGGTTTTTTGTTTGTTTTTCATCTTGCCTATTTAAAGAAACTGCAATGACTTAACAAATGCCCACTGATGACCAGATTATCAAAGGCTACAGACTGAGTGTACCACTCAATGACACTTAAAGACTCAAATGCTTGGAAATGGGGAAAACCCTGGAAAACTCTTACTGTCATCTGCACATGACAATAATACAGAAAATTTAGCTATCATATTCTAAAGAGTAAGAAACACTAATTCCTTACCATTTCCACAGTAGACCCCGTGTTCCTGCCTTTCCAAACAGGTGTTTTTTGTAAAGAGCTGTACTTTTCATTCCGTGTGTTAGATAAGCTTCCCTCTGTAATAAGTAATTATTACTAATAAGATTTAAGTTCAAAGGATGTTATACTACAAACATTGCTTTTTTATTAACAGCAATATACCTGAAATATTTACCAATATGGAAAAAAATATACTGACCATAGTAATTTTGGTTTATTACAAATGAAAAAAATCTCTTCCCTATTTTTTTGGTCAAACTCTACATAATTTGACAAAGCACTGCATCTTGAAAGTATTAAATTCTCATATTAAAACATGTGTGGTTTCTTTCTTTGTGTTTTTTATAATTCCTTCATTCTAATTTGCTAAGGAGAAGCATAATCTGATTGAAAACAGGGCAATGGAGAAATGGAAAAAGCTTCTAACTTTGAATTTAGGGTATATTTCTAAATGTTTCCTGCTTCGAGACGTGAGACCCTAGATATACAAAAATAAAATGTGTGGGTGTTTCTGTTTTCCTTGACTCAAAGAAATGTCTTCCGAGCTGTATGCAACCAGAAACAATCCAATCAGGTAACTGATTAGAGATAGGATGAAAATCAAGAGGGTGAGTTTAATTTTTATAAAAAGGTGACATATATACAAAGACCCAGAAAACTAGGATGAATATACACAAGACAGTGATTTTTATTTCCTTCTAGCAGCTCATCAGCATTTTCTAATTGTTTTCTGTAAGAAATATGTCACTTGCATATGTATTTTTTTTTTAAAGGCAAATGGTTTTAATATTGGGAGGAAAAGAATAACGGAATACTTTTTCAGATGTACATGTTAAGAAGCACAAAAAAAGGCAGAGCAGGGCTGACTCTGCTAGGCACACATTAGGGTCGTCGTGGAGAGAAGTGTTCTCAAGCCAGGACTTAATTTGGCAAACCACCAATTAAACCACAGCTCTAAAAACTCAAAGTACTAAAGAACCTTTGAGCATAGCGTGGTTCAGAATTCACGTACCCAGTACAATCCTGCTCCAGCAAAATCTCAAAACAAACTACAGAAAGGGGGGTGGCCTAACGTGCAGAAAGAAAGAGCAAGACCAAGGAACACATATAACTTTTTTTCTGAGAAAAGGACTATCATTCTTTTATTTCAAGAAACTCGTATTATTACTTATAAGGCAGGATTTTAAAAAAACAAACTCATGCAAAAATACGGCTGAGCACAGTTGTTTAATAAAATGCTTTCACCCTAGGGGCACCTGGGTGGCTCAATCAGCTGAGCATCCGACTTTGGCTCGGGTCATGAGCTTACAGTTCATGGGTCCGAGCCCCGCGTCGGGCTTCGCGCTGACAGCTCAGAGCCTGCTTTGGATCCTCTGTCTCCCTCTCTGTCCCTCCCCCACTCACGCGCTCTCTCTCAAAACTAAACATATTTTAAAAACTTGATTAAAAAAAATGTTTTCACTCTACTAAGATATCTGCAACATTTAGTTAAAAAGTTCTTGGGGTTTGGGGCACCTGGCTGGCTCAGTCGCTAGAGTGTGTGATTCTTGATCTGGGGGTCATATGTTCTGGGCCCATGTTGGAGGTAGAGATTACCTCCAAATTAAAAAAAAAAAAAAGTTCTTTAATCGATAATTCTAGGGAAATGTTTTCTTTTCTTTTTTTTTTTTTTAAGATTTTATTATTCTTAAGTAATCTCTACACCCAATGTGGGGCTCGAACTCACAACCCTGAGATCAAGAGTTGCACGCTCGCCCAGCTGAGTCAGTAAGGCGCCTGGGGCAGGGGGTGGATTTCTTAATAATTTCCAACCACCAAGGACCAAGTCTTCTATAACAGTCTATGATCATCAGTGAAAACCAATACTTAATACCTAGAATGAAAGCTAATTTAGAAAGAAAAGAGAAACATTCTATCCACCTTAATTTAATGAATTAAATTTCCAGGCTCTGCCGTGCCTGAAGAATCGTGCTATGATCTTACCTTTTAAACTGACCAGGGCTTTTGCTGAAGAGCCTGCAATGAAAACAAATCAGTATTATTTCCGAATCGACGCGAGAGAAACAGAGCATGGCTACGGGGTGAAAGTGGCCCATCTAGTTTTAGGGGTGTCGAGAGTGAAGTGGCAGTGGGGTGTGCAATCGGAGATAACGGGGGAAGGGCGCCTGGGGGCTCAGTCAGTTGAGCGTCTGACTCTCGATTTCAGCTCAGGTCATGATGTCATGGTTCATGGGATTCTCTTCTCTGTCCCTCCTCCTTTCCCATTCTCTCTCTCTCTCTCTCTCTCTCAAAAATAACTAAACATTAAAAAAAAAAAAAGACAGAAAGAACCAGTGGGCCATTCCAGCTGCAGGCCAGACCTCAGACAAAGTATGGACAAGCTGGAGAGAGCTCTCTGGTAGTCCTGTAGAAGCTGTGCGCGCTGGGGGAGGGAAAGCAGGGAAGATCGGCACGGAAGGGACTTTGGATCCTCACCCAGGAGCGTCCTGGTGCCCGAGGAGGAAAAGAGAAAGGAACGGCCATGCACGGAAGCAAAGATGGGAAGCGGTGGTGGAGTGGAGGAAAGAGAAGATGAAAAGGACCCAGGGGACTGTCGAATCAGGCAGGGGGTCCCCTGGGAGTCAAGAATGCAGGTGGCACCCTTCAGGACCCCCCAGCCGGAGTCAGAGCAGCCGAGAGGGGCTGGCATACAGCTGGAGGGCTCTCTGATGAAACCGCGCCATAGAGTGTATGCGAATGACCACTCGGAATCTGTCTGTTAATAAAGGTCCGCGGGGCTCCGCTGCTCTGGTCGCTGTCGCAGAGACCACAGGGAAGTAAGTGTTTATGAGACAGGGAGAGTACTACCCTGAAAATCTCAGGACTGGATACGTGCACTGCAACGAAGTCCAGGTCATTTGAAAAATAATAAGGGGCGCCTGGGGGGCTCAGTCAGTTGAGCATCCGACTTTGGCTCGGGTCATGATCTCGCGGTTCATGGGTTTAGGCCCCGAGTTGGGTCAGAGCGTGGAGCCTGCTTCCCATTCTGGGTCTCCCTCTCTCTCTACCCCTCCCCCACCCTCAAAAATAAATAAACATTAAAAACAATTAAAAACAAACATACAAAAAAATCAAACCTGAACTCAGGGGCACAGAGAACAGACTGGTGGTTGCCGAAAGTGGGGGCTGGGGCATGGGCAAAATGGGTCACAGTGGTCAAAAGGCACACACTTTGGCTAGAAGACAAGTAAACCCCGGAGACGTGATACACGGCACAGCGGCCACCGTGAACACCACACTGTACACGTGACCTTGCCAAGAAAGCAGATCTGAAAAGCGTTCAGCCTAAGAGAAAACACTGTAACCACGGGTGGTGAGGATGGTCACTAACCCATGAGAGGCAGTCACTTCACATGTATCAAACCTTTATGTTGTGCGCCTGACACTAATACAATGTTAATACGATGTTAAACACCAATGTTCTCTCACTTCTTAAAAATTAATAAGAAAAAAAAACCTTTCTATGCTCCAGAATAGAAATGGTTCACCGAATTCTGGATGAGCAAGCAAAACCTCCCTCTTTTAACTAAAACAAACCTGTTGAAAACACTTTTTTTCCTGTTACTATAGTCAAATTATTATGTATTGTTCCTCATTTTTAAATCTGTTTTATTTTAGAACCAGCTACTTCTCATCTCAGTTACTGTGACATCCATTTATGTTTACTAGAATATAATCAGGCAGTAGTTACGTTATACGAAAGTGTGGTCATTCACCTGCACTGAGAAAGAGAAAACTTTAAACGGCATGTTGAAAATGTGTATAAACCTCTTTAAGGAGCCAATCCGTTACAGGATTTCCTAAAACACAAAAACAAATAAAGGATGACCTCAGGGGATAAAGAAAGAGGAATATGAACTAGGTAAAAAATCCGAGAAGGCAGATTCATCCTCCTCGGTGTTTCACGGAAGCAGCCACGGTTTACAACTTGGGTGAACGGACCACAGACATTAAACGAGAAGAAGCCACGGATCTGGTACTGACCGCAGTTCTGGCTACAAAACACCCTTACGCACACTAACTTCAGCTGACTTTTCCGCCACAGGCAGGAGGAGAGGGGCTTGTGGAAACGGACAGGCCATCAACACCAAAGCCACTCTGGCTCTCACTCCGCTCTCTCGCGTGGATGTGGAGAATGGGTAAGAGGACGCCTTAAGGGCCTCCAGGCAGCACACGGGGTCAGCCACGGCGGAAGCGGACGCGTGGGGGGAGGCGGGACGGAGGGAGGCCACACAGTGGAGCTCAAAGCCTCCCGCTGGCGGCCAGGGCACGTGGGCACGGAGCTACCAAGAGAATATCGCCAGTTTTAGAAAAACGATGCACATCCCCTCTCCCAGTGGATGAGCAGAGGGCTGGCCGCACCCCCCAGTCCCCGAGCTAGGCACTGGGGTACAAGAGCAATGCAGAGGAGACAGGGGCCCCACTCCCGTGGAGTTTACATTCGAGGGAGGGCAGATACACAAATACATCAGTGATGGTAAGCACTGGGGGGGTGGGGGGCAGGGGTGGGAGAGGGAAGACTTTCTCTAAGGTGCTCCTGGTCAGTCAGCTTCTCTGAAAGGTGGTCTCTGAGCAGAGAGCTGAAGGAAGAGGTGCTCCATGCCTGATCCTGAAGGCAAGGCTCTGTCCTAGGAACTCCCACCTACTACTTTTAGCCTTTTTTTTCTTTTTCGAGAGGCCGTATAGCGTAATGGTTAAGGGCATGCATCGAGACTAGCTGTGTTTGCATCTCGGTTCTGCCACGTTTTTGCTGTGTTGCCTTAAGCAAATTACTGAACTTCTCCGTGCTGCTGATTCTTCATTTGTGAAACAGGGATTAAACAAGCTACCGCATGCAAAAGTGCTCCGAGAACGATGCACACGGCACACATGAGCTAATTTTTAGACCACGCTTATTGTTAGCATGACTTTGATCAATCAGAGAAAAACACTTCTGGGCTAAGCACGTGGATGGCACAGGCAGGTGAACGGAAGTTAGGCTACGAGCTGAACGGGTTCCTTCGTTCAGCCGTTCAACACCGTAGTCGCTGAACGCCTGCGGCAGCGCCCTTCCAGGGGCTGGGACCCGCCGAAGGAGGAGACAACGCCTCTGCCCTCAGCGAGCCTGCTCTCCGGTGGGAAGAGACACGCAATAAACAAGTACACGAAATGACAAGGATACGTGCAGTTGCCGTTTTAAAGGAAACAGACGAGGGGTGTGTGTGTGTGGGGGGGGGGTACTTCACACAGAGCAGTGAGGGAGGCTTCTCTGAGGAGGCGACATCTAAAAAGGACCAGTCTTGAGGGATCAGGACGTCAAAGCAATGAGTCTGGGCAGAAGAAATAACAGGTAAGAAAAGGCCTGAGACAGAACGTTGAGAACGTTCGGGGAGCAGGGGGGTAGAGGCCATTGTGCTCAGGGAGCAGAGGCCACGGGAAAGGGTCCGAGAAGGCAGGCAGGTGTCAGGCGTGAACCGGAAAGACAAGCGGGGAGGAAACCGGACCCGGTGCCTTCTCCGGGGGGTCTGACCAATCACGTCGACAGACGCAAAGCTGCCAGCAAAATGGCCGCATGCAAAGATTTCATAAGAAGGTGTACCCTCGTCAGGGAGGACAGAAAACAACTTTCTAAAGAAGCTTAAAATGGGATCTAAAGGATAGACGGACATCGACTGCAGGCGAGGGGAAGGAAGAGCATTCCAGATGATGAAAAGAGCATGTGCAAAGGCCTTGCAAAGAAGAAGAAGAAGAAGAAGAAGAAGAAGAAGAAGAAGAAGAAGAAGAAGAAGAAGAAGAAGAAAGCCTGGTGAGCACAGGGAATGATAAAGGTCAAATTTAGCTCAAAGCGACAAGATGAGGGGCGCCTGGGTGACTCAGCCAAACGTCTGACTCTTGATTTTGGCTCAGGTCAGGATCTCACAGTTTGTAGGTTTAAGCCCTGAGTTGGGGTCCGAGCTGGCAGTTCAGAGCCTGCTTGGGATTCTCTCTCTCTGCCCTTCCCCCGCTCATTCTGTGTCTGTGTCTCTCTCTCTCAAAATAAAACTTAAAAAAAAAAAAAAAAGGGACAGGACGAAAGGAAGAGTGGTAGGAAACACGGCTGGAGAGGTGGGTGTG
Source organism: Cryptoprocta ferox (assembly GCA_028646485.1). NCBI lineage: Eukaryota > Metazoa > Chordata > Mammalia > Carnivora > Eupleridae > Cryptoprocta > Cryptoprocta ferox. The sequence continues at coordinate 8,505,726 of CM053562.1, forward strand.
GCCAGAGTCCAAAGGCCTGGAGGCTCCAATGGTGTCCCCAGCAGCAGGTGACACAGACGCTCTGGAAGGACAGCTCTGACCGCATGCAGGCTGAGGGTGGAGGCGGGCAGTGGATTAATGGGAGGCCGAAGGAACTGGTGCAGAGGCGCGTGCCCTGGCTCGGGCGGGTGACAGGGAGAAGGTGAACGTTACAAGACACAGTGAAGTCCCTGATACAGGAAGTGGAGGACAGGGAAGTGCCCCAGCTTTCAGGGACCGCTCAGTGGAGCCGTTCATTGAGGCAGGAACCCCTGGGGGGACCTCGTCCTGGGGGGGGATGATGAGGCGGGTCTCGAACCCCCGAAGTTGAGGATTTCACAACCGACAGGAGATGTGAAATAGGCAGCAGCTGGGAGAAACGGCCTGGGTTTCCTCGAATACAGGGTCAAACGGGCGAGTGAACTTGAACCAGCACTGCAGGGGCATCTGGGTCACAGCAAGGGGGCTAATGGTAGCTGTCATTACTGATAAGGTACACTGGCCACTGGCTAATGTACTAGCTAATCCCTTCGACTCAAATTAGCAAAGAAACCTGCCGCTGCTTCCGGCCTCAAACTGACATCATTTTCCAAGACTCTGCTCCAGGTTCACTAGCAAGGCCCCACTTCAGCCTAAAGCATTCACATCCGCCTGACATGCAGCAGCGCGTGTGACCCACCACTCGGTGCTCCCTGCTTTCAGCAAGCTGTGGTCTGGCTAACAAGAGGTCCCCATGCACAGGCACAGGCGTGTGGCCCATGTGCACCCGGGGCCGAGAGGTCACAGGGAACAGGAATGATGGTGATGCGGTGTGCGGGCATGGCCGGCATTCGAATCCTACACGGGTCCCCAGTCTCTACGAAGAACCCTAGTAAGTCCTCGATAAATACTGAACGATGAGGAGCAAATATTCCAAACGACACTTACAAGATGCCACTTCAAACACCCCTCATTGCAACAGAAGGCCCAGAGTCTTCCAAAGAACCGGCTGGCGGCCGAGGCGCCTGCGCCGCGCTGAACAGGTGTATCATAAAGGATTTTCGGACGAGCAGCACGTGGTGAGGGCAGGCCCACCCTCATTTAGGGGCACCCTCCACCGCCACCCTCTCCGAACAAGAAGCAACAACGCTCACGGAGGGTCTGCACTCGCGCCCTGTCCCACACAGTGACCGCCGGCCACACCCGACCGCCTAGGTTGCAGCGAGCGAACATTAAATAACATTCAAAATTCCGCTCTATGCCGGGCGGCCACCCTCCCGGCCACGGGACACGGACCTTCGCCACCGCGCACAAGACCCTCTGGGCGCTCAGCTCAGGGTCTGCGACACGCTGAAAGCATCCACCCTTCTCAGACGACCTCCCGCCGGTTGTACGAACTTGAACTTTTTTAACTTTGTAACGAACGCGTTGGGAGGCCGCGACCCCCGCGAAGAGCGCGGCGCCGGCTGCGTGTCGCTCTCCTCCGAGAAGTGTCCGCCGAAGTGTCGCCGGCCTCCTGCTCGCAGGTGGGGGGAAGGGGGGGTGGTGAACGGCGGCCGGGACTCCGGGTTCTGTTCTGCGGGGACCCTCGCGAATGACGGGCGTGCACGCCCCGCGCGGGGCGCGGGGGTCCGGACCCTTCTGCAACCGACTCAAATGTCCGCCTCTCCCCGCGCTTCAGACGACACTGCGCCCCGCGGGGCCCCTCGCCGCTGGGCGCGGGCGGGCACCCAGGTCGCAGGGGCGGAGGGAGGCGATCCCAGGAAGGGCACGGTGCGCGCGCGCCGCGATGCTCCCGGCCGCGGAGGAAGGCACCCCCGCGACTCCGGCGGCACGAGGGAAGTGTGCGGGGTGGGGACGGCCCGGGCCCCCCCCCCGGGGAAGGGCCACCGCCACCTGTGGTCCCGGGGGAAGGGGCCAGCGCGGTGACACGGAAACACTTCCAGGGGTGGACACGCCGGAGGAGGGGGTGGGGGGGAGGAGGGAGGCGGACAGTGGGGATCCCCGGTGGCCGCAGAGGCAGGAGCCGCGACCGGACGCCACCCCGGCCGGGGCCGCCCCCTCGCGGCCCCGGCCGGGCGAGTTACATAACCCCGCGGGGCGAGCGGCGGGGACGGCCCCCCGCGGCCCGGGGCCGCGCCTCCCCCACCCGGCCCGGGGCCCGCGTGCGGCCCGGGGGGCGCCGGCCCCCTGCCCCCGGCCTGCGCGCGCCGCCGCCCCCGGGCTTTCGGTTTCCGGCCCCGGCGCCCACACCAGCCCAGAAACCCACACACGGGCACCATAACAAAGGCGGCGACGCGGCGGCAACACGGCGGCGGGAGCCCGAGGGGGGGGGGAAAGCGCGCCGGGGCCGGCGGCCGGCCCGCCTGCCTGCCCGGCGGAGGGCACGGCCGGCCGGCGCGGCCCG
>CM053562.1:8508229-8617600 GCA_028646485.1 Cryptoprocta ferox
GCTCCTGCCGCGGCCGGCTGAGGCGGGCCGGCTCCGCCCGCGGCGGCCGGGGAGGGGTGCGGCCGAGCGGGGTCCGCGCCGGGATGGGGCGGGCGGGCGGGGGGGCGGAGGCGGCCGCGCCGCCGGGCCCGGCGCCGGAGAGCGCGGGGAAGCGGCCGAGTCCCGCCCGGCCCTCCGGGGCCCCGCCGAGGGCGCTGCTGCGGCTGCGGCCGGAGGGGGGCGCGGCGCGGCGGGCGGGCCCGAGGGGCCTACGGGGAGGCGGCGCGGGACCGCTCCGGCCGGGTGGCCACGTTGGGCGCTCGGGTCGCCGCCGGGCGGCTGCTCTGCTCGCCGCGACACCGCGCGGCGAGCGCGGAGGGCATTGCCAGCCCGGCCACCCGAGGCGGCGGCGGCGGCGGCGGCGACGCGGCAGGGTGGCGCGGCTCCCCTGCCCGGGAGTGTGCCCGGGACACCGATGAGAGCCCGTCCCGCTGGGGGACGCTTTTCCGTGTCCGGCGATAAGCCGCCGTGGCTGGTGCCCAGAGCATTTAACAGAAGTTAGCGAGCGCCGAGCCTTTCCCTCCAGAAATCATGGCGGGGCGGGGCGGGGCGGGGTGGGGTGGGGTGGGCGGATGGGTAATGGAAAGACGACACAAGTGAATTCCGGAGCTAGAAACGAAGGCGTGGTGGACAGGTGAGGCCAGGACAGTGTACGGAGGCCGGGCCGAGGAAGCCCTTGGACTTGCTCTGGAAGAATGGGGAAGTCGGCTTTGCAAAGATAGGGGTGACACGCTTGCATTTGTGTTGTAGAACAAAAATGCAGGCGACGGATGGCACTGTGACAGGATGACAGTCCTGGAAACCAGTCTCATTGGTGGGGGGTGGGGTACGCTCCTTGGGGCAGACAGGCCAAAGGGGAGAGATGCCTGCCTCCACGAGTCCCCCTAGAGGTTCAGAGGGTGGGCTCCAGAGCCCTAAAACCTGCTTGGGGTTCTGGCTGCCAGTTGTATATAATCCGCGGCTGGGTAGTTTCTTACCTTAAATCTCTGTGCAGTCACAGTCGCCCCTGAAAAGTGCAAGGCTGTTTTGTGGATTAAGGGAGCTGGTAGATGTAAAGGCATTCTAGTAGCTCCGGACACATCTTGGCTCAAATGTTTGCTGGTGCTGCCACTTTGCAGTGGGGAGTGTCACCACCAGCCTGTACCTTGGAAACCAGGTGCTGCGGCTTGCTTGCCCGGGGAGGAAGGGAGCAGAGTGTGAGCAGACCAGGTGAAAAATTCAGTTTTAGAAAATAATCCTTGGGTCACTAATTGAACCCCGCCTGCGCCTTCTAGACACATTCTAATGGGCCTTCTAAGAAATCGAAAACAAGGCATCCCTGTTGTGGGAGGGGGGAGGGGAGGTACAGTCAAGTCAGCATAGAGAGGAGTTTGAGAAAAGGTCAGCTCTGAGAAGGGAAGAATGGAAAGAAGTAAAAAGTCAGGTTAGAGGAGTGAAGGAAGTCAGGTTTGGGAAAGTAACCCATGGTTAAAAGCAAGGCTGCTGTTTAAGTAATTTTAGGCCCTTCCTCTGATAATCTGCATTTTGGGTTTTTTTTTTAATGTTTATTTTTATTTATTTTTGGCAAAGAGAGAGACAGAGTGGGAGCAGGAGAGGGGCAGAGAGAGAGGGAGACACAGAATCTGAAGACAGGCACCAGGCCCTGAGCTGTCAGCACAGAGCCCGACGTGGGGCTTGAACCCACGGACCGTGAGATCATGACCTGAGCCGAAGTTGGACGCTTAACCGACTGAGCCACCCAGGACCCCCTGCAGTTGTTTCTTAAACTTTATTTAAATTTAAATTTTTTAAAAATTCCAGTGTAGTGAACATACAGTGTTATAATAGTTTCAGGTGTGCAGTATAACGATTCACCACATCCCTACATCACCCGGTGTTCAAGTGCATGCCTTAATCCTCATCGCCTATTTCCCCGGTCCCCACCACCTCCCCTCTGGTGACCGTTGTGTGTTCTCTGTAGTTAAGAGTCTGTTTCTTGGTTTGTCTCACTTAATCTTGTCCTTTGTTTTGTGTCTGAAATTGCACATATGAGTGAAATCATATGGTATTTTTTTCTCTGACTTGTTGGGCATTATACACTCTAGCTCCATCCATGTTTTTGCAAATGGCAAGCTTTCATTCTTTTTTTATGGCCGAATAAAATTCCATTGTGCGTGTATGTGTGTATATCATGCATATTACATCCATTCATCAGTGGACATTTGGAATGCTTCCATATGTTGGCCATTGTAAATAAATAATGGGCCATAAACATAGGGGTGCGTGTATCCCTTTGAATTAGTATTTTGTATTCTTTTAGTAATTACCCTGTAGTGTACTTGCTGGATGTAGTGTAGGGTCTTCTGGTTTAACTTCTTGAGGAACCTCCATACTGTTTTCCACAGTGGCTGCACCAGTTTGCATTCCCACCAGCAGTGCAAAAGGAAATTCCTCTGTCTCCGCATCCTTGCCAACAGCTGTGTTTTTTATTTTAGCCATTTTGACAGCTGTGAGGTGATAAACTCATTGTGGTTCCAATTTGCATTCTCCTGATGACCCATGATGATGAGCACCTTTTTGCGTGTCTGTTGGCTGGCTGTATGTCTTCATTGGAGAAATGTCTGTCCATGCCTTCTGCCCGGTTTATAATTGCATTATTTGGTTTTGGGGTGTTGAGTTGCAGAAATTCTTTTGGATACTAACCCTTTATCTTATATGTCACTTGCAAATATCTTCTCCCATTCTGCAGGCTGCCTTTCAGTTTTGTTGTTTCCTTCACTGTGCAGAAGCTTTTTATTTTGACGTAGTCCCAATAGCTTACATTTGCTTTTATTTCCCTTGCTTCAGGAGGCATATCTAGAAAAACGTTGCTACAGCCGATGTCAGAGACTTTAGTGCCAGTGTTCTCAGATAGGATGTTATGGTTTCAAGTCTCACATTCAGGCTTTAATCCATTTTTGAGTTTATTTTTGTGCACGGTGTAAGAAAGTGGCCCAGTTTCATTCTTCTACATGTTGCTGTCCAATTTTCCCAACACCGTTTGTTGAAAAGACTGTCTTTTTCCCACTGGATATTCTTTCCTGCTTTTTCGAAGATTAGTTGACCATATAATTATGGGTTTATTTCTGGGTTTTCTCGTCTGTTCCGTGTGTCTGTTTTTGTGCTGGTACCTTACTGTTTCTTTCGATGACTACCGCTTTGTAACACAACTTGGAGTCCGAAATCGTGATGCCTCCAGCTTTGCTTTGCGTTTTCTACGTTACTTTGGCTTTTGTGGCTGCACACAAGGTTTAGGATTGTTCTAGCTCTGTGAAAAATGCTGGTGGTATTTTGGTGATAGCATTAAATGTGTAGATTGCTTTGGGAAGTATAGACATTTGAATAGTATTTGTTCTTCCAGTCCATGAGCCTGGCCAGTCTTTCTATTGCTCTGTGTCTTCAATACAGACACATCCGTGTTTTACAGTTTTCAGAGTTCAGGTCTTTCCCCTCTTTGGTTCAGTGTATTCCTAGGTACCTTATTCTTTTTGGCGCAATTGTAAGTGGGATTGTTTTCTTCTTTTCTCTTTCTGCTCTTCATTATCAGTGTATAGAAATCTGACAGATTTCTGCACATTGATTTTGTATCCTGCAACTTTACTGAATTCATTTATCAGTTCCAGAAGTTTTTTGGTGGAGGCCTTCAGGTTTTCTATATAAAGCTGATATTCTGCATGTTAAACAAAAGCCCTAGGGGTGCCTGGGGGGCTCAGTCAGTTAAGCGTCCGACTTCGGCTCAGGTCATGATCTCATGGTTCATGGGTTCTGTGCTGAACATTTGCTCAGAGCCTGGAGCCTGCTTCAGATTCTTTGTCTCCTTCTCTCTCTGCCCCTCCTCTGCTTGCACTCTGTCTCAGTCTGCCTCAAAAATAAATAAATGTAAAAAAATTTTTTAAAAAAGCCCTAAATGAGTCTTCTCACATTGCTGAAGCCTGATCTTCCCTGATAGATCCCAGCCCCAGATCTATCACGTATTAGCTGTGCAACTACAAGCAAGGTGCTAAACTATTATTTTCAGTGAGCTTCCATATTGGATATTTATGAAAGAGAATTTGTAGTCATTGGCTTACTCAGTTCTCCCAAAAAGCTGGAAACTTGCTCAAGGACAACACCATCCGGGTGAGGGAATCAGGAGTCTGGTCCACTCTCCCTGCCTCGGTTTCCCCCTCGGGGGTGTGACGATAACACATCCATCACAAGGCTGTCATTGCCTCCATAAAAGAAAGGAAAACTAAACTAAACATTTGGACAAGGACACTGAACTCATCAAAAAATCTGGATAGAAACACAAGAAACAGTAATAGAGTTGCATTTTAGACCTATCTGGTTTGCTTCTATCCAGTCCGTGATTCATTTATCAAATACTGAGTGATTTCTGTGTAGACTTGTATGCTTCAAAGGGCACTATCAAAGGACACCTGGGTGGCTCAGTGGGTTGAGCGTCCAACTCTTGATTTCAGCTCAGGTCATGGTCTCATGGTTCGTGGGTTCGCGCCCCCCATCGGACTCTGTGCTGATGGCTCAGAACCTGGAGCCTGCTTCCAATTCTGTGTCTCCCTCTCTCTCTCTGCCCCTCCTTTGCTTGTGCTCTGTCTCTCAAAAATAAATAAACATTTTAAAAAACAAAAATAAATTAAAAATGGTTAAAATGGTAAAGTGTATATTATGCACACTTTACAACAATAAAAAACTATGTTGCAGAAACAGTACACGCAGTGTGATTCCATTTACAAATATATAAGCATAAACTAAAATCCAGAACAAAAGGTATCCAATGGTGGTTATCCTGGATAGTGGAATTATGGATGATTTTTATTTTCTTTATATCTGTATTTGTCACTTTTCTATAGTAAAATTCTTATTTTATAACAAAAGCAGCTGTTTGGGTGTTTAAAAAAAATTTTTTTAACGTTTATTTATTATTGAGAGACAGGGAGACACAGAGCGTGAGCAGGGGAGGGGCAGAGAGAGGGGGAGACACAGAATCCGAAGCAGGTTCCAGGCTCCTACCTGTCAGCACAGAGCCCAGTGTGGGGCTCGAACTCACAAAGTGCGAGATCATGACCTGAGGTAAAGTCAGATGCTTAACTGACTGAGCCACCCAGAGGCCCCTGTATGACTCCATGTATAAGAAACATCCAGAATAAGTAAATCCACAGAGACAAGGCAGATCATCGGTTGGTTGGGGGCTGGGCGGGGGTGTTAGAATTGAGAATAACTGGTAAAGGGAACAGAGTTTCTTCTGGGAGTGATGAAAAGGTTCTAAAGTTGTAGTGATGTTGGCACAACTCTACTAAAAACCACTGAACCGTTTAAAATTGTGCCGTGTAAACAGGTGGCTTGTATATGAATTTGACCTCAGTAAAGCTGTTGGAAGAAAAACCTTATTTTCAGACTTTTTGCTTTTTTCTCAGTGGAAAATCTTTGGTAGTCACTTTTGACAGAATGCTTTTCTAAGCCACTTAATGGAAACAAAAAGCCAAAGACACTTTGCTGGGCAACTTTATTTGATTATTTTTTAAGTTTATTTGTTTATTTTGAGAGAGAGCGTGAGCGGGGGAGGGGCAGAGGGAAGGAGAGCGGGAGAGAATCCTAAGAAGGCTCCACGCTCAGCTCTGAGCCCAACTCAGGGCTGGATCCCGCCACCCTGCGATCATGACCTGAGCCGAAATCAAGAGTCGGACACTCAACCAACTGAGCCCCTCAGGCCCCCCAAGTGTTGTTTGGTTAAAACAAAATGAAACGAAACATAGAAGGGGTCATCAAACCCATTTCCTAGGGCTGAAGTGAGCATGACATGAGGCCATGTAGGTAAGACAGAGGGCTCACATCGCAGCCCGCAGACCAGCCCCCTGCCCCCTCTCCTGTGTCCCCTTCCCCTAAATTGTACCCAGAAGGAACTAAATGTTGTTTGCCGTGTTTCTGAGGCACGACTTCTAAAGACTATGCTCAGTGAAGTTTACTGGTGGACCCCAGGGGATTTATGAAAGTCTCTGTTTCTCAGTCTGTGAAATGGAGCCCAAACTAAGGCAGACCAACATTTCCTTGAAGGAATAACACAATCTCTTCCACCAGGTATCTTGTGTAACAAACTATGAAGATGTTATGAGAGGTTATCCCATGGGAGGCATATTCCCTCCACACACATGAACACACTCCGTCATTGTCCAGAATTTTCTACAGGAATTGGGGGACATCAATGAGGGGAGCCCCAGAGACCACGGAGACCCAAGGAGGAGCACCTTGTCACCAGAGCTTCCAAAACAGATGGACTGGATGGCTCAATCCGGTGGCTTTGGGATTCTAATCCAGAAAGACTATCCCTTCAGGACACGTATGTGTCCACGGCATGTAAGGATACACTCGATCGGTGAGTTAAAAAAGACATGTCCAGTAAACATGACTCTGTTTCCATTGAGATCACCTTTTCTGGAATGCGTCAGATCTCGGCTTGGCTTTTGGATAATCCTATTCTTTCCTGAGTCAATACTGACCATATCTGTTATTCGCTACCCGCCAGGCGGGTGCACCTGCTCTCACATTAGCAGGTGACATGGGAAGTCCTCAGTTTACTGATCTAGTAGAATGAGGATCCTGCGTCTGGGTTTTCTTCTAATTCAGAGCTGAGGCGCTTCAGTCGATGTTTCTAGTAGAATTAAGTAGGGGCGGCTGGGTGGCTCAGTCATGTAAGCGTCCCACTTTCGCGAAGGTCGTGATCTAATGGTCTGTGAGTTCCAGCCTGGCGTGGGGCTCTCTGCTGACAGCTCAGAGCCTGGAGCCTGCTTCGGATTCTGTGTCTCCCTCCCTCTCTGCCCCTTCCCCACTTGCACTCTCTCTAAAAAATAAACATTCAATATAAAACAACCAAACATTAAAAAAAAATTTTTTTTTGGTTTTTTATTTATTTTTGAGAGACACAGAGAGACAGCGCGAGCAGGGGAGGAGCAGAGAGAGAGGGAGATACAGAATCCGAAGCAGGCTCCAGGCTCTGAGCTAGCTGTCAGCACACAGCCCGACGCAGGGCTCGAACCCACGAACCGTGAGATCATGCCCTGAGCCGAAGCCGGACACTCAACCGACTGAGCCACCCAGGCGCCCCCAAACACTTTTAAAAAAGAATAAATTGTTATGGCTTTTTGGAAGACAAATCCTTTTAATTTGGTTAGCCTATTTTCTAAATAGGAGAGTGAGTATATGTGCACACTCTTACATGGTGCCATCTTGCATAGCACTAACTCATTATAAAGTTACTTGTCTTTAGAAATGTTTTTCTTTAACGCCCCCCCCCCAAACAAACAAACAAACAAACAAACCTAGCAGAGTATTTCTGTCAAAACCTTCCTTCCCCTGCTCGGAGAGTATCCTCCAGGCGGGCACGGTGAGCCAATGAGAGCGGGCTGCGCGGTTAGCCAATGAGAGCGGGCTGTGTCGTGCCGCCTGAGCCAATAAGAGCAGGCTGCACGGTGAGCCAATGAGAGCGGGCTGCGCGGTGCCGCCTGAGCCAATGAGCGCCAGCACGCGCCTCCCACAGCGTGAGCTCTCGGCCAATGAAAAGCCTGCGCTCGCCCGGATTGAATGGGTTCCGGGAAAAGCTGTTCATTGTCCTGTGGCTTCTCTCTGCCTCTATTTTGTTTCTGTTTCGTTTCTGGCGAGCTCGTCTGAGCCACGGTGGCCGGCTTTAGAAGTAATAGGGCTGGACGTGTTTCAAAGTAGCCAAGGGGAAGCATCATGTGGGATTTCAACAGACACTAAAGGGACCCTCAAGGAAATAGTCCAGGAAAGAAAGATCAACAGGTGAGTAAGGATGGGGGAGGGGGGGGGAAGGGGCTGGGGAAGGAGGGCACTGAGAAGCCAAGTTTTGGCAGGGATTGAGGAGCTGGAGAGGAAACCTGAAAAACACCTGTCAGCCTCGGGGCGCGGGAGCTCAGGCGGCACACTTTGGCCCGGTTCAGTACAGCCACATTTTTTAACGATGAACTGAGTGACCTTATGATTTAATGGGACTATTCAAGCAGTGCTTGTCTGACCAACGCTCAGGCATGTTGTGAAAAGGATTTTTACACTGGCAGGGAGGCTGGACTAGATCAGAGTTCTTAAACCTTTTGGGGTCAGGGCCCCCCTGAGAACCTGAAGAAAGGTAAGTACCCTTCTTTTCCTCTGGACAACTCGTATGCCCATTGAGTTGATTATTTATGGCAGCACAATAAATCACCCCCAAGAACTTTATATATGTTATACATTATATTAATCGCGTGTTATATATTTTATGTATTGCATGGAGTTATATTAGCTCACAGTTTCTGTGGGTCAGCGATTCAAAGGCAGCTTAACTGGGTGATTCTGGCTCGTGATTCTGGATCATTCGCAGAGAGGGAAGTTGTGATTTTGACCAGGGCTGCTGTCATCTGATGGAGTGACTTTGTCGCCCAGGGCACATTTGTGACTATCACTAAGGGCAGTGTATGTATGCCCTTGGCATCAGTGACTGGAGGCCAGGGATGCTGTTAAACGGCCCCCGCCCCCGTAGAAAAATGATCCAGCCCCAAATGTTCATAGTGTCAAGGTTGAGAACGCCTTATTTCATTTCAGTCCTTTAATTTATTTGCTTTCCATTAAGTACGAGCTATTTCCAAGATGGTGATTCCAAGAGGGTTTCTCGGAATCACAAAGAACAGACTGTATTTAGACACTTTGACTCGGGTGTTTTTTAAGGTTTTCTACAGGATCATTTCTTTCTTTTCTTTTCTTTCTTAATATTTTATCTTTAAGTAATCTCCACACCCATGGTTGGACTCGAACTCGCAACCCCGAGATCAAGAGTCGCAGGCTCCACCGACTCAGCCAGCCGGGCGCCCCCGAAATCATTTCTTGGTAACGATTTTCTCTTCGAAACAGAGAGGGAAGTGCTTACAGGCTTCTGGATGTAAAATGGCTTTCTGAGTCCAGTTGCTGGATCACAGGGGGAAAACTCTAACATAGGTAGTTCCCTGCCTTTGGAATGCCTCAGCTGAGCACCTGGGGCAGAAGAATATCAACCGAGCAAAGGTCCGGGGGTTCCCCGGGCCTCTCAGTCGGTTAAGCATCCAGCTCTTGATTTCGGTTCAGGTCATGATCCCACGGTTCCTGAGTTCAAGCCCCGAATCATCAGTGCAGAGCCTGCTTGGGATTCTCTCTCTCCTTCTCTCTGCCCCTCCCCTGCTTGGTCTCTCTCTCTCAAAATAAATAAATAAACATTCGAAACAAAACAAAACTGGGTCCGGGCGTCTTTCCTGGCCCAGAAGAGGTGCCTGTTGACCCCCTGCCACCCCTTGGGTCCCCTTTGGCACCAGCAGGGGGCGTGGAGAGATCTTCAGGCTCAGCCACTGCTCCCCGAGCCCCATGCATCACCCTGCGGGGGGCCGGCGGGCTCACTGGACACAGCACCCTAAAAGGGGGACATCCTGGGTTTCAAACCACCTTCTCGGGGGTCACTCAGGACGAGGACTTCTCAGGTGAAGGGGGCTCTGCTGGGCCCTCCCTCCCGGGCTTCCCACGGCTCAGGCCCAAAACACCCTTGGCCGGGCTGGGCGCAGGCTTCTCCCCTCCTCGGGGGGCCCCCACCCCTCTACCCCTTGGGGAGCTGAGGAGGGGGCCCGGATGCCCCTGCTTCGCTCCCTCTTGCACCTATTAAGGGCAAACACATCGACCCTTTTTCAAGAGTTCTCCTGCCAATCTTCATGGGAGCAGGTAAGTGTCAGCGCTCAGGACCCACGTTGGGGAGGTTCCCTTGGCTCCAGGACCCACCTGGATCCCACCCAGTGGGGACCTGCCACTCTTCCGCTGTCCCTTATCCTGGATCAGCCAAAGAGGTCGCCGACTCCCCGGCTCGGGGTGACCTTGACCGGGTGGACCTCTTCCTCTGTAAAACCCAACCTCCCAGGCAGAAGAGATGACAGTGCTTTGGAAGTGAGGAAAAATGTCTCTATGGTGCGCAGTGAAACCCAGCCAGGCATGAGGCCTGGAAGGAGTTGTCTCGGGCACGGAGGCCACCGCAGCCAGCGGCAGGGAGCCATCGTGGTGCCCTGGGCCCCCGCCAGTGTCTCCTGTCTTCGGGCCTGCCTTGGGGAAAACTCAGGAAAGACTGGGATACTGGGGACCAAGTGCAGGGACCAGGAGAGTGTGGCCAGAACACAGAGACTCCATAACCATATTAAAACAAGTCCATTGTTGGGGCGCCTGGGGGGCTCAGTTGGTTAAGCGTCGAACTTTGAGTGAGGTCGTGATCTCACAGCTCGTGAGTTCGAGCCCCGCGCTGGGCTCTGTGCTGACAGCTCGGAGCCTGGAGCTGCTTCAGATTCCGTATCTCCCTCTCTCTCTGCCCCTCCCCTGTTCGTGCTCTTTCTCTCTCAAAAATAAACATTTAAAAAAAGGTTTTTAATGTTTTATTTTAGAATAATCTCTACATCCAACATGGAGCTTGAACTCACACCCCTCAGATCAAGAGTCGCATGCCCCCGCCCCCCCCCCCCCCACAGAGCCAGCCAGGCGCCCTTACCCACTGAACAATTTTAAAAAGGGCAGTGGGAGAAAATGGAATGGTTTTGATCACATGTTGTGCTTGTTGGACATAATGTAGATAAGACGTGCTGTGTGAAGTGTCTGTTAGCTTGGGGGTGTCACATGCGTTCCCTGAGTTGTCCCCACAAGCCAGCTGCCTGGAGCCCGGTCCCTGTGCGGGGGGGATCACCTGCCCTGCCCACGGAGAGCCGCCAGCCCCACCCAGGGGTCACCACAGCCTGTCACAGTCCGTCCCACTGTCCCCGGTGTCCTGGGCACTGTGGTAGCATAGAATCACCACCAGCACGACAACTAGAATCTAGGAACTGCTCAAAGGTTTTCCACTCCAGACACGTGGGGCAGGACCATCCTCAGGGCGAGTTCACGGCAAACACCAAGCTAAAGAGGAAAATAAGAGCTTAGCTGTCCCTGGAGTCTCGGGCCATGACCTTGGCAGCGTCACTGAAGCCGGACGGTGTCTGGATTAGCACTGCATCTGCCATTTGAACCGTTCTGGGCGCTGTTTCCATGGTTTACATCTTGGCAAAAGTCACGGCATGTCTTTGTGAGTCTCTACAGCTGTGGTTCTGAAAGTCCAGAAAAGTCCCAGAAGACGTGCGCCGGTACCCACGCTCCCGCATTCACTCCGTCACTGTGCGCCACCCCTCGTTTCTTGCCGGAGGAGCCCGCCTCGGCCCAAAGAGGCTGCAGGTGCCGGACATCCCACGTCCAGCCTCCCTTGGGGCTGGGGCTCGGGCGTGAGTCCCGACCTGGCCAATCAGTCCACTGGGAGCAACGGAGAGAAGTCTCTTTTGTCCCTTTTTTTTCTGGTAGAAGGACAAGGAAGAGGGGACACCTCTCTCCTTCCCGGCTCTCGGATGCTGGTGCCGAGTCCGCCACGTGGCCAGCGGGAAGGGAAAGGGAAGCGGATACAGAGCCGAATTGAACACCCCAGCACCGTGGGCTGCGAAGCATCTTCTGAGAGCTCACGGACCCAGCGTAGGAGGCCATCGGGCTCCTCGCTCACCTGCTGTCTGCTCTGTCCCCAGCTTCCTTCAGGGGCTGGTCATGGGCCTAGAGAGAGGCCAAGGCAGCTGCGACGCAGGCCTCGGAGCCACACAGGGCTGGCTCTTCATGCTCTGGGGGAGGGATCCGTCCCAAGGGGGCTCATGAGAAACATCACGCTGGAAAAACCAGCTCAATTCTTTTTTGTTGGGGGGGGGGCAGGGGGAGGGGCAGAGAGGGAGAGAATCTCAAGCAGGACGATGCAGGGCTCCATCCCACGGACCGCGTGATCATGACCTGAGCCGAAATCCAGAGTCGGACGCTTAACCGACTGAGCCCCCCAGGCGCCCCCAAACTAGCTCCGTTCTAACTTGTGTTGGGACCGTGCGCAGAGGCTGCTACTTCCTCGAGCCTCAGTTTCCACACCTGCCGACGGCACGCTGGGTTGTCACCAGGTCCTGGCGGGCATCTGTGGCCCATTTCTTCTTGGTCGGTCCTTCTGCGGCATGAAAACGCAGCCCATCAGATAGATGGGGTCCAGGGAAGGAACGGGGGGGGGGGGCTAACGAACCGGCTTTCTCATTTCCTTTTGCCGAGAGAGCGCATGCGCCCAGGACACTGAGGACCCGCGGTCTGCCTGTTAGCAGGGAGAGCAGGGCGGGGCGGGAGTCCGCCTCTCACCCTGCACACCCACCCCATGGGCCCCAGCACCCCACAGGCCTCACTGCCCACTGGCTCTGTGGTTCGGAGAAAACAGAATCGTGTCAAAACTGTATTTGGGGGATGCCGGCGAAGTGCTAGACAGACGCACAGATCACAACTGCTCAAAGCTTTGCTCCTGGCTCCGGGGCAAAGCTACATAGCGGCTTATTCAAATCCAAGAGCCCAGCCGGGCCCTGGGTGAGCACCACGCAGCTAAATTTAGCCCGGCCATCTGCTGAGGCAGCGGCTGGGCTATTCTGAGCCCCAGGGGGCCTGCCTGGAAGTGGGGCCAGGCCTGGCAAGGGACAGCGCTGGAGTCTGGTCCCTTCAGTGAAGGTGGGTGCCGGGGAGGCATGGGGGATGGTGCCACACGGAGCAGGAAGGCCAGGGTCCCGGCGAGGTTTCGTGAGGGATGGAAGGGGCGCACATGGCCCCTTTCCAGCCTTGGGCTCTTGCTCCCACCACCTCCCTCCTCCAAAGCACAACATCTGGGGTCTCTGTCCTGGTTCCTGGCCTCCCCTTTTTCATCTGGAGAATCTCGCTCGGACTCACACTGCGGCAAAACCTGTACTGGGATCCCAGCAATCGTGGCTGATTTACTGAGGGCATGTCAAGGTCAGGAGCCACGCAAAGTCTTAGCACACACATTCTCAAAACAACTGAAAAGGGGTGCTCGGCTGCCTCTGTCGGTGGAGCGTCAGACTTTATCTCAGGGTTGTGAGTTCGAGCCTCACGGTGGGTGTAGAGATTACACAAAAACAATCTTAAACAAATGACTCTGAACAACTCAAAGAGTCAGTACCAAAGAGTTCAGGGATTCTGAATGGCTCGATTCATCTTTTCGGTCAATGAGGGAGAGAGGCTTGGATAAAGGGCCAGACCGGGGCCGTGGCTTGGGCGACCCCAGGAGTACACAGCTCTGCTCCTTTGGGCCCTGCCTCCGTTTCCCCAAGCGGAGCCTATCAGTGGTTCTCCAAAGGCCCTGAGTTCAGAATGCATTGAGCTAGGAGGTGAGGAATCTGGGGCCACAGAAAGACAGATCTAAACATTTACAGATACCAACAGACAGGAGTCCGTCTTTTTGCTGTTAATTTTTTTAATGCTTATTTTTGAGAGAGACAGAGCAGGGGAGGGGGAGGGGCAGAGAGAGAGAGAGAGGGAGACACAGAATCCGAAGCAGGTTCCAGGCTCTGAGCTGTCAGCACAGAGCCCGATGGCGGGGCTCGAACTCACAAACTGAGATCATGACCTGAGCCAGAAGTTGGATACTTAACCGACTGAGGCACCCACCCAGGCGCCCCCCCCCTTTTTTTTTAATTTGAGTGAGAGAGGGACAGGGAGAGAGGGAGAGCACGAGCAGGGGAAGGGCAGACAGAGAGGGAGAGAGAATCCAAGCAAGCTCTTCACTGTCAGTACAGAGCCTAACGCGGGGCTCGATCCCATGAACCATGAGATCATGACCTGAGCCAAAATCGAGTAGGGCACTCAACCGACTGAGCCCCCCAGGCGCCCCCAGATTGCCCACTTTAGAGACTGGTCCTCAGCCAGGAAACAGGGCAAAGAGGCTGCTGAGGGGCCGGGGGTGCAGTTAATTGTCAGACCCCACTAAACCCACCATCGGCCCCAGAGGACTTGCATTCGAAGGCCTTGCCTGCATTAGTGGTGGGAATACCACGCCTTACAAAACCTGCACCATCCAAACTTCTGGGAACTGACGTAGAATTTAAGGGAAGGGGCCTCGGGAACCGAAGCCCCTCAGGAACATGGGTGACCCTGGAGTGTTAACCGGCAGGTGCAAGAGAAGCCATTCCTGGACTCAGGCCTCAACGGGGACATGCCCGATGTCCGTAGGACGAGGTGGGGGTGGCCGCAGACTTGGTGGGGGTGGGGGTGGGGGGTCCTCCCCCTCAGGGGACAGCCCACAGGCTCTGAGATGTAGGCTCCCTGCCTCCAGAAGAGGGTGACAGCCCAAGGGCAGCAAGGCAGAACTGTGGACCCGCCAGCTGACACCCTGCAGGGACAGGGATGGCCGTGTGCAGCTCTGGTCTCGAAGGCCGGAGAGCGTGTGCACACGGCCCCGGTGGGCCAACGTGGTCTGGACCGTGAGCCGGCTCCAGGCAGGGAGCAGCCCACTCGCCCGCCTTCACTTGGGTTTCGAGAAAGGCTTACTTACCAGGATGCGTTTTAGCTCCGCCCTGGGTCAGGACTCGACTGCTGTTTAAGTGAGGTCAGACATCCCAAATAGAATACAGTAGGTTCCCTTTCAGAAGAAAACTGTGAATTCAGAAACGCAGATCGCTTTAAGAAATCCGTTTTGACTGGGGCGCCTGGGTAGCTCCGTAGGTTAAGCGTCCAACTTCAACTCAGGTCATGATCTCACGGTTCATGGGTTCGAGCCCCGCGTCGGGCTCTGTGCTGACAGCTCGGAGCCTGGAGCCTGCTTCGGATTCTGTGTCTCCCTCTCTCTCTGCCCCTCCCGTTTGTGCTCTCTCTCTCCCAAAAATAAACATTAAAAATAAATAAATCGTATTAGACCTGACATCCCTCTAAAAAGGAAGAAAGCCGTTTTGATTACAGGGAACCTGTTAAGCAATCGCTCCAACCTAAAAAATACTTTGCTCCATCAAGGATGGAGAGGGTTAATGTGCCTTTCCCTGTGTGGACCAGGGTGGTGACGGACACAGAAGCTTCAGGACCCAGGAAGCCCGGGCCTGACCTGGTCTCCGGTCAAAGGCACCAAGGGCTTTCATCGGGTCGAGGGCGCCGCAAGACGAGGACTCTACTGCTATCGAGTTGATTCGCCTGCGCGTCCCCACTTCAACTTGGGTTTGCGTGGCCCTCAGCTAACTAACCGTGTGACTACCGCAGGCCACGGCCACGCACGGCCTGTTATCATCGCTCCGTGTGGCTCAGCTCCAAGAAAACCTGCTCCTCCCGTCGCGGAGGACATTTGCTCGGTCTCTCTCACCAAATCCGTGTTGAACCCGAAATTCAGACAGCGGCTCGCTGCGTCTCCTCTGGCCTGTGCCGCTACTGCGCGGCCCACACTCCGCGTTCTCCTTCCCTCCAAGGTCCGCATGTCACCGCCACCACCACACCTCCCCCCCCCCGGGTTATTTCTGCACGCGGAGCAGCGGGAAGCGCGCCCCACGGGTGGAACCGCAAGCCGACGGCATGTCCTGCCCCACGATGGGTCCCCAGCCAGAGAGCGTGGGCGCGCCTTCCGACATCTGGGGTCTGCTCTTTGGCCGGTCAAGACGGGCCACCACCACTGGGCGCGGCTGCCTGCTGCCTGGGACATTCCGGGGTCCCCCGTCACAGGCACCAAGTCCCCGTGGTCTCCGTGGACACTGTACCATGAACAGTCACCAGAGCGTGGTCAGATGCACAGAACACAAACGCAGAAGCCGGTCCTGCTGTGACAGTTACCACCAGCCGTCGGGTGTGTCAGCGACACAGTCTTTGCCCGGAAGACGACTGCTTGAGAAGGTTCGGGAATTTCAGATGCAGTGATTAATTCACTGTGCTACGTGTTCTCCCCCCACTTAAAAAAAAAAAATTTTTTTTTTTTTAACATTTATTTGTTTTTGAGAGACAGACGGTGTGAGCAGAGGAGGGGCAGAGACAGAGGGAGACATAGAATCCAAAGCAGGCTCCAGGCTCTGAGCTGTCAGCACAGAGCCCAACGCGGGGCTCGAACCCACGAACTGTGAGATCATGACCCGAGCTGAAGTCGGATGTGTAACCGACCGGGACCCCCGGGCCCCTCTAGACTACACATTCTGACAGCTTTCACATCTGCGCATCTCCAAAAAGGAAAGCACTTTTTTTTCCTCCTAAGTATGAGAAAATCGTTAACCTTCTCCGTCCTGTCTCCCCACAGAACTCACACACAGAGGGGGGGAAGCGGAAGCTACAAAAAAATGACGATAAATGCAAAATAAAAAAGGAAATCTAAGTAGTATGAAATTAATTTTTATTTTACCTCAAAATAAATGCTTAACATTTTTCCAAAACGCAAACTAAAGGCAGACACTTGACGTGGTGGAAGAGTTTTTCCTCCCCTGGGAAACCAGTAAGGCAGACGCTCTGACGGGGCCGGCTCCTCCCGCAGGACTAGTCTAGACGAAAAGCCTGGCCCCGACTTCCCGTGTGTCGTCAGCTGTCCCCACCCGGCTGCTGGCTGGCAGGACCCCACCGCCCGTCCCACCCCCAGTCCCACACCAACAAGGGATTTGAAAAGCTCGGGAAATCGTTAAACACGTGACCAAATGCTCACAGAGAATCCTTTCTAAGGGGATTTGGGAAGGTTCGCGCCCTCGGCTGCGAGACACCCCACGGTCAGCGGGCGCCCGGCTGGTGCGCGCGCACTGGCCCCTGGGGCCGCACCTCAGCCACACGCCCGGCTCACCACAGGGACGTCTTGAAGTTGAACTTGAGCTTCAGCAGGTACTTGAGGTTTACCTGAGCAACGTCGTAGACGATGTACCTGGAGGGGGCGTGTCAAGGAGCACACGGCGCGGCCACGGCCCAGGCTGTCTCCCCCAGGGCAGCGGGAGGGACCCCCGCCCCGGGACAACCTCCCGGCCCCTGGGACCCGCCCCCCCCCCCCCCCCCGCAGGCAAGGATACTCGTTATACAGCAGACAGGTGTCGTTAACGCCCGACGGGATCCCCGTCCCCAGGGGAACTTCGACGCCATCCATGGTGACGCTAGCCGAAGGGTCAGGGGTCGTCTTGCCCAAACCTGCAGGACAGAAGGCGTGAGCGGTCTGAATCGTGGGAACAGAGGCCGGAAACGTCCCAAGCGAGGAGGCCGCTTTGTGCCGGGTCTGCGCGCTCGCACGAGACCCGCACAAGTTCTGTGCTCAAACCTTCTTCCAGACAGAAGCCTGCGGGTTACAGACCGCGTTCCCGGGGCACGCCCCCCCCAGGATCCTACGTCCGCTGAGAAGTCCAGTCACTTCCGCCCGCAGGTGGAGGCCCGCGAGCCCTGGGCCCACCCCGGGACGGGAGGGCCCTCGCGCCGCGGCGGAATCCGGTTAAAAGCCTGCCAAGGCTCCCGTGGGCCGTGCGCGCGGCGCAGCAGCTACAGGAGCGCGGCCTTGGCGCGCCGGGCCGCCGTTTCTGGGCACGGTACCTTTGACGCTGTGCTTGCCCTTGGGAAGCTTGCTGATGTGCGCCGCGTGCTTGAGCTCGTACCTGTTCACGAGGGAGGACCGCGTCAGAGCCTCCGCGGCCCGAGGGCTCGCACACCCACAGTCCGACTGGCGGGAAGCCCAGGGAGCACAGACGGACGCCCCGAGGACCCGGCCGCCTCCCTGCCCGGAGCTCCCCCCCAGCCCGGCTTCGCAAAGCGAGGGTGCGCTCGTGGGGGACGGATCGTGCCGACGACCGCTGCCACGGGGCCACTCTGGAGGAGCCGTCCTGCCCGGAGCTGGGGCCGGCTGCTCTGCCCAGGCCTCGACCCCCACGCCCCCGGCCTGTCACGGAAACCCGCTTCTGCACGTTACGCCGCCGAGATCGAGGCTGCTGCCCGGCCCAGGCAGGACCAACCAGGTTTTCTCTGCGGGAAATCTGAAACTGGGACGGACTCCAGTTTGATCGGGGTTGGTCTCAAACAGAAAATCTAAACACCACTGGTGGGCGCGCTGGGGTGACTGTCCTCCGTGCAAGCCAACCCCTGCCTCTCGGGCATAGACAGGATGGGCAGTGCCCGTCCCGAGGCCTGGCTGGTCCCGGACCCTGGGTTTCGGGGGGTGCTCCCGGGCCTCCCTCGTTCACTCAGCCACACTGGTTTCTCTGATCGCGGGGGCCGTCCAAAGCCAGGCTCACTCACATGTTCCCAAGGGCAACCTCTCCCAGCAGGATCAGGCCTATGGGGTCTCCCTGGGATGTGTGGCAGTAGTTGGCGCTCTTGGACACCATGTCAGCGAAGTAGATTCCTTTCCCAAACATGTAGCCCGTCTGGAGGGTTGGAAAAGGACACTGAAACCTTCCAGCCGATGTTCGTAGCACCACCGATCTACCGAGGGCCGACCAGGACCAGGTGCCAGAGGATAACTGCCCAGCCTCCACTCTGCCGGGCCCCCAGGGGCCGTGGACACTACGTATCTTCGGGACCCCACTCTCTTCTCTGAACTGGGAAAAAACTTCACGGGACTCTTGTGAAAACTCAAAGAGTCCGTACGCATTTAGCTCGGTGCTGGGCACACATGAACACCCCATAAATGGTGGCTGTGACTTTTACTTCCGTCTGTGAGTCAGACACGGGGCTCAGGGTCAGGGCCTCTGCCCCAGCCACGCGCTACCTGGCCATGACACCGCTTCACTCCCCATTTCCCACAGTCGTGGAACGGGTGTCCGGCAAGCCTGTCCCTGAGCTCCTGTCTGTGGCCACCCCCACGGTCCATGGGGTGATGCGAGTCTCCCATGGCCGGGTGGCGGCAGGCCTGGATGTGCTGGGCCCTGGGGCACGTCCACACAGCAGTCAGCACTCACAGCAAGGGCCCGGACACCTCACTTCTCTTCTGGAAACTACAGCTGACAGACACACAGCCTTGCCACCCAGGGTCAGGGTCAGGAGTTGAAGACACCCTCTAGGGACAGCGCCTGAAGGCCCGGAGGGGGATGTCCGGCAATAACCACCTGTCGGCCGTGGTGGAGCCAAATCCCACCTTTGGGGAGCACTCCCTGCTCCCCCCCCCGTAAAGCTGTCTATGCAGACGGTGCCGGAGCAGCGCCGGTCGGGGACCTACCACAGGCGCTTCTGGAGGGGCTATCCGCAGCCCCTGCGACAGGATGCCGGCGAAGTTGGTGGTCCTGGACCCGTGCCACAGCAGCCTCCGGTTCCGCAGCTGCGCAAACGGCTTGTAGCGCTGGCTCTCGCCCTCGCGCGCGATCTTAAAAATCTGCTCGCGGGGTAACGAGAGCACGTGGAGCCTGGTTACTCTGTGTAACAAATCCCCTGGACGCGCTGCCCCTTACAGTGGGACATGGGGTTCGCTCAGGCGGGGACGGGAACCCACCAAGGACCCTCGACGCGCCTCTGATGATAAGCAGCCCCCCCAAACCGTAACACTCCTAATGTCTCTGCTCAACAACTGAGTCACTTCCTTCAGTAATTTAAAGCCAAGTAAAGGGTTCTTTTCGGCCCAGGCCCACGTCGGAGGCAGCGGGCCGGAGCCAGCAGGACAAAAGTGGGGGTCAGGGGGAGGGAGAGGTTCTTACGTCAACAACTTCCAGGTCGTATGCATTGTGCGTGGTCGCGTGGGTGTTCTTAACGTACTTCCTGATGGTCTCTGCCTCCTCGGAGTCTCTGTCCACCACCTGGAATGTCGCGTCTTGGAATCAGAGCGAGGGAGAGCCCCGGAGAGCCACCGAGGCAGGAAGAACAGCCCCACGCGAGGCCCCCTGTGGACAAGGAGCCGGCTGCCACGTAACGAGCCCGCCATGCACGGGTTAAAGCATGTGGGCCACAAGCCGTCCCACAGCCAAGACTCGTGGTCAGAAGCCACGAGGATCCCATCACCTGCAGGGCCCTGAGGAGGACGACGGACCCTCCTGGAGGCCCCAGGGCCAGGTACACTGGGGCTTCGGCCCAGCTAACAGCCACCAATTCTTTAATGTGAGCTATGCCCCCCCCCCCCCGCGCGCGCGCGCACACACACACACACACACGCCGTGGGAAAGACCGGGTGTTCTATTTTCATGTTCTTAACCCCCCGGCAGAAAGTCCAGGATTCCTGGTTTTCCTCACAGCTTACTTAAGAGAGAGAACAAGCCCTTCACAGAAAACCAGGCCCACAGCACGACGGTCAAGGTGCCCCGGGGACCGAACACGGGACATTTGGTGGCTTCTTCTATTTGGCCTACAGATGTGTTTCGTCCCAAGCAGAAAGCAGATGTTAAACACCCCATTCCAGGCTCATGCTCACAACCCTGCGGGGACGAGGCGGGGGGACTTCTGCCCAAGCCCCCGCCCCCCAAAGTTGAGGGACTGTGTTCCAGCACAGTCCCTCGGCCACAGAGTATGGACCAGGCACCATACGCTTACTACGGCTGCCACTTGTGAAACAGGTGTAACAAACCTTCTAGAATTCATGCCACACAAGCGTCCGAAACAGATCCTCTCTAACTTAAGGACAAAGGAACTTTCTTGACAGCCTCTCAAAACCCTGTAGCAGAGGCCCTGGCCTGGAAGGCTGCCCAGCCAACAAGCTGGTTGTCTCCAGGTGAGACACCCCACGGCCCTGCACAGGCCACCAGCAATCTGTTTCAAGCGGTTCTCAGGGGGACGCGCATTCTGGTTTGGGGACCACTGCCCCCCAGACATGAGTGGTCAGGTGCACCAGGGGTTGGGGGGGGGGTGTTACCTTGATGTCAGTCTTGAGCTTCTCATAGTTGACGTCGATGGGGTCCTTGCTGCTATCATCCGAGCCCCCCCTTAGCAGGCTGTAGGCCACCTCGATGTCCAGCAGGTTGTCCAGCATCTCCACCTTGGCCTGCAGAAGCAGAAGGGACACACTCCTGCTTGCGGCACACAGCAGACGGGCGGTGGGGGCAAAGCTGTCACCTACCCGCTGCTCAGGGTGACCGCTGCCAAGGGACCCCCCCACCCCCCCGCAGTGCCGGGGGGCGGGGCTTGCTCCCCGGGGGAGGGCATGGCTGCAAGCTACAAGCCTACAGTGAGAACACGTCTCCATCTGTGTGCGCAGACAGGTGGGGACCGTGGGGACTGGTGGCCGGCTCCCTGAGCCAGGGAGGGACAGCAGGGAGGACGGCGCTGTCAGCAGAGTCTGGCCTGCCCGTGCAGCTCCTTCCCCGGGACCCATGTGGCAGGGCCAGGGCAGAAAGCCCATCTGTTCAGCCTGTGGTTTGTCTCCACTGACGTGAGAAGAAATCCCGCTTTAAAGTGAGAGCCCGGAGGTGTCCTCCCAGCAGCCCCGGGCCCGCCCTCAGGGGTCATGACACGGGGGAGCAGCCGCAGGGTGCGGCACCAGGGCCCAGGACACTGGGCGCAGCCGTAGCCCCGCAGCCCACCGGCCAGAGCCGCCGTGCACACCTGCACGCTGTCTGCATTGTTCAGAAGCGGAGGCTTCCTCATCCCAAAGTCGTGGGGGATCAGGGTGTAGAAGCGATTGGAGAGATCCAGGATCTGGGCGTCACTGCTGCCCTGGGACACCGCCTTCGGGGGAGGAGACAGAGGGACAGGGACTGAGGCCGCAGCTGGGGGGGCCCTGCACGCGGCGGGCTGGGAGACGTAGGGGAATGTTCCAGACCAGTTAGTGCTGGTGTCAGGCCACACTAAGCGCAGATCCTCTCTGCACGTGCACTTCCAGTTCTGGGAGAACCGTGCACCTGTGGCCCCGGCACAGCCCTGCCGCCACACAACACGTCCACGGTGGCGTCCGGGGACGAGCTCGCGGGCACTCCTGAGAAACTTCTAACGTTTTGAAACGTCTGGGAACTGTACACAGTAACATGTTGAAAGGGAAAACCCCACTGCTCTGAACCCTGGTGGCTCTCTTACCACAGACGTTCGGCTGCAAGGCGGCGGGAACAGAAGGGCTACACTCCCCTCACCGCCACGATGCCAACTACTGCCCCGTATGCAGAAAGTACTCAATAAATGCAGAGATAGAGGAAGATGGAGGAGTGGGACCCGGAACACTCGGCAGACGCCTGGGAGGCCACAGGACGGTCAAAGGGGCAACAATGTGGCCCCTGTAGGCCCCAGGCCTCACGCATGCTTGTCACTGGGACACAAGGGGCCAGGGCTCAGGAGTAGCTGTTAACTGGATTTAAGGGCTCTGTTTCAAAGCCTCTTTTCCAGCACCTTCCACTTTCAGGGTCCCACTTCAGCTTCCCGGTTCCTCTTTCACAGGCCGGGTCTGCACCCCGACCACCAGGGCACAGAGCAGGGACTGGGGACCAGGGGACCCTGGGGGGGGGGGTGCCCAGTGGAGTGATGTTCAATGAGCATGAACAAAACGGAAAAAATACTTTGCTTTCTGTTCGATAGTTTTCTAGTTACCACAAAACAATTTCAAGTTCTATTTTCCTTAAGATTTTTTTGTCTTTTTAAGAGACAGCGTAGCCTCTCCCCCCAAACCCATGGCTTCTACTCATGACCCCGAGACCAAGAGTCACACGCTCCACGACTGAGCCGCCCAGGCACCCCCAATTTGAGCCTCACCCTGACAGAGACACCACATCAGGGCATTTCTGTGAGGCTGGAGAACCAAATACCTCATCCGGCTTAGAGGGAGTGTTACGTATACGATCACCGAAAACACGCCTAATGCATCAGTTCTGTGCCATCTTTGGCATGTAGTGGACACTTACCACGCTTCTCGAACTGAAAAAAACCTCACCCCTGTGAGCTGCGGTGTGGGACTCCACTAACCGGGGTACAGAGAGGCCTGGGGAGGGGCCCGCCTACCTGCTGGACCTCGCTGAGGATGGAGTAGGCCGCCTGGATCTGCCTCTTGCTCAGCTTCCCCAAGGGCATCTTCTGAAGGTCAATCTGAAGACACAGGGGGCATTTTCCCTCTGAAAGCCGCTCTGCGCGGTGGAGACGGGCGAGCGGGCCCCCTGGGCCCTGCGGGAAGTGGTCAAGTGCCCCGTATTCCGGGGAGACCCAGACCCGGCGCTACAGCTTGCGGCCCCGCCCGCACCCAGGGTCTGTGTGCCACGGTCTCGTCTGCTTCATGTATGGCCCAGATGAGGTCCCCCCGGCACCCCACGACTCCTACCAACCCCAAAGGCAGGAGGATGAGGGCCCCCACACAGCCGAGGCAGCTCCCAGCCGAGTAGGAACCGTCTTTCCAAAAGCACGCGTTTCTGAACATACGCATCTGTGTTCAAACTAACGCCAGTACCCCGAGAGGTCACCCATTTTTCCAGCGACACCTCGGGAATCACCACCAACACAGGTGGCGAGCTGTCGCGGGAAGAGCAAGGATGTGGCTCCGCGAGGCCCACATCTAGGGACTCGCCTGTCCCCGGGCCCTACTCACCAGTCTGCACGAGGGACCACTGTCCTCAGAAGGCATGCCCCCCCCAACCATGAGACACTCAGCCTGGGTTCCTTGCTCCCTCGCACCAGCCCCCTCACTCTGATACCGAGATGCCATGTCTGTGGCCACTCCTAGTGGAGCCTTCCGAGTCCCCAGGGGCACCTCTGCACCTGCGCCCACAGGGCCACCAACAGAGACAGAGCACCCACAGTGACTAAATGGGATAGGAGGATGTGCCGGGTGCCAAGCGGGGTGGCGGCCACGGTGGCCAGGAGCAGCCCTGCCCCGTGGCACACACTTCTCTCCCTCCCCTCAATGCTGGCACCGGTTCATCCCAGGGGTGGGGGGCCTGGTCTCCGGGATGCTGAGCAGCCGGAGCCGGGTCTGGGGAGAAGGTGGGTGTCTACCCCGGGGCCAGGCCGGGGCAGGGCCCGAGCAGAACCAGGTGCCGGAAGCCGCTGAGTAGAGCGACTGAGGGGGCCGGTTCCTTGGGGCGAGAGGCACCCCTACCATGTAGTCCCCGTGCCCATCTGAAAGGAGACCGGGTCTCTCAGCCTGCACCCCTCAAAATGCACACCCCGGCCACGGGGGCGAGAGAAACCAGGGGCCCAGCCCTGCCAACCCAGCCAGGACAGAGCTCCCAGGCTGCCACGTTCTCCTGCCCATGCACCTGGGGCCCCGCCCACTCCCCACACGCCCCCCATGGCTGTCCCCCACCAGGATCCTGCTCCTCCTGAGACACCGAATCCCCCGTGTGAGGGAGGGCTAGCAGAGACCTGGCTCTTTACCCGCAGCCGCTGCTCTGCTGGCAGCTTAGAAGGTCTGCAAAGCAGGGCACAGGGACCCAGCAGTGACCCACGGGGCATTTCTTTTAAAATGAAGAAATGGATTCCCTCCCCCCCCCACCCCGCCCTTGGTCACCTCCCCACTCCTCCTCATGCACCCCTGACCTTGTGAGCCCGTCCCCAAGCTGCCACGCTGGCTGGCCCTCCCGACAGACGGCAGCTTAGGGGTCGGAACAGGACCGCACAAGCCCGGCCGCCGGCAAAACTGCTGGCGAACCTCTGGGAGAGCGTACGCGGTTCTAGAACTGCAGCCCAGTGGAGCCCCAGACGGGCCCGCCAGGGGTCCACACTTATCCCCCCAACAAGTGGAGCCGGGCTGGAGACAAATGGGGACACCTGGCCACACCCATAGCCCCCCCCCCATTACACACAGGAGGGCTCCTGTCCCAGGGCACACTGGGACACGTCCTCCAGCCATGTGTGCAGCTCGCTCGCACTGTAAGCGGGCCACAGCCATGCAGCTGTCCACAGCATCGAGGGGACCAGAGCAAGGGGCCGGCTCCCTACAACACATCGTAGGTTTCACAGCAAGTCAACGAACTCTGTAGGAGCGCAAGCGGCCCCGCGTCGGCCTCAGGCTGAGGGTCAGGCTCCCACCGTGAACACCCTGGGCTCTGCACACCAGTCCCTGCACACCAGTCCCCGAGCTCCCACCGCGAAGGGCAAAGCGCAGATAAAAAGAAAAGTGCAGTGACCTCATACTCCACCATAGCTTTCTTCATGCTCTCCACGTCGAAGATCATCTTAATGAGGTCCTGCACCGGCTTGGGGAGCTTGGACTTGGTGCCGGGGTTTACCGTCAGTTTCTTCACTGCCTCTTCGTCCTGGAGGAACAGAGGATTGGTGAGAGACCCCACATGACAAGCCCAGCAGACTGACGGTGGCGTCCGGGCTGCAAAGGACATGACACGAGATAGGGCGCCACCAGCAACAAGGGTGAGCGGGAATCAAGGCCGGGGGAGCGGCTGCCTCTGGAGCACCGGGATCAGACGCTTCCTGCGCCCCTACGTCCCCGTGGCTGCTCCGGACTCTCCCCCGACCTCTGCGGCGGCACCCAGCTCGCACAGGCTGGCCTGCGGCACGTGCACCCCCTTGTGCCCGCGCCCCTTCCTACTCGTCAGCTCCCACCTGGGAACCCGCCCAGGGCCCACTCGGCCAACCCAGAAGTGCAGGCAGCCCCGAGGGCAAACCACGGACCCAGGGGACACTGGACTGGTTCTCCCCCCTCCATCGACGCTGCTGTGCCCTGGGGCCAACTGTGAGAATGAGCCACAGCCTTCTGCGCAGTCCCAGAGGATCAAGCTCACAGAGCCAGGAGGGCGGACAGCGCGAACGCTCCGTCCTCCCCGCCTCACCCCTGCTCCCTGGGACTGCACTTCCTGATAAGCCAAGGGCATAGAGCTTTACTCCTGCTCTCTGGAGGACCAGGCTAAGTCACCACCACGCTGCATGGCAAACACCTGAACCCTTGTCACTTCTGAGGGCGGGGACTGCGCCCTGTCCATCACGGTGTCGCTAGCAACGAGCCACCTTCAGTATCTGAGTGACCCTAACTGGCACCGGACACTGATCCTGGAATGTTGGATCTGTGTCGTGACCCTGCTCTTGGCGGCTGCTGGCCACATCACAGCGGATCCACGCTTCCTGCTGGGACACCGAGGCCGCGACACGTTCGTACTCCCTGCTCGTAACTTCCCCAGAATGCAAGGTACTGACGCGTTAAAAGCCTCATTCAACTGCATATAGTCTGTAGCCAGTACCTCCACCGAAGCGTTTATGTAAATGCTTGCTGCGTCGTTACAGATGATTCACAGACTACGAACTATGACCTCTGACCATCTGTGCGGCCTTAACAGATGCTGACGTAAATCAGTGTAGTTTAATTCAGTAGCTACTAGGACTGAAACGGGCTGCGAGGGCTAAAAATACAGCGGGTTTCAAAACTTTAGTTTCAAAAGAAAAAGGAAAGGAAAATAAATCACTAAAATTAGTTTCACAGTTTCTTTCTGCTTCTTAAAACGTAGCTACCGAAGGGGCGCCAGGGCGGCTCAGTCGCTTAAGCATCTGTCTCTTGATCTCTGCTCAGGTCCTGATCTCAGTCACGGCATCGAGCCCCACACTGGGCTCTACGCTGATAGCGTGGAGTCTGCTTGGGATTCTCTCCCGCGAGCTTCTCTTTCTCTCAATGAAATAAATACAAGGCAGCTATGGAGACCGTTAAGAAGTGGTCACGCGTCTTTACTGGACAGCGTTGTTCCAAAACACGGGGAAACACTCGCAGTGCGTCAGGGGACGGAGCGGATGATCGCAACGCAGCAGCAAGGCCAGGCTCCAATGTCCTGGTGGGGAAAAGTGCCCATGAAGGGAGGGGAGCACTGAAGACACACACCATCATCCTAACCGCACTTCATTCTGGGCGATCGTGATTTTGCCTTCGTCATTCTCAAAAATTCCTAAAATGTTACTTTTGAAATCAGGAAAACGAACCAGGAGGGGGCACCGCCGAGTTAGACGATCTCTGCCCTCTCAACCTTAACATAACACACAAGTTAAACTCTAAAAATGATGCTTGATTTTTAATAGCCACACTCGACGTGAGGCTCGAACTTACAACCCCAAATCAAGAGTCGCACAGCCCACTGATCGAGCCAGCCGGGCGCCCCTGAATTCTATTTTCAATGGTGAGAGCTCATGGTGCTCCGTAAGCTGGAAAGCTCCCGTGTGAGACACGTTAGGCCTCCGAGACTGGGCATTAAAATCTCTACTTACTCACAAATCTTTCCTTCTGTGAAAGACACTGTCTGTCTTTAAAGCACAGCTGACCCTTGGGGTGCCTGGGTGGTCAGTTAAGCGTCTGACTCTTTAAACAAACAAAAAAAAATTGAACGAGACACAGAGAGCAAGTGGGAGAGGGGCAGAGAGAGGGAGACACAGAATCTGAAGCAGCTCCAGGCTCTGAGCTGTCAGCCTGGAGCCCGACGCGGGACTTGAACCCACAGACTGTGAGATCAGACCTGAGCTGAAGTCGGACGTTAACCGATGGAGCCACCCAGGCGCCCCAAGTGTCTGACTCCTGACCTCAGCTCAGGTCACGATCTCAGTTCGTGGGTTCGAGCCTTGCATCAGGCTCTGTGCTGACAGAGTGGAGCCTGCTTGGTACTGTCCCCCTTCTCTACCCCTCCCCTGCATGCGCGCGCATGCTCTCTCTCTCTCAAAATAAAAAATGAACTTTGTGTGAATTTGTGACTGCATCGGGGGGAAGTGTCAGCGCCCCTAATCCTCTGCACTGGCCAAGGGTCAAGTGTGGCAGATTTTTGAATAAAAAACAGCGTTAAGTATCTTGCCAGAATGAACGTCCACAAAATATCCCTCAAGGGGTAATGGGAGATATTCGGTGACACACACGGGAGGGGAGTGAGCTGCGAACGTACAACAGAAACGGTCAGGAAGTAATGTGGGACCCAACCCATGACCCGGCAGAGCCCAAGTCAGCGTGTTTCTAGCTGGACGATACACCAGGTCACGGGACAGAAGCCACACACAGAACCTCCGACTTACTTCAGAGGCTGATCCTGCTTCCTGCCCTCAGGAACACGACCTCTGTCCTCGCCTAAGCTGCGCCCCACACCCGCGGGACTCCCTGCGGTGCTTCTCCCGGTCCGCTAAGTGACCGCAGCACCCGTCCCGCCCGGTTCCTCTGCGGTTCACCCATCCGAGCGCGGAACCCGCCCCGCAGTCCCGGGCCTACTCGGGGTGCCGTGCAGGACGCTGCGCTCACGTCCGCGGGGGCCTGGCTCTGCTCTCCATGTGACACTGGCCTCGTCCGAGGTGGGAGGTGTTCCCCCCGCTTATCGTCTGGGCAGGGCCGGGATTAACCGAGAGTTCGGAAGCGCTCGCTGGCGCCCCAGGATCCGGGGCGCCCGTCCCTTTTGCCGGGACAAGACGGCGCGGGCACTCTGATTATTACCTGGCCGTAGTCGATCTCCAGGGGGTAGAACTTTTTGGGAAACTTTGTGAAGTTCTTGGACTGCCAGGCGTTGCCGGTTTTCTCCTCGTATAATTTCATAAAGTGCTCGATGGCGTCCTCCTTGGATGGCATCTGCTCCAGCTTGTTGCTGCCGATCACGGTGCCCACACGGCCCCAGGACCTGAATATCCAATACCTGGGGGTGGGGGTGGGGCATCAGACCAGACTCGTGGGCCAGCCACGCACACTCAGGAGCGTCCCCCCCCCCACCCCGCCTGGCTAGGGCTAGGAAAAGACACGACCACAACAGAGGACGTTTACGTTTCAGGAAGCTGAGGATCAGAAGTTTTAATTAAAGAACGTGCCTTTCAGGGACACCCAGGGGCGGGGGCTCAGTCGGCTGAGTGTCAGACTCTTGATTTCGGCTCAGGTCACAATCTCACGGTTTTTGAGCTCGAGCCCCGGTCAGGCTCTGTGCGGACAGCGAGGAGCCTGCTTGGGATCCTCTCTGTCCCCCTCTCTGCCCCTCCCCTGCTCGCACTCGCTCCTTCTCTCAAAATAAATAAACCTTAAAAAAGAGAAAGGAGCAAGATCGGTTCTTGCCCAACCTTCTTTATGCACTTCAAGGAGGTTTCAGGCGTGCGTAAGGGACCAGTCATCTGGATTCTTCAAAGGGAGACGAGGGACAACACGACCCCTGAAATTGGGAGGCTGGACACCTGGGAACCAGGCCGTTTGGGGCGACGGCGTCTCCCTCCCTCCACGGTGTGAAGGCCTCGCCACACCCGTGCTCCCCGCTGGGCTGAACCTACCGCCTCGCAGGGACCGTCCCCTCCCCAGAACACACCTGCTTTCCTTGTCGTCCTCCAACAGCTGCAGCTTGTAATAGGAGTTGGTCCCCTTCACGATATCCACCAGGCCGAGGGTGGCACTGAAGACCTTCCCGCCTTTCTCCAGGACGTGCGCCGAGTGTTCCAGACCTGTCGCAGAGCCGAGGCGCCTGCTTTTCTCCCCCACGAGGGGCTGAGGCGAGCAGGAAGGAGGGGGTCTGCAGGCGTGGGGTTCACACCCGCCCGTACACACTACCGCCGCCTTTGGGAGGCTCCCCATAAGACGCATGTGTCCTCAGTATGGGAGGGCCCGAGGAGACGAGGGGCCCAGGCACGACCCCGCCTCCCGACCACCCACCAGCTCACGCTCCTGTCTGCTTACCAGAATCGGGATCAACGGCCGCACCACCTTT
This sequence comes from Cryptoprocta ferox, assembly GCA_028646485.1. Taxonomy (NCBI): domain Eukaryota; kingdom Metazoa; phylum Chordata; class Mammalia; order Carnivora; family Eupleridae; genus Cryptoprocta; species Cryptoprocta ferox. The sequence continues at coordinate 8,537,605 of CM053562.1, forward strand.
AAGGGTTAACTTCATCCTCTTCTCAGATTTGTTAATGCCTTGGAAGGGGATAAGAAATGCAAAAGTTCGGGGTGCCCAGGTGGCTCAGTTGGTTAAGCGTCCGGCTGCGGCTCAGGTCATGATCTCACAGTTTGTGGGTTCGAGCCCCGTGTCGGGCTCTGTGCTGACAGCTCAGAGCCTGGAGCCTGCTTCTGATTCTGTATCTCCATCTCTCTCTGACCCTTCCCTGCTCACTCTCTCTCTTTCTCTCAAAAATAATAAATAACATTAAAAAAAAATGCAAAGGTTCAACCACAAATAAAAAGCATAGGGGTGGGGGTGCGGGCGGAGGTGGGGGGAAGGCAGGGCCAGGGCGCCTAGGGCCTCACCTTCCTCCTTGATGGGGCCCTTGCTCTTCTTGGCCAACGCAGCCCCTGACTTCCCTTTGGGGGCCTCAGCCTCCATGGGCTCCGCCTTCACCTCGGCCCCCCAGGGGGACAGCACATGGGCTGAGAGCAAGTCCTGCAGGCTCTTGGTGGAGGCAGCCACGTCCTGGAGAAAATCCTCAGACACCACGCGGAGGCTGGCTTCCCTCACCTCCTCCATCTTCTTGCTCATCTTCTCCACCTCCTCTGTTCAAGGCGGGAGGAAACACAGCTGAAGTGTTAGCGGAAAGACACAGAACACCCCGTCCTTGTCGCCAAGTGCTCGGGGCCGTGGGCACCACCGCCTCCTGCACGGTCAGCACCACAAACAGGCAAGGAACCCCGAGCCTGCCCTACCCCAGCTTCAGCACACGCGTCGCCCTCCGCAGGATGGTCACCTCCCCCGCCTGCCACGTGGCCGTGGCGCCCTGCCTCGGGTGTCCTGTGTGCACAGAAGCCTTTAGTTCCGTGCAGTCCCGCTGGTCTGTTTCCGTGTCTGGTGTCGGGTTAAAAAAAATCGTCGCCAAGACGACCGTCAAGGAGCTCACCCACCGCCTGGGTTTCCTTCGATGACTTTTATGGCCTCGGGCCTCACACAGACACTTCTTTGAGTGGTGTGAGGCAGGGATCCAGCTTCCCGCTGCGTGTTCTTGGCTCCTGTGGTGTAGACTAACGCGCCCTTCACACGCGGGTTTACTGCTGGGCTCCCTGTTGTGCCCCGCTGCTCCGGGGGAGGTTTCAGGCCAGCCCCCCGCGGTTTTGCTGAGCACAGCCCTGTGACGCGCAACGGCCTGAAATCGAGGAGCAGGAGGCCTCCAGCGTCGTCCGTCCCTCTCCAGACTGCTCCATCTGGGGTCCTCTGCGGGTCACACAAATGTAGGGCCGTCTGTGCCATTTCTATGAACTTGAGACTTTGAGGGGCTGCGTGCATCCGTACTGCCCTGGCGGGGAGGAGGGGAGGGTCCCACAGGGCTCCCTTGCACACACAGGACTGTCTCTCTTGCGGCTTCCAGCATCCCGTCGTTTTTAACTTCTGACACATTAACTAGAACGGCCTTGGCGTGCATCTTCAGGTTCGTCTTAGACTCTGGATCTGGGTGTCGGTTTCCCTCTCCAGGTTAGAGAACTTTCCAGCCGTTATTTCTTCAAATAAGATTTCTGCCCTTTCTGGGGCATCTGGTTATTAGCTAGTTACGGGTCTGGCTCTTGACTCCAAGCCCTACGTTGGGCTGAGCTCTGGGCAAGAAGCTACTTACAGAGAAGATTTCTGTCCCCTTCTCTCCGTCTCCTTCGGGGAGCCTCTAGTGCGCACTTGGTCCATCTGACGCCGCTCCTTCGTTCCTCCCGCGATCTTTCCTGTTTTTCTCTTTGCTGCTCTGAGCTCTGCTGTCCTGTCTGCCCTCACGGACTCAGAACATCGAGCCTGAGCTGTCTTTCCGTTCAAATAGCATCTCCCGCAGCTCAGTGATGTCTGCTCGGTACTTTCAAGCGTTCCCCTGCTCCTCTCCCAACTCAGTGAGCACCTTAGACCCTGACCTTGAACCGCTGACCAGGCAAATTACTTACCTCCGCTTCGTCCAGACCTTTCTCAAGAGGCTCTACCTCGTTCTTTCACTTGGAACACCCCGTTTCTTCCCCTCACCTCCCTGGGTTTCCAGCCGGTGGACGGACAAGAACCTCTGCCGCTCTCGAGGGGCCACCCCGTGGAGGAGGGGCGCCCCGTTGTTCAGTGCCGCCCCAGCTTTGCTCTCAAACTGGATCCTATCCGAGCGGCTGTTACTAGGAGTGGACAGTGGCTGGGGCTGCACAGAGCCCATCAGTGTCCCCAAGGGAAGTGTCCTGGGCTGGCAGGGAGCAGGCGGCAGCTGTGGCTGGGACAGAAGGCACGTGCGCGCGCGCGCACGCACACACACTGCCTCCCCCAAGTACCCACGCTGGCTTCTCTCCGCAAAGGACCTCAACAATGACCTCAACAACGATGCTGAGCAAAGAGAGCCATCTCCGAGGGCCCCGTGGGGGCCCTGCCGTGCCCCTGCCCGCAGCCGCAGGAGGCAGAGCGCACACCCGTTCTACACCAGGGTCGGACTCACTTTTGGTGCTGATGCACAGGGAGGCCTTGCTGGCTGTGCCCGTCAGCTTGCCCCCGAGTTTCTCGATCATGGCCTTCACCTCGTCCTTGTTCCGGGACAGCTTCCCCAGAGTCAGGATCTTCATGTTGGCCAGCGGCTTATCTGGAAAGGAGATTGTCGTGAGGTGGCAAGGTCCCGGGAGGACTGGACAGCCCGGGCTCCCCTACGGTCAGCACCCACTGAGGACAGAGTCTGCGAAGGCAGGGGCCCGGGGCTGCCGGGAGAGCTGAGGACAGAACACGAGGCAGGGGCGGCCCTCCCGCCAGGACACTCCCCAAGGCACACTGCCTACGTGGGGGACGAGGGCCCAGGAGGCTGGCAGCAGAGCCATGTGGGCCCCCAATTACTTTCCTGCTTGTCCCCCTGCATGTCTGAACTGCAGTTTCTTAAACGATACTCATCAACCCCATGGGACAAACCAGCCCCGTCGAGGACGGTCGCTCAGCGCTCTGCCAGCTCGACGCCTAGGGGAGTGACCCTCCCTGGCACGTGGGGTGTCTAGCGTGGACCCCAGAGCGGAAACCCCACGATAGGGCTGGGGGGCACTGGCCCGGCCTCTCCTAGGACACCCCTCCCGAGCGCCCTCTGGTGCAGAGGGGAGCGGGGCCCGCAGAGCTCCCAGGGGACCCTCCCTGAGGCCAGACCCGCAGTACCTGGTGGGGCGGAGCTGTTCACGCTGGTGGGTGCCGAGGCCGTGGAGGGCGGGGGTGCCGCCGCCACCGGGGCTCCGGTCTCGGGCGGAAATACTCGGTCCTGCTTTTTGATCTTCAGTTTCTTGAGGTAAGAGATTTCTCGGAATTCCTGAAATCACGTAAGGTTCAAGGTAAGAACCGGTTCTCCCTTGAAATAACCATCTGTTAGGCCAAAGGGCACTCGGCTCGTCCAAATTAAGCAATCTTTTTTCCCCCTCTCAAGGTAAGGAACGACCTAGAAAATGCGAGGCTCGTGGCATAAGATACATGATTACTGCAAATACAGTGCGGACTCCTGGTGCCTCCACGTTTACGATAAAACTGGCACGCGGCTGCTGTCGGCAGTTTTCCTTAAACAAAACACGAAACGGGAAAAAAACACCCCTTCCCCAAATCAGCTGACCGAGTGGTTGGGGGTCACATGCCCCCCTCCCACGGAAAGCCTACAGGGACTGCATGCCCTGGGAAGAGATTATTCCTCGAGAACAAGTCGGGTAATTCCCGCCCCCCAACCCCGAAGGAACGCGGCGTGGCGCCTGCGGGGCTCTGCGGTTAAGCATCCGACTCTTGATTCTGGCTCAGGTCGTGATGTCAGGGTTCGTGGCCTGGAGCTCTGAGTCGGGCTCTGTGCTGACAGTGCGGAGCCCGCTTGGGATTCTCTGTGCCCCTCCCCCACTGGCTCTCTCTCAAAATAAACATTAAAAAAACCCAACACACAGAAAGGACGTGGCCGCAGAGAGCCCAGTGATGGTGTTCGCCGCGGATTCTGCCGCAAGCACGGTCCCTCCTCCTGGGTGACTTAGTGGGCCGGGCTGCGCATCACCAGATCAAGGGCCTGTTCCTGCTACACCGGGTTCAGCCCAAGCCCAACGGGTAAAAACAGACCACCTGCAGCACACGCCGAGCACCTAACAAGCCACATATCACGGTGACGCTCCAAAGACGGTTTCTCCCTCTGAGGAAGTCGGTCTTGCCCAGGGCAGATACAGGAGGGCTAACTTTAACACAAGAGCTGAGCTCCACAACCGAAGGCCACGTGACCCAGACCAGGAACTCTGGGAGGACTGCTTGGAGGCAGTGACCTGCTTAGGCAGTCAGGGCCGAAAAGAGCAGGGCACGTGCAGACTTGTGACCGACACACCGTGGTGCTCGGGGAACATGCAGCGCTAACTTCCCCACTGCCGGGAGCATGAACAATGAGTGTGCAAGTGCGCGTGCGGGGGGGGGGGGGCAAGGAGGCCCATACTCCAGGGGCACAGGGCGGCAGAGAGGCCGCAGAAGGCCCCCGGAGCCAGGCAGGTCCCGGGCAACCCTGGGAGGGCCACGCCGCAGAGATGACCTCGCCTGCGGCTGCCACCCTGGGCTGTAATTTCACACAGGTCCGGGACTCCGCGATTCCGCACAGGCGGCAAGGACTGTCGGCCTGACAACAGGTCTTCCCCGTGCAGGTGGCTTCAGAAATGAACCCTCCAAAAATACAGACAGACGGGCGCCTTGGTGGCTCCATTAGTTAAGCGTCCGACACTGGATTTCAGCTTAGGCCACGACCTCACAGTTCAGGAGTTCGAGTCCTGCACCGGGCTCTGTGCAGACAGTGTGCAGCCTGCCTGAGATTCTCTCTGCCCTTCTCCACTCACGCGGTCTCTGTCTCCCAAAATAATCTTAAAAAAATAAATAAACGCCGTGCCATTGGTACATAAAACACAACCTAGTTCCTGTCTCTCCGGTCTTATTTCCTCAAAAGTACTAAAAGGGACGAATACCATAGATGGGTGCGCAACACTGGAAGACTCAGAAAAACTGAAAAATACTTCACATGACTCGCAGAACCACTGCAAGATTCTGAGGACGCAAGAAATGACCAGGCTGGAGTTGACATTGAGCGATTGCTCAGGAGTAAGTACAGAGGACAGAGCAGGCAGGGTGGTGGCCGGGCGAGCCGGGGCACCAGGGCCGTGGCAGCGGCGGGACAGCCACGGAGTGCCGCCCACGAGCCGCTGTCCCGAAGGCTCGGCGCGTTGCAGCACGCACGGCAAGCGAGATGACCCGACCTGGCTCGAAGCCCTGCCCCCAGGTGCCAGCTTGAGCGGGTCTGCGGAGACGGAGAGTCCCAGCCCCGTGCCCCGTGCGACTTTTCTGCACTGAAAACATGCACTTCCATTAAAAACAAGCAAACGCCCGAGACCAACAGCAGATACTTGAACTCTGACTCCAACCCCCCCCCCACAAGAAATGGCCTCGGGAAAAGGAGCTCTCGTCCACGGGTCTGGAACAGCGCCCGGCACAGAGGCGGCGATTGATCGGCAGACATCTCGGCAAGACAAGTTTACGGCAAGCGGACAAAGCTGCACTCCCGGTAGGGGACGTGGAGTCTGCAAACGTACGGACCCAATGGTACCGTTTTGTGCCCAGGTTGATGACGGCCCGGCTGTGAAGGAGCCTGGGGGACGCCGCACTGCAGTCGTGGCGACTTGCAGTACGGACGAGCCCAGACGGGGTGATAGGTGTTTTTCTGGCTAAGCTCCCGGAATCCACCCCCCTCACCTTTGGGGTCACCCACTCCTTCCGGCCGGGTGTCTGTGTCTTGACCATGCACTTGGTCCAGGCGGTGACGTCCCCAGTACAGTAGTAGGCGTCGCTCTTGAAGACCAGCTGGCCCGAGCACTCCTCGCAGGGAAGGAGGGCCCCGAACACCATGCCATCCGCCACGCGGTCCAAGATCTGAGGCCCGTAAGCAGCAGGTCAGAGAGGAGGGCTCACCCCCCACCACCCCGATCCCCGCAGCTGGTCTCCAGCGGAGCTCGGACTGCTGGGTCCCCATAATGGGGCGCAGCTGCTGTCCCTGGGTGGCTGAGGAGTAAAGGGACGGCCAGGGCGTCCCCAGAGCCCGCTGGGAAACCAGGGGGCTCCCCTCCCGCCACTCCTGGAGGCCCCTGGGCGCCTGGACCAAGCAAGCGGCGTGAACGCACAAGGCCGGCGCGCGGCCCGCTCTCCTCTCACCAAACCCTAGATGCGGGGGTGACGTATGGAAGAGTCTTCGCGGGCCTGGAAATGGCCACGTGGAGGGTGACCGCAGCGCTGTGACTCCTCCCTGCCCCACCTCAGGTGGCTCCGCGGGGGGCAGCTCACCGCCGACTCCCCGGAGGGCACTTGCTGCTTGTTGAAGATGAGCAGCTCCTTCAGGTCGTTGGTCGAACAGGCTTTCTTCAGCTCGTCCTTGATGTTCCAGATCAGCTCGTTCTGGGCCTGCGGACGCAAGACCAGCTCAGCCCGGAGGCCTGACCGGAGAGACTCCCCCGGCCCGCTGCGCACCTCCCCGAGAGTCCCACTCCTACCCGGGGCCGACCCTGGAGCCAGCCCCCGCCGTGGACCCCGTCCTGGGGGAGAGCGCGGTGCAGCAGGCTCGCGCCCGCCCCCCACGACGCTCACGCCTCAGGGACGAGGGGTGGCTGCTCTCCACCCCGAAGGTGAGTGGGGACGACCCGAAGCGGCCCCGTTGGCCCCGCTGGCCCCGATGGCGAGCGCATCACGCAGCACAGACCTACGCTCTCTGGGAAGCGGAGTTTTCAGTCTCGGGGGCTGTGTTCACGCAGTGCCTACCCTCTGCGTCTGGTTTATCCTCACCACCGCCCTGCCCAGGACGGCCCCGGCCTCCCCACATCAGGGCGCATGGGGCAAGCCACCTCCCTGCTAGGGTCACGGGCAAGCTGTTCACCCCTAGGCCACACACCGCACCCCTGCAAACCAGAGGTGAAAATGCCGGCCCTTCCCGCCCCTCGGGGCCGCTTTCTGCACCAAGTAAGGATTTTAAGGGTGCCTTTTTTTTTTTTTTTTAAGATTTTATCTTTGAGCAATCTCTACGTCAAACGTGGGGCCCGAACTCCAAACCCTGAGATCACATGCTCCCCTGAGCCAGCCAGGCGCTCCCTCAAGGGAGGAAGATTTTAATGCGACCAACAAAAGTGACACCACACACACCGGCGCCTGCTCCCAGCTTTCCCGTCCCTACCCTCCCTGCGTGGCCAGCGCCGTGTCTCCAGCCGAGGACTCGAGGGCATGAGTGTCAAAGGAGGAAGGAACATCACCTCCTTGGCCCAGGATGGGGACGCCGGGGACGCCAGGAACACTTGGATTTCCCTGACTGCACTCGAGAACACCAAACCCACCAGGGGGCAAAATAAACCAACTCTACCACGTCCAGATTCACGCACAACAGACGTCGAATCACTGACTGACAATCGCCCCAAACGGGTGACTCTTACCAAGCACCTGGGACCAGATATGACACTGCCTCTCATCTCTGTCGCACCGGAAGACCCCAAAACACCTCACGACAGAGCCAAGCAGTTGGCCCACGGAAATTATGTGTCCAAGGAGAGACGGATGGTTCTCCCCCGGTTCTCCCCAACACCCAGCATTTTCTGATCAATAACCTTTACTTTGATTCAACACACGAGTAAGCAACACAGAGCTGAACCCGCCGACTACGGAGTCGGCAGGTGGTTTCCGCCCCTTTCACTGCACGCCTCCCGTTCCTCTTGTGAACAAGAGATCTTCGAGTGTCTCTTCCGGCCACTCATTCGGGCCGGGCACTCGGCCTGCAGCCCCCCAGGTCCAGTGTGAGGCGGCCGGGGTGACAGGGGAGCCTACGGCGGGCTCTCCCCCAAGCACGAAGTGCTGCTCTGGGAGGGAAGAGACCCCGGGCGGCGGGGATGCTATTAACAAGTGCCACCAGTTGGGAAGTCCTGGAAGTCTCGGGAGGTGCGACGCACGCTTTCTTCCTGGAACAAGGGAAGAGAACGGAGGGAAGGGCGAGTGCAAAGCCGCCGCGCTTGGAGCTCACCTTGAGGGCCTTCTCAAGCTTACTATCCTTGTCCTTTTCCTTTTTAGATTTCTTCTTGGCCACTTCATCCACGCCATCCAACTCGTCGCCTTTTCTCTTTCTGGAAGAGACACGGGTTAGAAGAGAGCCATCAGAGCCCCGGACCCTGGTGACTTGGGTGACGCAGAACCTTCATGTCCCTGGAACGCTGCGTGCCTGCTGCCATCACGCCGCACCTCACTCACCACCCTCGGGCACCACGGTTGGCCCAGGCAGTGCTGGCAACAGGCCTCATGTACCCTGCTGTGAACTCTGCTGCCAGGGGGCGTTGGGGGGTGCCCCAGGGCCTTGGAACAGCCAGTAAAGGATCCAGGTCTCAGGCCCCATCTGATGTCAAAAAGCCATGTATGTCTTGGCACAAGCGAAGCAGCCTGGAACGTTCTGGAACGGACCGCTGAGCCCACTGCCAAGGGGCAACGACTGCAGAGATGAACCACTAGTGCCAGGGGCCGAGCCTTTCAAGTGAAAACACGGGGCTGCTCCCAAGGCCAACGGGCTGTCCTCAGAGGTGGGGCTGCACTGGCCTTCAAGCCCCCAACGGGGCCTCAGCACCGCTAACAGCCACCCAGGCTGGTCATCAGCCCCCCAAAACAGGGTGAGGCAGTCACAGTGGCTAAGTTTCAGCTGTCACAGACCTGAGCACTTCCCCTCACCTACGAAGCAGAGGACACTGCCGACGGCCACACCGACCCCCGCCCCCCCATCAAGAACCAAGCACAGTGCTGACAGACCACAAGGGCTCGGTCAGCGCGAGGCACCGTCACAGCACAAACGTGAGCTTGGCACCCTGCACCTGCACCATGAGCTGGACTGTCCCGATGACTTTAAAATTTTTGTTTTGAGAGAGAGAGAACAGAACGTGAGTAGGGGAGAGACAGAGACAGAGAGAGAGAGAGAGAGAGAGAGAGAGAGAGAGAGAGAGAGGGAGGGTCTGAAGCAGGCTCCAGGTTCTGAGCGGTCAGCACAGACCCCGATGTGGGGCTCGAACCACGAACCCTAAGATCACGACCTGAGCCGAAGTTGGACACTTAACAGACTGAACCCCCCAGGTACCCCTGTCCTGAGGACTTTTAATCCACGAGCCGGGTCTCCCACTTTCCTCATACTCCACAGCTGCGTGTGCTACGGGATGACCTCGTGTGATATGATCCCAGACCGTGCAGGGCAGCGGCTTAATGACAGGGAGGTCAGGGTCACCCCAATGCTCACTCACAGCCCACGGCCACCATCCAGGGAGCAGGGCGCGCATCATACACAGCCCTGCCCCTCCTCCCTCGCTGCGCCCATGACCATGAGCAACTGTAGACCAGGGCACAGGAACCAGCAGGGGAACAGAAAAAACAAGTGTGACCCAGGATCGGCAGGGACAGGGCTTCCCGTCCTGAAGGTCAGCACCACAGGAAGTCCACACAGCTCCCTGCACCATCATCAGAGAGACCCAGACACACAGGACACGGCCACATGCAGGGGTCACGGGAAATGTGGCAGCTGGCCCAGGCAGGAGAGCCCTCCTTTCCTGGGCAGGGGTGGGGGTGGGGGGCTAGCAGGTCCGTGTGTCTGGATTAGACCTAAGCTGGGAACTCCTGCAGGTCCCTGTGTCCTCTGCCCCTGCTGCTGGGAAGGGGCCCTTCACTCTGCACCCCTGCATGCAGACTGGCAGCAAAGGGAGACCCAGGAGCGGCCTGGACTCCTCAAGGTCTCACCGAGCTCCCCTCCCACCTCCCACGGCCCCACGCCCCCCCTTCTCCCCGAGCACCCCACAGCCCCCCTTCTCCCTGAGCCCCCCCCCCCACCCACCCTTCACTCTTGACTCCCGGGAGCTGCTTCTTAAGGGTCTCTCTATCCTCCGGGGTGAGGAGGCCAAAGCCCTTGAGCTGGCTGGCGCTGAACTCGGGCCGGAACCCCAGCTCCTCCCTGCTCTTGATGAAGCAGTCCGGGTGGTACCAGCGGTCGATCAGGCCCAGCTGGGGCTTCTCGGGGTCCAGCATCTTCTTGGACAAGCGTATCTGGCCCTGTGGGAAAAACCACACGTGGTACCAAGAAGAGGAACGGCGACCTCAGGGGTCTGGGGTGACACGGGCCAGGGGGTCTCAGGTCCACGCCCGGGCTGCGGCGAGGTGTGGAACGTGTCCAGCCACTGAGGACTGTGCGTCACCCAGAGGCTCAGCACCCCCATTTTAAATGGGGCAGCTCCCGCCGCTGTCTCCCTGCCCACCCGCTCGGGCACCAGAGGACGTGCCAAAACCGAGAACACTCTGCTGGCCGGGAGCAGACGGAGCAGAGCAGGCCCTGGAACGCCGCCCAGGACGCCCCCCGCGCCCGTCTGTACTCGGAAGGCCCCTCGGAAGCGGTAACAAGCCACGAGCCAGAACAGGGACGGCCACGCGGGCTGGGCCGGCGAGCCCTGCGCCCATGAGGTCTTCACTGCACCTTTCACCACTCGTGCCGAGCCAGCACCGAAACCCCCGCTTTCTAACTGTCCTTGGACCCCCACCCCAGCCCCGACGCCAGAGCCCAGGTGGCTCAGGTCTGGCCCCGCGCCCACCTTCTCGATCTTCTCCATGCAGCCCTTGCACGTGCTTCTGCTGGACTTGGCGTACTCCGCCGCGAAGTCGGCCAGGGTCTTCTCCGTCTTGCCGCCCGCGTCCTGGCCTTTGCCTGAAGGATGGACCATGGCAAGGCTCCTCAGCCTCAGGGGGCCCCACTCGGACTCACCCATGGGTCCCCTCGGGGTTCAGGCGGGAAGGAGGGGCTTTTCTGGCAATGAGACACCACCCTTCGGCGGGCGGGCTCACCTCCCGGCCCCCTCCCTCGCCTCTGGGGCCCTGCCTCACTTTGCAAAATACTTTCCCAGTGCAGAGTAGCAAAGCCACACAACACAGCCCACCACCACCTTCCAGGTCACCTTCCGACTTCCATCACTTTTCTGGTTATGTCTCGGCACAGAAAGACACAAGGACACGTAAGAAACACGTTGAAGGCTTATCTGGAATCGAAAGCTGCCCCGCGCAGCAAGAAGTCTCCGGGATCGATGGCCAGGCATTGGGCCCGAGGGACACTCTTCCATAAAAGGAATTCCAAGATCGAGATCGAGACAGGCTGTCTTCTCCCGCCACACGTATACGACATTGGACCGGGGGCTCCGGCGAGTGCACGAGGGCCAGAAAAAGAGAAGGTGTAACAGTGGAAAGCCTTCTCTCCCTGTACGTGACGTGACCGCACAGGCCCCGTATCAGTGGGAATATGTGAAAAACCACCACGACCGTTAAGTGAATCGAGTGAATCTGCAGAACCGAAGATCGACACGTAAAACGTTCCCAAATACGAATATCTGTATTAGAGAAGGAAAATACGCCACGCTTCTGTTTAAGTGGCAATTCGATACATTAAATGCTTAGAGACGGATATACAAGACACTCAAACCCTCTGCACTGAAAGCGGCAGGACGGTGCCGAAATTAACGAGGACCCAAGTACACGGAGAGATCTGTCCTGTCGTGGATTGGCTCCGGTCGCTAACAGAGCAATACGTCAATCCAGTTTGATCCACACATTCTGTGTGATGCGAACCAAAATCCTAGCAAGTGTCCTCGCGCAAGAAATCGACAAGTTCACCCCAAAATTGGTAAGGAACTACAAAGGACCCAGAGAAGTCAAAACAATACTGAAAAAGAACAAAGCTGCAGGCCTCACACTTCGTGATTTCACGACGTCCCGTGAAACCCTAGAACTGAGGCTGTGGGGGAGACAACCAGTGGGGCGGCCGAGTCCAGACAGACCCGGTTACGCAGTCCCGGGTTTTAACCAAGGAAGTCTCTTCCCAAACGGCGTGAGAACAAAATAGTATCCAGATGGAAAACACAAAAAAACAACCCCTTCCTCACACCTAACGCAAACGTTCAGTGAAGACGGATCAGAAACCGAGTGTGAACACTAGAACTAAGGGATTTCCAGAGAAACCTAAGGGGGTGTATCTTCACCATCTGTGAACAGGAGACAGAAAGCACACACCAACAAAGGAGAAGAAAAAAATTAACTACTGCTCTTCATGAAATGTCTGTAATTAAATAGGCAGGCCCCAGAATGAGAGAAAGCATCCACCCGTTATTTACATCTAATAAAGGCCCTGCCTCTAGAATATTCTAAGAACTCCTACAACTCAACAGAATGACGAAGGCAAGGCGAGTTAAAACCACAACAGGGTCTCACTACACAGCCATCAGTGGCTCATACCAAGTGGTGGGGAGGACGCTCCCATCCCTCGGGCAGGGGTGCATGACTCCGGAAGACAGCCAGGCCCACTCCTTAAAGAGCCGAGCTCACACCTACCTAGTGCTGCGCGGCTCCATTCCCAGGTCCTCACCTGGAGAAAGCAAAAGCACGTGCTACGTGGAGACCCGGACACAAATGCTAAGGGCAGCTGTGTCTGAACAGCCCAAAGCCGGCGATGGTTCATGCTCAATGAACAGACGGAGCTCCTTCCCAGGAGCACTCCTCAGCAGGGTGGAGCACCAAGTGACCACGCAGCCAAGCCGAGGCCCACAGGTGCCGTGTTGCGGGGAAGGGGCTTATGGGAAGGAGCACACTACCCCTCTCCTTCGGAAATCCCAAGTCACACAACACTCATCCACGGGGACCGAAATCAGAGCAGTGGCTGCTCCCCAGGGGGTAGGGTAAGAGACAGGGCGCAAGGGAACCTTCTGGGGGAACGGGAACGCCACCTAACTCGACGGGTGTGTGTTAAAGGGCTGCGCACATCTGTCAAAACTCCGGGAACTGCACGTAAACTATTTAAAAAATTCCAGGTGAATAAGTCCAAAATAAGACCAAAACCAGAGAACGAGCAGACGGGGCTACAGGACATTTCAAACAGCACGAGGCTTCAACGTGGCAAAACATGCGAACATGCTTCAGAGAGAAACGTCAAAGGGCGCCCAGCTGGTTCAATCTCAAGGTCGTGAGTTCGAGCCCCACATCAGGGGTAGAGCGTACTTTAATTTTTTCTTTTTGTTACACTTATTTATTTTTGAGAGACAGAGAGAGACAGAGCATGAGTGGGGGAGGGGCAGAGAGGGAAGGAAACGCAGAATCCGAAGCAGGCTCCAGGCTCTGAGCTGTCAGCACAGAGCCCGACGCGGGGCTCGGTCCCATGAATTGTGAGATCACGACCTGAGCTAAAGTTGGACGCTCAACCGATGGAGCCCCCCAGGGGCCCCAGGGGCAGAGTGTACTTAAAACCAGAATCTTTGGGTCACCTGGGGGGCTCCGTCAGTCATGCATCTGGCTCTTGGTTTTGGCTCAGGTTCTGGTTCTTCAGCTAACATATAAACTCGACCCCCGATACCGGAGGTGAAAACGTCCAAGGACAGACATCTGACACCTACAGCCATCAAGACAGCATGGTGCTGGCGGGACAGACAGACGGATAAGCAGGAGAACAGAGCCCAGAAACACACCCACAGTCACCTGATGCTTGACAAAGGAGCAAAGGCAACATAAGAGAGAAGAACAGAATTTTCAGGGCTCCTGGGGGGTGGGGCTCAGTCAGTTAAGACTGTGCGTTTGGCTCTTGATTTCGGCTCAGGTCACGATCTCACAGTTTGTGAGTTGGAGCCCGGTGTCCACAACGTCAGCGCAGAGCCCGCTTGCACGCTCCCCTCCCCCGCCTCCAAATAAAACACACAAAGAAACAAACAAAAAAAAGAATTTTCAGCAGGCGGTGCTGGCACAACAGACAGCGGCACGCAAAAATGCATCCAGGCATGCTGCAGCCTTAAGTGTAGAAGACGACCTGGGAGGACACGCACGGGGACGGACTGTTCTGTCTCAGAACAGGACACGGAGAGCAACCCTGCTGGCCTTGGCAGGACGATGGCGTTTACGTACAACACCGTAACACCACGTTCCCTAAATTCGGAAACTTCTGCTTGTGACAGACCACGTCGAGAGAACGAGAGAGGCCAGGCCAAAGCCTGGGAAGGAGATCTCCAGAAGGCACGGCTGACAGACGGCCGGGATCCTGATCTGAGCACTCTCAAACCCAGCGGTCACAGAACAAATGACAAACAGGCCAATACCCAGAGCGTCCTCGCCGGAGAAGCGTTAGACAGCAAGCAGCTCATGAAGAAACACTCGGCGCTGTGTGGCGTCAGGGGACTGCGAATTAAACCACGACACCTCTACGCGCCCATCAGAACGGCTCAACCCAGAGCACGGACGCCCTGAGCCTGGGGAGGATTCGCTCGCTCGCTGCTGGGGGGGAACGCACAATGTGCAGCCACCCCGGGGGGTTTCTCATGAAACTAAACACACCTTTACCGTATGATGCAGGAATCACGCTCCTCGGTTATCTACCCAAATGCGCTGAAAACAGGTCCACACGGCTACCTGCCTGCGGCTGTTTACAGCAGTTTTGTCGTTTTCCAAACCTGGAAACCAACAAGATGTCCTTCTGCAGGCGAAACCCGGGGTCCATCCAGACAACGGAGTATTATCCAGCGCTAAGAAGAAATGAGCTATCGGGGTGCCTGGGGGACTCAGTCAGTCAAGCGTCTGACTTCGGCTCAAGTCATGATCTCACGGTTCGTGGGTTCGAGCCCCGCGTCGGGCTCTGTGCTGACAGCTCGGAGCCTGGAGCCTGCTTCGGATTCTGTGTCTCCCTCTCCCTCTGCCCCTCCCTTGCTCGTGCTGGGTCTCTCAAAAATAAATGAACGTTAAAAAAAAAAAAAGAAAGAAAGAAAGAAAGAGAAAACCATAAAGGGGGCGCCTGGGCGGCTCAGTTCTTTGATTTCAGCTCCTGTCACGTCGTCACAGGGACAGTTCCTGAGTTCGAGCCCAGGCTGACAGGACAGAGCCTGCTTGGGATTCTCCACCCCCCCACACTCCCCTGCTCATGAATTCTCTCTCAAAAATAAGCACAAAAAAAAAAAGAGGAAAACATTAAAGAAAAGGAAACACCTTTATGGTGCTGTCCTAAACGAATCGAGAAAGACCCACATATAAGCGGGCCTGCATGGTTCACACCCATGTTACGAGTCGACCGTACGCTGTCCAGACCCTTCCTGTGCACGTCATGGTGAGCGAGCTCTTGACGTAGACTATGGGCTTTGGGTGACAGCGAGGCGTCAACGCAGGGTCATCAGCGGTAACAGATGCAAGGCTCTGGAGGAGACACAGGGGGAGGCTGTGCCCCGTGCGGGCGTGAGGTCAACGGGAGCTCGCTGCGCTCCTGCCTAACTCTGCTGCGAACTGAAACCCGCGCTAATAAAAACAGCCCATGAAAACAGAACGGCAACGAGAAACGAAAAAGCTATGTTTCCCGGGAGCCCGGCTGGCTCAGTCACCAAGCGTGTGACTCTTGACCTCGAGGTTGTGGGTGGATTCGGGCCCCGCCATGGGTATACAGATTACTGAAAATCTTAAAAAAACACAAAAGACACAAAAAAGGAAAAGCTACATTTCCAGCATCTTGGAAAGTAAAATACCGCGCCACAGGACAATGGCAAGTCACCAAGGTGCCCTGGAAGTAACACACCAGCGTCGTGTTCTCCGGACGAGCACGTGTGAAATGGGGGGGGGGGGGGGGGAGGTGCAGCAGCTGAAGGGCTCATTTCTTTGCTTTCTCAGAAAAGATCCTGGGGAGGCTTCCGGGTTGGGGCTGGGGACCTAGGCCCCGCCACCGTCTCCCCAGTCTGTACCCACCTGTCACCCCTCCAGCCTCCGCGGTCTTCTTGACCTTCTGCTGATCGTCCCACCTGAGCTCTGAGAACCCATCCACCTCGACGTCAGGCTGCCGGATGGAGTGGCCAACCTTCCAGAAGCAGGAGAAGTGGTACCAGTGCGGAACTTTTCCATCGAACATGGGCGACTAGGAGAGAAGCAGAGGGAGGTGAGCATATGGCTGCCCCACCTCCGGCCTGAGATCCCTGGTCTGAAAAAGGAGGACAGCCAAGCCCTGTCCTCCATGTCACATGAGAAACGGGAAACGTGGCATCTCTGGAGATCTTCCCGAAGGGCCTGGAAAACCACTGCCTTTCGGGGCTGTCCTCTCTGGACGCGGGACCCCCGCTCTGCAACCCCATCTCCCTGTGCCCGCCAGGACGGCCTAGACCCCAAGGGCCCTCGTGGCCCAAAAGGAGCACTTAGGCACCTCTGTGGTTGGAATGAGAACAAGTCGCAGATCGTGCGCAGAGAAAATGTGTCAGGAAACCGTGTCAGGCTGGCAGCAACCGTGTCAGGCTGGCAGCAGCTGCACCGAGGGGAGGGGCGTGGGATGAACGGACTGGGGGGGGGCGGGGGCGGAGCTTCGTAGGCTGCTTGCGCCACGCCCCCCCCCTTCAGCAAGTCCGGCCCCAGGGGAAGCTGCTTCCCCTCTCACGGTGGTTCCTGATGGTCCATCAGGCCTCCCTGCCACCTGAGCGGGTGTGGACGGGACCGGCAGAGCAGGGCCCATCGAAGATGTCTGGGGGGAGCGGCGCACAGGCGGTGAGTGACTCAGCCCCGCTCGAACCTGACACCAAGGTCCTTTCCGCCACACGGCCACACGGCACCGCTCGGCAGGAAGAGCTACTTAAAAATACACCAACGGTTCCGACCAAAACGAGGGAGGCCCTGAACCTCTGCTTTGATAGAAAATAAAGCCACATGCCATGCGGATGCAAGACAAAAGATTAAAACAGCATCAGAAATAAATACCACGTGGAAATTTTCAGACGAAGCCATCGGATAGGGGAAACATTCTGGAAAAGCAGTGACAAGTTCTCCCCTGGGGGGGTGGCCTCCCAGGGTCACAAATTCAGAGGGAAGGTTCAGGCCAGGGCACGCCAAGGGCTGGGCAGCAAGCTGCCTCGTCTACGGCACCTCGGCCGTCCCGGGGCCCCGATGCCCCACGGACTAGCACCTCCTCAGTCCCTCGGGAGGCTCTCCCCCAGCTCCCTGCAGTTCGGGGTGACTCCTCGGTCAACCCCCCTGTCCCGCACCAGGCAGGAGCACCCCTCGTCCGCAGGGGAGTCAGAGGAGGGCAGGCAGAACTGCTAAGGAAGAGACGGCCTCCACACCCAACACAGGCATCGGAGAATGGTTTCGTGTGGAGTTATGGCTCTCAAGTGCCCACCGGAGCGGCCAACACATCCAGAAGCGTCTGGCCACGGCGCTGTGCGTCCAGTGGCTCCCGGGAGGCCCCTCGGGCCCTGGCGTCCCTCGTCTACTCCCCTCTGCAACACTCGGTCACATTCACGCAAAGGAGGCCAGTGGCCCAGCACCTTCGCCCCGCACCGGAACTCGCGTGGCATTTTCTCCCGGCTCTGGTGGGGGCCCCACACCCGCCCCCCTAAACCTTGGTCCTGGGGCTGCGTCCCAACCACCGACGCAGCATGGGCTGACCGAGCTGTGCTGCCCAAGGGTGTGCTCACAGCACAAGTTTGGGGGGTTTGTTAGGCCTGTCATTCTCCCTCGAGAGGAAGGACCCCCTAATCAAAGCAAGGCTTCACTTTAGAACTTGGGACTGGCGATGATACAGCAGGAAGGAAACCAGAACAAGGTCACGGGACTATGCTTTCACCTGACAGCCACAGGCGGCAGCATCTGTGTACTCAGCAAACACCCAGCACCCCCCGAGTACCAAGGTCCTCACTTGGCTCCCTTCTGCACTCAGCAGGCCATCCTGCTGCCTGCCTACCCGCCTATCCGCAGAGAGCACGGACGACCCAGGGCGTGCGACCCAGAGGTCCAGCCCTAAGCAGAGCGGGGAGCCGCCCACAAGATCCGGTGGGTGCCCCGAGGCTGCCCCTGGGCCCACCACCTAAGGCATCAGGTATCTGACAGCTCAGAGAACAATCCTCCCATACAAATGTAAAAGAAAAGTATTGAAACCCAAGTGAGAGAAGAATGGCTTCTTTCTTCCTGACCTCCACCAGCTCTGCACACAAGACCAGACTTTACGTTCTGAATGGAAACTCCACCCCCCATCACAGTCACAGAAAACCGCTCACTTTTAATAATAATTTCTTTCACCATCCAGATGGCCCAACGAAGGCCCAGAATGCCACACTTTATTTGGTCCAGGAATCGGTTCCTCGGTGGGGCCATCCCCAACCCCCCCAGACCCCAGAGCCCTCCTCAATATCCGACAGCCTTGCCCAAGCCTCTCGCTGGCTGTCCTAAGGCCCAACAAGACAAGGTCCTCTCTGGCTGACTTGCAAGCCTACGAATGTCCTCTTCCCGGAATGAAATTTAAAAATGCATGATGAACTACACGGGCTCGAGAGAGAGAAACCCATTAGGCTGAAATCATCATCACTTAGAAATTCAGGGGGATGCAGTGAGCTTTAAGGCGTTAAATCACAAAATTTAGCACCTACTCCTCCAACTGCAGTAACTTTGAATACCGATGAGCATAACGGGTATTGTGAGAAATCCCCAACCCGTGAAAAGCGACATGAAAATATGTGTTATCGCTGGTGACGAAAACCACAGCTCCTGCTTTTACTTTCCGCCTTTACGCTCCATCAGAGCCGAGCGCCGGGGATGTAAATTTCCTCTCCAAACGGACCGCTCTCCTGAGACCCTGCACTGAGAGGGAGTTTCTTTTTCAATTCTTTGAAAAATGTTAATTCCAACACAGCTTAAGATCAGGCAGCCCCTACAGTCAGGTTTAAGACCAGAGTGCCTTCGTGGGAGATAAGCTTTGCTGACGGTGGGCCTTGTCAGCTTTTCCAGACTTCCTGCCACTTCTGCGCATAACAAATGCTGATCAGGGCCCCGAACTGGCACTCTCCCGGGTGGTGTGCGCCCCAGGACAGCACCCTTCACCAGTCATTTTTGCCTTAACCAAACTGGTGACTGCCAAGGCAGGGGGTGGGTGGGGGTCTTTCTCTGTGCCCCTAGGACCCAACTGGTGAAGCTCAGTGTTCTCTGAATGGCTAAGAACCGGGCAGCAGGCACTGACCGAGGTGGGCCCTGAGGATAGGACAATACAGCCTCGGTCTGTAGCACCCACTCTTCTCCACCTGGTAAGTGCTGACAACCCAGTGAAGACTATCTGATTGTTCCTCAAACACGCTGCTGCCTCACTGCAGGGAGGGGAAATCAAGTTACCCGGACCCTGAGCACTGAATGCAGGTACCAGAAAGTTCATGTCGGAGGAAGGAGGAGGGCAGGGAGAAGCAGCACACGGAGGGGGGGGGGGATTCAGGAACGGGAACCCCCCAAACCCCCGCCGTGGCAGGGGCCTTCGGACACACAGCCCGGGGGCACCCCCACGTGCCCAGAAGCCCCGAGGGGCTAGCGGCACCCCTGCGGCCGCTCTTAACTCAAACCGGACAGCTGGAAACGCCTCAGGAAGAGAGCGCGCCTGCGAACGTGGAAAGTTTGGGGGAAATACGATTTCAAACCACGAATTAGGCCAAAAGTGAATGCACGGCACAGAAAGGCCACGGACTCGCATAATTTTGCACAACTATGAAAAAACCGAGGGCGAGCGAGTGTCGAAACGACACCTAAAGCCAGATGAAACGAATCCTTACACGCCAGTCGCCATCACCAACGGAGGACAAAAACCTTCCAGCACGAGGTGGGTCAGAACCGGACCGGCTCCAAAAGCCCACGCGTGTATCCCCCCGGCGGACGGCAGGGAGACGATGAGCCCCCCACCCCCACCCCGAAAGGAGCTACAGCCGCCCCCCCAAGCTCTGCAGGGCGGAGGGCAGCGCCCGCCCCGCCCCGCCCCGGGCAGGCTTTCCCGGGCGGGCCCCTGCGGGCAGCCCCTCCCCCTCCGGGTCCCCCTCCCCCTCCGGGTCCCCTCCAACCCCCCCAACAGCGCGCACAAAGCGCCGCGCGCACCTGCACCATGATGGCCATGCGCAACGAGTCCTTGGGGATGCTCTCGCTGCATTTCTTGCAAGACGCGCGCCCGCTCTTGGCGTACTCGACCCGGTAGAGCTTGTCCGAGGACGCCGCCATCGTCCCCGCGCGCCGCCGCCGCCGCTCCGGGAGCCCCGCGCCGCGACCTACACCCGCCGCCGCCGCCGCCGCCTGCTCCCCGCTCCCCGCAAGCGCCCGAGCGCCCCGAGCCGCCGCCGACCACGCCGCCCCCGCCGCTCCCCGCCCGACTGCTGACGCCGCGCCGCGGGCACGCCCCCCGCGCACGCGTCCTCAGGGCGGGGCCGCCGCGCGCGCATCCTCGGGGCACGTCCGCCGCGCACGCGTCTTCGGGGCACGCCCCCGCGCGCGCCCTCTGCCGCTCGGAACAGCGGTGTTTCCCGGGCGCCTGCGGCCGCGCGAGCCCGGCGGGAGGAGGCCGCGGGCAAGGGGCGGGGCGCGGAGCACGCTCCGCCTTCCAGCCCTTTGGTCGCCGGGGTTGGGGGGCTGACCTGCTCGCGCGGCGAGCTCTGCCAGGGCCCCCTGTGACTGGGGGCGGCCCCCCGAGCGCTGGGGCCCACGGGGACCCGGCGCCAGCACCTCCCGCATCGCGAATCGGGTGCGCGGATGCACCCCGCGGGTGTTTTCGCGCACCTGGCGGGTAGGCACCTCCGCGGTCGTTAGAGAACCTGCTGCTACAGAACTCTGTTTTCACATTTCTGTTTCAATCCTATGCATTTTATTGTAGTCATTTAAAACGTAACAGTGGATGGGGCACCTGGCTGGCGGGGTCGGAAGAGCGTGGGGACGCTTGACCTCAGGGTCGTGAGTTCGAGCCCCACGTTGGGCGTGGAGCCCATTCAAAAACATGAATAAACAAGAAAACACGGTAGTCCTACGTGCTGTAGCTGAGACTATTCAGTTCTGCTAGACGAGCAAAATGAGCATGACCGGTGCAACTCATGAAGTGTGGTCTGCACGAGAAGGAAGCTAGGAGCTTAAGAGACCTGGGTTGAGCAGGCAAGGAGGTTGTGAGGCACAGGGAAGAATCTTAGGTGTGTTGCGGGTCTGTGCTCTGCGTGTGTTCTCCACCCCTCTTGAGACTCTTTCTGCAGGACGTTTAAATCAGGTGTTTCAAGTTGATTCAAAGGAACCCTGCAGTTCAAGCATCTTAATTCGGTCTTTGAGGCTTTCTCTCCAGTGGCTTCTGGGATGGCTGGTCCCATGGAGTCTGCGGGAGCCAGCCCTGTGTTAGAGGCACACGGACTCTCCTGGACCCACAGAGGGGTCCTGGGCACACTCGAAGGGTAGGAATTCCTGTCCTGGGACCCAAAGGAGAGCGAGCTATATCCGACTGCTTACTTAGGGTTTTGGCCTGGACGTTTTAAAATGCTTCTCCAGGGATGCCCAAAACCTCTTGGAGTGCTGGCCACTCAGGATGAGACCCCGGTTGTCCCGCTGCTTATGCCAAACCCCTTGACTCTTCTCTTCCGTCCCACACCCAACGCATCACCAAATTCTGACTTCGGACTCCAGTGGTTTCTTGTATTTTTTTAATGTTCCGCTACCCACGCGCCCGCTGCCCCTTGAGCTCTCTCTTTGCCTCCCATTTCAGCTGCAAAGCAGGGGAGGGGAGGCTCTGTCCTCCTGGCCTCTCCGGCTGCCACCCCCTGGTTCCGAAGGGGATGATGTCACAGGGCCACTTTCCGGCCTTGTTTCCTGAGAAGTGTCCTCCCTGCTTCCCTCTTGGCAGCAGGAAGAGCCATTAGGAGTAGCTTTTCTCTTCTCCCTCTATCCTGACTTCTCAGGGCCATCCGTCAGCTCTGCCAGGGTTCCAGAAGGTCTCCGGCCCGTGAAAGCACGTGAGGTCACATTACATCTCAACCGGGGTTACCTCTGTGTTCAGAAGCCTCCAGGGGCTTCCCATCATGCTTTGAGTTCTTCCCGAGGCTGACTCTGACCCTGGCCACCCTCCCCCAGGGCTCCTGCGTGGTCCTCAGATGCCCCAGGCCCCAAGCCCGCTCCCACCTCAGAGCCCTTGCACTTACTTTTCCTGAAACAGTGCTCCCCCAGGAGCACAGGGCTGGCTCGCTGTCTCCGTGGGGCTTCTGCTCACCTACCACCGTGACCTCTTGGCGAGGATGTTCAGTCTCTGCACTGCGTTTTTATCTTCTTGCCCAGCTTTACGTCCTTTCACACTTACTGCTCCTAACAATGTGTTTTATACATTTGTACGTCCGTACCTATGTATACCCTTATTGTCTGTCTCCTTCACTGGAATGTAAAGTCCACCAGCGTGGGGTTTTGGTTGGTTTTGCTCATTTCTAATTTTTTTAAATGTTTATTTATTTTTATATGAGAGAGAGAGAGAGAGAGAGTGGGGGAGAGGCAGAGAGAGACACACAGAATCCGAAGCAGGCTCCAGGCTCTGAGCTGTCAGCACAGAGCCTGACCTCAGAGCCTGATGTGGGGCTCGAACCCACGAACCACGAGATAATGACCTGAGCCGAAATCGGATGCGCAACCGACTGAGCCCCCCAGGCACTCCTGAGGTGTATTTAAAGCTATATCCCTTATTCTGAGTTATACTCTGGCCACGTTGTTCAGATTTTGTAGGTCTGTTCTACTTTCTTGTTGAAAAAAGTTATTCTATTTCCGTAAACACTTTAATTGCAAAATAAAATGGCTTGCAATTTTGCAAGTAATACACAGCTATCCTTGGCTTGTTAAAATAGAGACAGTGGGGCACCTGGGTGGCTCAGTCGGTTAAGCGTCCCACTCTTGGTTTCGGTTCAGGTCATGATCTCACGGTTCATGAGTTCAAGCCCCTTCAAGCCCCGCATCGGGATCTGTGCTGACAGCAAGGGGCCTGCTTGGAATTCTCTCTCCCTCTCTGTCTGCCCTTCCCCTGCTCATCCACGGGCGCGCGCTCTCTCTCTAAATAAATAAATAAATAAATAAATAAATAAATAGCTTTAAAATAGAGACAGTGCACTCTTCTTTTTTTTCCCTCTCCAAACCGTATCCGTCTCTAGTATGCACTATTTAGGAGATTGGCATTGCCCCTCCCCAACTGAGGACAGAAATAGAAATGCTAACATCTGACTAATAGGAATTCCAGAGAGAGAGAGAGAGAGAGAGAGAGGAACATAGACATGGAAAGGAGGAAATATTTCAAGAAATAACGGAAACGAGCTCCTCAAAATCAAACAGAACAAAACACAGAAGACCTCCGAGTGGAATTTGAGAAAAGAAAAGGAAACGCGCTAGCAAACTCCCCGCGGAGAACTGTAAAAATACCAAATCTAAAAAGGAGACGGTAAAAACCTGCTCGGAGAAAGAGGCCACCACGCCGAGGAAGCAGAATCAATCTGCCATCGCATTTTCCCAACGGCAAAGTGGTGTAGTCCTGATCCACGAGCAAATTCCGAGGGAAATGGATCTTTTTAGAGGAGCGGAAAAAGACCCCGAGACTAATGGGCAAATCCGCACATTCAGGAGAACCGTAGAGGGTCGGTCGGTCGGTCGGTCGGTCAGGACTTAAGGGGAGAAAGCGGCCAAACAGGGACAAAACAGCCCAGGCTTCAGAAGGCCAAACAAGGGAGCCAAGAGCACAGGGGGAGAGCCGAGGGGTCCGTGGAAGTGACAGGCACGTGCACTCTGGCCTTGACGGGTCTGGCAGTGGGGCCCTTCCTCCCACCATCATGTTATAATTAGAAAACCCGCAGTTAACGGAGCAAGTGTGGTCCGCCTGGAGGGCTCGGTCAGTTGAGCCTCAGATTTCAGCTTGGGTGATGATCTCGCGGTTCGTGGGTTCAAGCCCCACGTCGGGCTCTGTGCTCAGAGCGTAGAGACCGCTTTGGATTCTGTGTCTTCCTCTCTCTCGGCCCCTCCCCTGCTCACGCTCTCTCTCTCTCTCTCTCTCTCTCTCTCAAAAATAAACATTAAAAAAATTAAAAAAAAGCAAAACACTTGCATAAATCAATATTAAACAAACAAGCAGCCCAATAAAAAGTGACCCAAAGACTTGAATGGATCCCCAGGAAAGACAACATGGCTGGTAAGCCCACAGGAGGAACTCAACACCATGAGTTAAAGCGCGAAACGCGAGTTAAAACCACTGCTGGAGTGGCTACCCTGCAGGAGACGGACACGTGTCGCTGAGCACGTGGAGCGAATGGAGCTTTCTAGGCTGCTGGTGGGCTCCCGAAGTGCAACAACCAGTCTGGAGAAGCGCGTGGCACTTTCTTACAAAGTGGTGTGTGTCTCTGCGCCATGATCCAGGACTTCCATTCCTGCGAGCTCGGGAATTATGAAGACCTACTCTGTGAAAAGACGGTAAAGAGTCGCGGTGACTTTCTTCACAGCCGCCAGGCACTGGAAACAAGCCACCTGTCCACCAGTAGGCTAATCGAGAAGCTACTGCAGGCTTACCATGGGCTATGCCTCGGCCGTAAAAAAACAATGAACTACTAATATGTGCAACAATGTGGGCAAATCTTAGAACATCATGTTGAGTCAAAGAAACCAAATGCAAAATGCTAATACTGTCCGATTCCCCTGGTAGAGGCTAGGAGGCAGGGGGTGAAGGAGGATCGCAACTTTCTGGGGCGATGGAAACATTCTAGATCTTGTTTTGGGTTGCGGCACCTTGGATATTTACAACTGCTAAAACTCACCACACTGGTGATCTCGCGGTTCGTGAGTTCAAGCCTCACTCGCGGTTCGTGAGTTCAAGCCTCACATCGGGCTCTGAGCCGACAGTGCGGAGCCTGCTTGGGATTCTCTCCCTCGCTCTGCCCTTCCCCACCCCCAAAGTAAATAAATAAACTTAAAAAAAGAATACGTTTTTAAAATAAAGACTGAATGATATTCCATTTATGTATATACACCACCTTTTCTTTGTTGATGGAGACAGATTGTTTCTACCTTTCAGCTGTTGTGAATAATGGGGCTGTGAGCCTAGGTGGACAAATATCTGTTTGAGGACCTGTTTTCAATTCTTTTGAGGATATGCCCACAGGCAGATCGTAGGGTAATTCAATTATCGATAACCGCACCTCGGATAAAACTCATTGGCTACGTTAGTGGCGCTGCACAGAGCTCGTATGGTAATTCTATTCAGAAATTTTTGATGATTCACTGTACCGTTTTCCAGAGGAGTGGCACCATTTTACATTCCCGTCAACAAGGCACAAAGGTTCCGTTATATTCACATCTCTACCAACAGTTGTTCCTCTCAGTTTCTTCTGATAGTTGTCCTCCTAATGGATGTGAGGTGGTATCCCAGTGTGGTTTCGATTTGCCTCTCTCATGATGAGTGATGGTGAGCATCTTTTCATGTGCTTTTTGGCCATCGGTATGTCTTCTTTGGAGAAATGTCTAGTCAAGTCCTTTGCCCATTTCATAGTTGGGTTATTTGGTTTCTTCCTTTGTTATTGGGTTGTAGGGATTTTATTATTATTTTATCATTAAAAATTTTTTTTTACATTTATTTCTTTTTGAGAGACAGAGCATGAACAGGGGAGGAACAGAGAGAGAAAGAGACACAGAATCTGAAGCAGGTTCCAGGCTCTGAGCTGTCAGCACAGAGCCCGACGCGGGGCTCGAACTCACGAACCGTGAGATCATTACCTGAGCCGAAGTCGGATGCGCAACCGACTAAGCCACCCCGGAGCCCCTGGGCTGTAGTAGTTTTATATATACATTCTGGATATTAACCCCTTTATCAAACTTGTGGTTTGCACATATTTCTCCCATTCCGCAGGTTGCCAGCTCTTTCAATTGTGTCCTTTGACGCACAGAAGTTTTAACCTTTGACGTCGTCCAATGTATCTGCTTTTCCTTTTGTCGCCTGCGCTTTTGGGTCATATCCAAGAAATCACTAGCAAATCCGATGTCAGGACGCTTTCCCTTCTGTTTTCTTCTAAGAGTTTTATAGTCGTTGCTCTTACTTTTAGGTCTTTGATGTGTTTTGAGTTAATTTCTGTGTGTACAAAATACAAAGGTAAGAGATAGGTATGAATAAGGTCAGAGTCCAGCTTCATTCTTTGGCCTGTGAATGTCCACGTTCCCCAGCACCATTTGTTGAAGAGACTCTCCTTTTCCCATCGAATGGTGCCTGGCGCCCTTGGCGAAGGTCACTTGGTCACCCGCGCAAGGGTTTTATTTCTCGGCTCTCTATTCTATTCCATTGGCCAATATGTCCGCCTCCTGCTGGGACCACACCGTTCTGATTGTCGCAGCTCTGCGCTAAGCTCTGCGATCAGGAAGTGTAAGACCTATAACTTTATTCTTCTTTTTACAAAGTTGTTAAAACAAAGCTCAGACAACCTGGCAGGATTGATCAAGAGAGAAAAGAAGATGACAAACAACGTTTCGGCTGCAAAGGGGGTCGAAAGGGATTTCCTGTCGAGCAGGTGAGGCAGAGGTTGTGAGGTGAGCACTACCACCTGCCAGGTCAGGTGCCCGGCAGGTGGGGACGTAGCCTAGCCCGTGTCTGGGAAGAAGTCTGGAGCAGATTTCTCTGGACCCAGTGCCCGCCACATTTCCATTTTGAGTTTTTCTTTTCCCTCAGCATGACGCTTCATGCAATCTTTGCAATCAAAATAGCTGTGTCCTCACAAACCAAGAGACAGACTCTTAACTCTAGGGAACACCTGACGGTCACCAGAGAGGAGGTGGGGGGAGGGGGGAAATAGGTGACGGGGATTAAGGAGTACACTTGTCATGATGAGCACAGGGTGATGGAGGGAAGTGTTGAATCACTGTATTGTACCCCCAAAACTAATACAACGTGTCTGTTCACCACCTGGAATTTAAATAAAAACTTTTAAAAAAAGAAAGCATTTACATTGTTTTCCACTTTCTAATTATTCATATACAGTTTCTAGATAAATATTATATATTTCAATAAATATTATTTTAATGTTTTTTTATTTAACAAAATTTTTATGTCTTTATTTTATTTTGAGAGAGAGAGGCCGACAGCAAGTGGGGAAGGGGCAGAGAGAGAGGCTCCAGACTCTGAGCGCTGAGCACAGAGCCCGACGCGGGGCTCGAACCCATGGACTGTGAGATCATGACCTGAGCCGTAGTTGGATGCTTAACCGACTGAGCCACCCAGGCGCCCCTTAATGTTTTTTTTTTTTTTTTTTTTTGAGAGAAAGAGAGTGAGCAGGGGAGGGGCAGAGAGAGGAGACACAGAATCCGAAGCAGGTTCCAGGCTCCGAGCTGTCAGCACAGAGCCCAACGCGGGGCTCGAACCCACAAACGGTGAGATCGTGACCTGAGCCGAAGTCAGACGCTTAACCGACTGAGCCCCCAGGTGCCCCATATCTTGCCTCATTTTAAAAGCCAAGGCGTGGAGGAGGACGGAAGGGCGCCATCCCCCATCACCTGAACAGAACCTGAGCCGTCACTGGGTTTGACCATATGTGGCTTTCGTGGTGTGCGTGGTCTTCAAACGCGGTGGCTCTGGGCCGTCTGCTCACGGGTATCTTTAAGATTGTATATATTTGTCTTTGGCTTTTTTTCCACAGCCCGTGGCTGGAGATTGCATGTGGGGGAGCGAGGGTGGGCGCGGGCTCACGTGATGGGGGTCCTGGTGGACTGTCCTGCAGGACTGCCGGCCCTCCTGGGCCCCCCACACCAGATGCGCCCTCATCACCTTGACTGTGGCCCAGGACTGACCCCTGCCCCGGCCCGTGGTGTCTGGGCCTGCAGCTCCCCTTCCCCCTTCCACCTCCATGGCGAGCTGCTCTCCTCCTGTTTCCTGGGGCTTTCCACGTTTTCCATGCACATCCCACCCCTGCTGTCTGCTGTGTGGCCATTGGGACTCCCTGGGGCGTTGGTCCCCTGGGTGTGGAGTATTGTAAGGGCTGTGGTCCCAGGTGCTGTCTTGCCATCTTTGAGCCCCCCGGGGTCTACCCATCAGTTCCCCCGACCCAGCAGGAAAGGCTGCACCCCAGTCCCCCGGACCTCAGTCTCGGTGCCACCTTCCCGGCCGCCTGAAAAATCACTCAACAAACCCATCGTCACCCTACCTTCTTCTCCCTCCGGGGCCTTCCCCCCCAGCCCCTGCTAGTCTGCTCTGCCCCCAGGTGCAGCCCCTGGAGGGAGGAGGAGGCCCCTCAGGGTGGGCGTGCCTCCTCCCCAGCGGGGAGTGTGAGCGACAACCTCAGCTGCGCTGCCCTGGTGTCACCTGTTTGGCCCTGTCCTGCTGTTTAGGGCAGCGACCCGTCTTGTAGCCGCGGGGTGACTAGGGGGCGATCGGAGCACAGTGATGGGACTCTTCCTTCTTTTCTGGTGTCGTATGGGTCTGTCCTTGTACCTTAATCATTTTTTCTCTGGGGCGCCTGGGGGGCTCAGTCAGTTCAGTTTCTGACTTCGGCTCAGGTCACGATCTCTCAGTTCATGAGTTCGAGCCCCGCGTCGGGCTCTGTCCTCATGGCTCAGAGCCTGGAGCCTGCTTTGGATTCTGTGTCTCCCTCCCTCTCTCTCTGCGCCCCCCCGCCCCCCGCTCAGGCTCTCTCTCTTGCAAAAATAAACAAATGTTTAAAAAAATTTTTAAATATTAAATAAAAAGAAAGAAAATAGGATCAAAATTTAGTGTTTCTCCTTCCTCTGCCATGTCAGAAGGTAGGAAATTTAGTTAGAATGAAATACACGTAATCTAATATTTTAAGATTTCAGGTTTTGAGGGCACCTGGATGGCTCGGTCGGTTGAGCATCCGACTTTGGCTCAGGTCATGATCTCACCACTCATGGGTTTGAGCCCCGCATCGGGCTCTGGGCTGACAGCTTGGAGCCTGGAGCCTGGAGCCTGCTTTGGATTCTGTGTCTCCCCCTCTCTCTGCCCCTCCCCTGCTCATGCTCTGTCTCTCTCTGTTTCTCAATAATAAATAAACGTTAAAAAATTTTTTAAAGATTTGAGGTTTTGAATTACAGTGAAACCCTACCGTGATGTGATTTATTTGGATTACTGGGAAATAATCGAGTCAAATTTAATTCCCGGGAGTAGAATAACATGCAGCAAACCCCGGGACTCTTTAAACAGGGAGGCATCTCGGAGCTGGGTCTGGTCTCCTGGATTCACAGCGGGACAGGGGTGATGTCACTTCCCGAAGGGCAGCCAGCTCGTGGTGGCAGAGCAGGAGGGCTGAGGCGTTGCAGCCATGACCCCCTCATGCTGCCCGGACAGGAACACAAGCGAACTCAGACGAGTCGCGGACTCCTGTTCTGGAAAGAGGCAATCTCCAACTGAGAGACGCAGCCGGCCGTGGCTAGTGGTGTAAGGAGGCATCAGTGAGCGAGCCCGTGATGATTCAGGCTCAGGAAGCAGGTCGACCCGAGCGAGACAGGCTTGGTCTACCTGGATTGTACCACCGATAGGGCGTAGATGGCCTGTCCCCCTCCAGAGCCAGGGACTATGTCATGGGGACACAACCAAAGCGTTCTTCTCTCCACGCTGCTCAGAACCTAGTATAAACTTGCGCACTCTCCCATCTAACCTGTGAACTCTCAAGGACAGAGCCGTTATCTGGCTCATTTTTTTTTAAGTTTATTTATATATTTTGAGAGAGACAGAGACAGCGCAAGCAGGGGAAGGGCAGAGAGAGAGAATCCCAAGCAGGCTCCACACTGTCAGCACAGAGCCCGACGCGAGGCTTGAACCCATGAACGGTGAGATCACCACCTGAGCCGCAACCCAGAGTCAACGCTTAACCGACAGCCCTGCAGACACCCTGAGTCTCTGGCTCATTTTTGAAGTTCTGTACCTGGGACAGTGACTGGCACAAAAATAACTCAATCGATGTCTGTGAAATAAATGACACCTGCCATATTTAGAGCCCACCCCAGGGCAGACTAAAATCACAGCCAGCCATTGCCCGAGAGACTTGAACTTGCTCATCAACTCTGACCCACTAGGAAAATGCCTGCCCATCGGCATCAAAAGACCAGACATTAAAAAAAAAAAAAAAAGCTTGTACCACGATTGTTCACAATAGCCCCAAAATGAAACGACCAAGATACCCACAAATGGTGGAATAAATGTGTTGTGGTATGCCCATTCAGTGGAAATCTATACAGCAATGTCAACGAGTGGACCGCAGCCCACGCGTTAATGTATATGAATCGTAAAGACAGTGCCCAGAGAAAAAATTAAGTCAGAGAATAATTAGTTGAGGCTAGATCCATTTACACAAAATTCAAAGTGAGGAAAAACGAAACAATGCGTTGCTTAAAGTTCCTCACATATGTTATAATACATTAAAGAAAAGCAAGGAAATGATTAACCCATATTTTCTTTTCTGTTTTTTAATTATTGGGTTTTTACATTTTTTTAATGTTTATTTATTTTTGAGAGAGAGAGAGAGAGAGACAGAGCATGAGACGGGGAGGGGCAGAGAGAGAGGGAGATACAGAATCCGAAGAAGGCTCTAGGCTCCGAGCTGTCAGCACAGAGCCCGATGCGGGGCTCGAACCCGCAGACCATGAGATCATGACCTGAGCAAAGTCACACGTTTAACCAACTGAGCCACCCAGGCACCCCTCAGCTCAGGTCTTGATCTCAGGGTCATGAGTTCAAGCCCCACGTGAACCCCACTTAAAAAAAAAGATTATACATTATATGCACATGCACATACTTCATAATAAAAAGTTTCAAATAACATACCACCATCAAACACACCTAGGTGGAAGTTCTCCCCAGCGCTGGGCCTCATCTGTCCTCAGAGGAGGGGAGCCCATGGCCTTCACACAGTCTGACTTTACGCGGAATGGGTTTGTCCAAGGGGGTTGGCTAAGCGCTGTCCCTCTAAAGTGGTCTGCCTGTAGGGTAAACAAGGACGTTGAAGGTCAGGGATCCGTGGACCAGGGAGACGTGTGTGTCTCCCCGTGGGACCACTTCTTTCAGAGCATCCTTAAAGGGGGAATAAATTGACAATCTCCCCCCACCCCATCACGAGGCGCCAAGGGCGTGTGCTTAGTACACACTGGGTGTCCATTAGCAGACAGTCTCTCCGGGGGTCTTCATTCACAGGTCCTTTATGAGGACGGGGCACCTTGGGGGGCTCAGTCGGTTGAGTGTCCAACTCTTGGTTTCGGCTCAGGTCATGATCTCACGGTTCATGGGTTCGAGCCCTGCGCCAGGCTATGTGCCGACAGTGCGGGGCCTGCTTGGGATTCTCTCTCTGCCCCTCCCCCTCTCGTTGGGAAGCGAGGACAGTTTTTTCCCCTTGGGAGTTCACAGAGCTGACCTTAACAAGCCAGGCACACTGTTTTCTCAGAAAGCGAGGGAGGAGGAAAGCTTTTGACCGGGTCCCTCGATGATGGTCTGCGCCCTCTTTCTGTATATAATGGCCCGGGTTCTGAAGTTCCAGGAAGATGTCGGTTTGAGCCTGGGTCCCGCTTCTTGCCCGCTCTTATCTACAAGCAAGGTCCTGACCTCTCCACTGCTCCATTTGCTCATCTGTGGAACAGATAATAGTAGCAGTGCCCGTGAGGTGCTGCGAGGAGCAAGATAATATAGGTTAAGCCTCTAGCCTGGCCCGTAGAAGGAGCTCGACCGATACTTGTTGGACGAATGGCCTCTGGCCAGGCCTGGCCTGCCTGAGCCGAGCCCATGCTCTGGGCTCTCACCTTTGTGGGCTGTGGCTGAAGAGGTGACGAGATGGCCATTCCACAGGGAGGCCAGCTCGCTGGGGCCCGGACAAGCAGGGCCAGGTGGCCGCGCCCCAGTGGGCTCACCAGGCTCTCCTGCCCAGCTTTATTAGTCTCACAGCTCAATTTGGTCCATGTTTCTGGAAGAAATCAGTTGAAAACCAACTGGGAGATTGATATAAAAATCGGGATATCAGGGCGCCTGGGGGGCTCAGTCGGTTAAGCGTCCCACTCTTGGTTTCGGCTCAGGTCATGATCTCACATTTCATGGGATCAAGCCCCCAGTTGGGCTCCTTTGGTGACAGCGTGGAGCCTGCTTGGGATTCTCTCTCTCCCTCTCTCTCTGTCCCACCCGACTCATGCTCTCTCTCAAATTAAGTGAATAAACTTAAAGATCTGGGTGGCAATGTATTAATTCGCCATGAGAAACAGTGGTGTTTAGTAGACCTGAACTTGGAGTCGACTTGGCAAGGTTGTTGTCCTTGAAGGTAGGACGCCCCTTGAGAATCTGAAGGGAGGGCAGGGCCTGGTGTCTGTGGCGCGGATGGAGGGTCTCCAGGGCCAATGTCCACAGGCCGTGAGGCCACAGAGGTCACCTGGGCACTGCGCCTTCTCTGTGCTCTGGCCCCATTTGGGGTCTCAGCAGCTCACCTGCAAAAGGTGGGCGGAGATCCCGCATTAGCCGCTGACTTTCCCCAGACGGAGGGCAGGGGTGGAGCAGAGGTGTGGGGGGTCCTGGGAGGGGCTGGACCCGCAGCCAGCTCCAGGAGCACCCCAGCTGGGCCCCGGCTGTGATCAGAGATACGGCCATGTCCTGTGGCCGGGACCATCCTAGCTCGCGCCCCTAGATCTGCTGTGCCGACCTCTTCCCTTCGGTTCCCCAATTCGCTTTGCGGTGTCGGGGAAATGACACCCAGAGGAGCACTGAGGGTCGTTCTGAAGGATTGCAAATGGGGAGCAAGGAGCAGGTGGGGGTGGGGGAGGCAGGAAAGCACAGAACGCTCGTTCAGCCTCGCCTGCTGTCTGGGTGTCCAAGGGGTTCCCTGTACGTGCCCCCCCTTCTCTACAGAGAAATAAGACTGGAGGAAAGAAAATGACGCCCTTTCTTACAGACGCGGGCCAGCTCGGAGGACACTTTGGGTCAGTGGCCAACACCCAACCGCAGGGGAAAGCCCACGTCAAAGGGACCCATTGGGTACCTCCGTCTCCCGGGGACAGGTGAGTAAGGGAGGGTAGGAAGGCCGGGTCCGGGCTTAGAAATCTTCCCGTGGGCAGTGAGGACGCATCCTTCCCCTTCACAGGATGGTGGTGTGCTTTGGGGGTGCTCCTGGGTTCCTCTCATGGGTACGAGCCTGGCTCTTTCACGATGTATCAGGCCAGGCTCTCTCTTATCCTTGCTTTTTCCTGGAAACGCTGCCCATGTGGGCAGTGACACCTTGCCCGAGGCCCAGCGCAGCAGACTCTGGGGGTGGCCCCCATCCTGTGTCCTCCTCTCAGTGCGTGGCCTGTCCCCCCTCCCCATTCCAGCAGCCAGGACCTGCTCCCTGCCGGAGGGCCCCCCACCCTGCTCTCTCGCAGCTTTGGCACCGCCTCACCCCCACCCCCCGAGCCCCCAGCAGCCCGTAACCGATGCTGGCCCAGAGTGTGTAGACACCGAGGCTCCCTGACCCTGGGGGTGGGATCGTTCTGGAAGCCCCGGGGTCTCCCGTCAGGATTAAGCTCCAGCTGCCCTCGGAGGTGACCGGCCTGAGGACGCGGCCCGCGTAGTGACCGCGTAGTGTCCCTCCCTCCTGCTCCACAGGAGACACCACCAGCTTCCTTCTGTCAGGTCTGCTTCTGGAGCAAACTATAAGGTGCTCTGGACAGAGGGACTGTCGCCCTTGGGACAAGCATGGGGGGGGGCGTGTGGCTGTCCCTGATAGTCCCATGGAACTGTCTCTTTACAGGTGGGCGGCCACTCCTCCTGGTTTGCCCGGACCTGCAGTCCTGGTGTCCACCTGGCTTAGCGTTTCTCTTGGAGGGAAGTGGCCTATTGCGGGGGCTCAGGTGGCCCATTTACAGGACAGTTGTGGTTGGGCAGGGAGCGGGCTTTAACAAAGCCCCGGAGGCTAGAGCCCATCATGACAGATGAGGCAGCTGAGGCCCAGGGCAGAGGTGGACTGCTCCCCGCCAGGCTGTGAGCTGGCCCAGAGACCTGGTGACACTGTGCCTAGTGCCACCCTCACCCCCTTCCCCCTGTCCCCCACCTCAAAGCAGGCTATCACTCAGCTGTGCCCTGCTCACCTTACTGTGGTGTGTTCCTGGGATCCCTGGAGGGCTCAGTCCGTTGAGCCTCTGACTTTGGCTCAGGTCGTAATATCACGGTTTGTAAGTTCGAGCCCCGCATTGGGCTCTCTACTGACAGCTTGGAGCCTGGAGCGTGGTTTGGATTCTCTTTCTCTCCCTCTCTCTCTGACCCTCCCCTGCTCTGTCTCCCTCTCAAAATAAATAAATAAAGTTTATAAACAAAATAAAAGCTGGCTATGTTCTAAAGGAAGCCTCACTAGAGCTTGGTGAGTTCGTTCCTTAGCCTGGAAAGAAGTTGCCCCACGGACCACTAGGTGGCGTCCAACACACGCGCACACATCCCCTGCACACGTGTCCCGGGGCTGCTCAGATGGCCTGATGTCTCGCACACGCATCTCCGGCATGCCCGTCATGGAGCGGCGGGTCTAGACAGCCTGACGTCACGTGCACAACCCCCTGCACGCGCATCCCGGGGCCGCGCAGACGGCCTGACGTCGCTGTAAGGACCCATGGTGTCCGAGTCCTGGCACACAGGGCCTCGCGTCCCACGAGGGCCGAATCCTGGCACTTCTGCTCGCAGATGCCGCCACGTCGACATCCATCGAGCCACTCCTGGGGTAGAAAAAGGTGTGACGTGCTCGCGGGGGAAAGGGAGGAAACATCCAGGGAACCTTGCTGCCCCTTAAAGCTCGGCTCCATGTCCTGCCCTCCCGGGAAAGCTCAAGCCCCCTAGGGCAGAGCCTGGGTGACTTAAGAGCCCAGGGCTCCCATGGCACAGAGAGCCGTGGTTCCGGGCGTCCCTCTGCCCCTGCCCGCGAGCACCTTTGGGCAGGAAACGTGTCTCCACTTCCCGCTCCAGAAACCAGGACCCGGGGCACCCTAGTGCTGGGTATTTACTTGTTGAAGGAGTAAGAGGTGCCGTCTGAGCTGGGCCTTTGTGAACAGGGAGGAGTAAAGGGGGAGGAGGGTGGGGTGCGGGAGGGGGAGGCTCATTAGGAAGACAGGAAAAGGCTGCTTCCGGCCCCCTTCCCCCATTACTCAATGGAGCATCTGAGCAGCCGCGACCCCCTCTGGTTCCAGAAACAGGGAGCTTTGCAAGGCCATTGCCTCCTTTAGAGCTGGGGCGCTTGGCCAGGCCCTGCACCCCGCCTCCCGTTCTCTGGACATGTGCACGGCCTTGCAGGGGAGGCGCGTGGCCAGGCTCACCACGACGCCCTCCCCCAGCAGTCGTCGCTGGGCCTGTTGCTCTCTTCTCTGAGCCAACTTCAGGATCAGCACGGAAATTTCCAAAAATACCGATGCTTTATTTCATTGGCCCGGGGTGGGGCTGGGGGGCATGTGGCAATCCCTGCGATTGGCCAGACCGAGAAGCCCTGAGCTGCTTCCTGAGTCCGATTTGGTCCCTCCGGGCACATCCCAGAGCCCTCTGGGGGCCCGAGTTCAATGTCCCAGCGGCCGGCCTGCTGCTCTGTGGGTCGTGGAGACGTCTCCTGGGCAGATCAATGAAAGTGTTCAATCATTCAGCCAAGAGCCACACAGAGAGACTCTTGACCCCTGGAGAGAAGGACTGGGGGGCTTGGAGGGGGCGCAGAGATACAGGGGACAGTGAGGGCAGTGCAGAGAGACAGAGGGGAGAGCGAGCTTGCAGGGGCTGTCTCTCTGAGAGAAGTCTCAGAGGCAGAGGAGAGAGCGTGTGCTGGGCTTGCACCCCAGCGAGAGAAGAGTCCCCTTTCTGGGACAGAGACCTGCAGGGGCCGTGGGGGCCTCAGGCAGGCAGGCAGGCAGCCCAGGGGTTGGGCCGACTGGGTGGAGCCTCTCAGTGTGGGAGGTGAGCTTTTAGTTCCCAAAAGTGGGGCAAAATAATACCTCTATCCATAGCATCCCTCCAGGGCCGCAGCCAGAAATTTCCGCCCTGGGGACCAAGGCTCTGGCCTGCTGGCTCTGAGGACACAGACCACTGGGACTTTCACGGGCAAGGGTCCTGGGAGCCCCTATCGCGCTTTTATTCATGCACTGCTGAGCGATGATCCCCAACTGTGGCCCAAGCTTTGGGCAGAGGACAGGGATGTGCTGGGGAGGGCTTGGCTTCTCAGCTGGGAGCCCAAGCGGTGGTCTGGGCTGGAGCTCAGTGCTGCCAAGTGTAGCCTTGTGGACCCTGGGGCTCATGGCAGAGGTGTAGGGGTCCCTATGGGGCAAAGGCACAGCAGAGGGTGGCAGTGCTGCATGTGCTTTTACTGGGACAAGTCTTTAAAGACAGTTCTCGGGGCGCCTGGGTGGCCCAGTGACTTTGGCTCAGGTCATGATCTCGAGGTCCGTGGGTTCAAGCCCCACGTCGGGCTCTGTGCTGACAACTCGGAGCCTGGAGCCTGCTTTGGATTCTGTGTCTCCTTCTCTCTGCTCCTCCCCTGCTCGCATTCTGTGTCTCTCTCTCTCAAAATTAAATGAACATTAAAAACAAAAATAAAGACAGCTCTCTTTCTCCATCAGCAAGTATCCGGGCCTTTGTGCAGAAATGGCCAATGGGGACACCAGCTAGGGCCCACAGATTCTGCCCTCGTGGCCATGCTGTCTGTGGGATCTCGTGGGCAGTGTGGGGACAGACCCGGCCCCCAGCGTACTTGGTTCTGTTCCTCCACTGCAGACAGTGTCCTGGGCTGGTAGCCGCAACTGGGCCTTTCCCACTGACCAGAAAGTCGTTGCCTGGACACAGGGCATGCTTAGATGCTCAGATGCTAACTGTGACATTGAGTCATTACCTCGACTGAACCACAGGAAGTGTTTTGTTTTTTAAATAAATCAAAGTAAAAAATATAAATCCGTATATGAATGAGGCATTGGGGTGTTCACAGGCTTTGGTTAAGAATCTAATACTTCTTGGGGTGCCTGGGTTGCTCAGTTGGTTAAGCGTTGGGCTTCGGCTCAGGTCATGATCTTGTGGTTCGTGAGTTCGAGCCCGGAGTGGGGCTCTGTGCTGACAGCTCAGAGCTGGAGCCAGTTTCTGATTCTGTGTCTTCCTCTCTCTCTGCCCCTCCCCGCCTCATGCGTCTCTCCCTCTCCTTCAAAAATAAACAAACATTAAAAATTAAAAAAAAAAAAGAATCTAATACTACTGTGTCCACGGAACGGACTGGAAAGGCTGGGATGGCAAACAGGGTGTCCGTCATGAGTGGGCGCAGGGCTGCGGGAACACAGCTTGGGGCAAGGACCCGAGGCCCTAGGGCTTCGGCAGAACCTATTTGTCCCTCACCCGGAGGCTGTCATCAATTTTCAATTAGCCGGAGGCTCGGCGGCAGCTGCAGGCTCCAGACTCCGCTGCTAATGAAGGTGCTGGCCTTGCTGGAGACAGCGCTGAGCCAGGGCGGGCATCAAATTAGGTTACCCCGTAGAGGGACATCCAGGCTTGGGTTTGGAGCTGCTGGCTTACCTCCGGCAGGGCTGGGCATTTCTCTGGGCTCGGAGCGGGGGAGCTCTGTTCCAGTCTTCCTCTGGAACAGAGTGTGCTGGGGGGAGGGGGTCAGAGAGTTTTTACCCCAGGAGCTGAGCCTCACAGCTCTGGGTCTTCCTTCTGGAAGGGCACGCAGGAGCTGAAGACAGAGTTGTAGGGTTTTCTCATCTTGGGCTTGCAGTAGAGGGGGACCCTGGGGTCCCAGAGCCTTGTAGGGCCCTGGGTGGAGGGCTGTGTCCACTGCCCATGTGTAGATGAGGCTGGGGGTAGGAGAGCTAGGAAGGGCCGGCCCTCCAGGGTGATGGAGGAGACCCAGGCTCCATGATGGGAAGTTCGTCCACAGGTAGAAGCGAGCCTGTTGCCAGAACATGGAAGGGGAACAGGGCAAAGAACCAGTCAGAGCACTAAAAGCTGGCCATAGGATCCTGGGAACGGTTGCTAGGGAGTCGTGCATCTTCCCAGCAAAGCCCCTGGCAAGTGTCCACTTCCCAGAGTGACTTGCCCTGGTCTGTGAGATGCAAACAGGTTTTCATAAAATTCAAGGAGGCATCTGATGAGAAGAATTCATTTGATGGCCGATACAGCGTTTCTCCGGGCAGCCTCCATGCGTGTTCTTGCCACCCTCCTCCCCTCCGGCTGCTCTGAGGTGGGGGGGGGGGGTCTGAGGTGTCCCCAGAGACCACCTTGATGACCCTCTAGGCTGGCCACAGGGAGCCCGCGGTCAGGGCCAGCTCTCTGCCCTTGGCCTGGATCCTCGGGCAGCTGGAAACAGGGAGGGGCCCTGACAGGCTGGAGACCTGGCAGAGGGGGTGGGCATGGACTCATTGGGACCCTCGGCACCCAGGTAACCGCCTCGTGACCATCACAGACCCTCCTGCTTGCTGGGTGTGTCCTGCGCTGGACCAGGAGACCCGGGAAGGAGGCAGAACAGAGTAACCTTCTATGCTGTGGGTGGGTGGGGGCTCCCCGACCTCCAGGAAGTTATAGCTCCCCGACTTCAGTGAAAAAGAAGGGCGCCAACATCTGTGAAACACACCTTTTCCCTCAGGTGTACTTTCAGTGTGTGTCTGGCGGCTCATGTGAGAGGCACTCAGATAGCATTGGGGGGGTGGATGAGTGAGTGGGTAAGTCTCATTCAAGGAGCCCAACAACATGTTGGGGGTCCAACACCAGCCGTGAGATTTGAGTGCCGGGCAGAACCCCACCTTTGCCCTCCTCGGCCCCACAAGTGTGAGGTCATGGCTCACAGCCACCTGTCAGGCCACCTGCCTGAGCCCGGGAGCCGCTGCTGGGAAAGAAGGGGGTCTGGGAGCCCCGTGTGAGATTTGCCATGCAGATTTTCACTAGGTTTGCTCTCCACGGACCAGGGAGGGAGAGAGGGCAAAAAAGCCATGTTCACTATGTTCTCGAATTCAACAGAATCAATTATGATACTTCTAATTGCTCGAAATAACGTCAAGTTAAAATGACCTAGACAGTATTATTGTTTCACGTAACAGGAAAGCGCACAGCAAACCAGGCTCCAGGGTCTTCGGTGAGTGGGTCGATCCCAGGGCTCTTGGCATGACATGCGTGGATGGGGGCCCCTGGGACGGCATTAGACCCTTCATCTGGGGTAGGATGGGTGTCGGGGGGTCAGCTGTGACGCACCCCAGTCACTAGTGCACACAGCCAGCCGTGCTTCAGGATCCCTCTGGAAACATTCTGGAAGGTCCTGTCCTTCCTGCACCGCCTGGCGTGGGCAGCCCGAGGGGTCCAGCGCATCAGGCACACCAGCGGTGGGCGCCCGGGCTGTAGCAGCAGGGTTCCAGGGGCAATGGTGGGCGCACGGCTCCAGACAGTGCCGGACACCGGGTGCAATGCCTGGGGGGGGAGGGGCCGGGGCGAGAGCACAGCACACAACCCTCTCTCCTAGCTCTGCCCGCTCCCAGAGGGAGGACGTACCACAGCTCAGACACGCAGCCTGGCCACAGGTTGCCAGGCTTGCCCAAGCCCTTCTCTTTGTGCGAGCCTGACGTTAATGCTGGCTGCTGTTCCTGGGTGAGGCCGGGTCGGTGCCCTCCCCAAACCCTTTCATTTCTTTTTAGTAATTGCTAAGAAGTAGAATTTCTGAGTGAATATAAAACACGCATGTTTAACTTGATAAGAAACCGGCCAACCGCTTTCCAAAGGAGCTGTTCTCACACTCCGAGCAAGGATAAGATTGCCAACGGCCTCGCGTTTTCACCGACGCTCTGCACGGCTACGTTTTGGCCACGCTGGTGGGGCTCCAGTGGTATCGAATTGCAGATTTAATCTGCATTTCCCTGATGATAGATGATACCCAGCGTTCTCTCGTGGGCACCCTGGCCATTTGTAATCTTGGGTGAAACGTCTTTGCAAACCTCTGTCCCATTTTTTCCCCCTGTCCCGCTTTCTCATTGAGTTATTTGTCTTAAGCCTGAGTTGTGAGAGTTCTGCATGTATTTCTCGGGGAGGATGTAATTTGCATTTTTTCTTGTTATGCACGCGCGCGTGAGCACATCCTTTTCTGCAAACATTAAAATCCTTGGCCCACTTTTCTACTGAGTTGTGACTCTTTGTTTTGCTGGTTTCTAGGAGGTCAGATTAACCCCTTGTGGGTGGTTCGCCTTTGCCTTGGCTTACGGCGTTCTTATTTTATGTGTGTTTGAATTAGCCATTGATCTTGTCTTCTGTGGCTCTAGGATTTCGAGCCCTAGCGGGAAGGGCCTTTCTCGCTGCAAGATCACAAACGTGGTCCACTTGGCTTTCTTTCCCCATCTCAGGTGACCGAGAGAACAGCAGGAGGCCAAGCGAGACGTTGTTTTGTAGACAGACGCGCCTGCAGGCAGCTGGGGAGGGCGGGAAAGGGCTATGCGAAAATAGAGGCAGGAAGGCGCAGGCAAGATAAGGTGTTATCGAGCCGGCCGAGCTGGCCGCGGCCACGCAAGACAGACAGCACTGTGCCTCCCAGCAGGGCTTTGGCCACCGTGCTGTAGAGAAGCCCCTTCTGGAAGGAGGGACAGGCCTAATCCCCTGGCCCCTTCTGGTTTCTTGGGTCCCATTGGTCCGGGCCGCCTGGGGAGGGGGGGGTGCGTAATTGCCCTGGACTTTCTCTCTGGATCCGGACCCTTCCCACCCGCTGGGGCTCCTGCCCAATCTGGACG
The DNA here is from genome assembly GCA_028646485.1 of Cryptoprocta ferox. Taxonomy (NCBI): domain Eukaryota; kingdom Metazoa; phylum Chordata; class Mammalia; order Carnivora; family Eupleridae; genus Cryptoprocta; species Cryptoprocta ferox. The sequence continues at coordinate 8,578,129 of CM053562.1, forward strand.
GTGGAGGTGGAGGCATCCGGGCTCCCTGGGTTTGACTGTGTTGGGCCCAGTGCTGTGTTGTTACCGTGGAGGCTGTGCGGGAGGCTGGCCTCTACCTGGGAGCCCGAGACTGGTGCGTTCGGAACCAAGGCTGCCGCACCAGCGGCCCGTGTTCTGCGGGAGCCAGTAGCCCAGGCCCCATGAGGTGCACGAAATGGGCCAAGACGTCATCTTAGGGTACCTTCTCTTCCACCTCTTTTTATTTAAACACTTGTATATTGGGGCTCCTGGGCGGCTCAGCCGGTTGAGTGTCCGACTTCGGCTCAGGTCATGATCTCGTGGTTCATGGGTTCGAGCCCCGCGTCGGGCTCTGTGCCGACAGCACAGAGCCTGGAGCTGCTTCAGATTCTGTGTCTCCCTCTCTCTCTGCCCCTCCTCCGCTTATGCTCTCTCTCTTAAATATTAAGCAAAACATTTAAGTTTTATTTAAATTTCATTTAATATTTAAATAAAATATTTTAGAAAGCAACTTTTAAACACTTGTGTAGTTAGTCTGTTTGGATTTTCTCCTAGCCCGCGCTGCTGTGCAGTGTGAGGTCTGACTCCGATTCAGTGTTTTTTTCCAGACGACAGCCAGGCTTCCCCAGATCCCTTCTTGAGGGGTTCATCTCCTCTCCCGTCCACTCAAGTGCCTCTCTTGTCTTGCTGGTCATTCTGGTTCATATTTTCATATAGCCTTTATAATCAGCTTGTCTGGTAAAAAAAAAAAATTAAATGGGCATTTTTAATGCACCGAGATTATCAATCAGATTTTGGAGACTTGACATTTTGTGTTACGAGTTTTTCAATCCAAAAACATGGCGTGATATTCCATTGGTTCCAGGGTTCTTTTGTGCCCTTCTGTAGGTTTTACAGTCTTGCCCAACTCTTGTTCTGGTAGATTGTAGTTATGAGCAGGTGGAAGGATTGTTTTTTTTTCCCCACACTGGTCATTGCCTGAATTTGGAGAAAAAAAGCTGAGAGCAAGTATACTTTTTAATTAAAAGAAGAAATCCTCAATCTTTAAGAACAAAAGAAAGCAGAAAAAAATCATTTTTCAAACAAATACAGGGCGCCTGGGGGGCTCAGTTGGTGAAGCCTCTGACTCTTGATCTCAGCTCAGTCATGATCTCATGTTTTTGTGGGTTTGAGCTCCACATTGGGCTCTGTGCTGACAGTCTGGACTCTGCTTAGGATTCTCTCTCTCTCTCTCTCTCTCTCTCTCTCGCTTTTTGTCTCGTTCTCTGCCCCTCCCCCCTCACGTTCTCTCTGTGTCTTGCAAAAATAGATAAAGAAACATTAAAAACCCACAAATATGGGAGAAAAACCCAAAAGCCACAGCTGGGCTGTCACTAAGTGCAGGCTGGCTGAGTTCTGGGGTCCACAGGCTGATGGGCGGTGCACTGGGTTTGGCCGGGGGCTCCTTCCCTCTGCTATTTTATTTGATCATTTTTTTTAAACACTTACTTATTTTTGAAGCAGGCTTCAGGCTCCGAGCTGACAGCACAGAGCCCAGCTCGGGGCTTGAACCCATGAACCATGAGATCAAGACCTGAGCTGAGATCAAGAGTCGGATGCTTAAGCAACAGCCACCCAGGCTCCCCCCTTACCCCGCTCTGCTATTTTAGGGTCTACACTCAAGGCTATTCCCAGGGCAGAGATTCCACTTCACCTGAATCCTGATCTCATCACTGAAGGATGAACAACCTTGCTTTCTCTCTCATCCTCTACGAACCTCCTTCCCCTTGGTGGCAGGAAGTCACCGGCGGGGGCTCAGGAATCTGTTTTTACTATCCGGGTGTCATCATGTGAACCAGTGAATTGGCCTCCTGAGTGCCAGCCGCAAAGGAGGGGTCTGTCCCCAGCCAGGGTGCAGGGCGGTGGGCTGGGGCGGGTGGCCGGAGGTAGGGAGAGGCTGGGGAGCCAGCCCGCCCCAGGCTTAGTCCTGCCCTCTGGGGCCACACAGCAAGCCATCTCTGGTCTACACCGGGACTGTTCTCCAGGGTCCTCTCTAGACCTTCGCTTTTCTAGGCCCAATGTCCCGGGTGGTCGAGGGAAGCCCTCTAGCTCTCATTTAATGTCCAAGAACGTTTAACAAATGCTAAACCTCTCCTTGAATGTTTTTCAGAAACGAAATAAAAGCTGCTTTCTGTAATTGACATTCACGCACCGTTGAGCGGCTCAGTTTCATTCTCGCTCTTTACCAGTTTTATTCCCCATCACAATGTTTTAAAGGTGTTTTGGTGAATATTCACATGTCCTGATTTTGTTCTTCAAATTATCTGGGAAGGGGGAGGTGGGGGCCCAAGAGACAGCTGAGGTGCTGGGTGCCCTGGGGCGACTTTGCAGAGCTTTTTGAATATTTTTTTTAATGTTTATTTATTTTTGAGAGAGAGAGAGAGAGAGAGAGAGATAGGGCGTGAGCAGGGGAGGGGCAGAGAGAGAGGGAGACACGGAATTGGAAGCAGGCTCCAGGCTCTGAGCTGTCAGCACAGAGCCCAATGCGGGGCTCGAACTCAGGAACTGCGAGATCATGACCTGAGCCGAACTTGGACGTCCAACAGACTGAGCTACCCAGGGGCCCCCAGAGCTTTTTAGAATATGTAACTCTTGCTTCCCCCTCTCCCCGCCCCCTGCTACCCCAAACAGAGCAGCAGGACCCTTCCCAGGCCTGGAGACGTCCCCCACCCCACAGGCTTTCTGAATCAGTCATTGAGTGAGCGGCTCATTGGCTAGAGTGACATCTGACCCCAAATGGTCGCTCGGTCCCATGGAAAACTCTCAGACTCTCGGTAGCACGAGTCTGATTATCTCCCTTTCCTTCCTTCCTTTTTCTATTGTGTTTGTGCTGCCAGGGCGCAGGGGGCGGGAGCGCCTGGCTGGGGGTCCCAGACCCACTGGGTTCGGCTGCTGGCCACGCACAAAATCAAAGGCAGAGAGAGGGATGGTGGGAACCAGGAAAAGGATTCATTTCAGTGAGGCCACTGACCTGAGACTGCAGACTAGGGTCTCAAATACCGTGTCCGAAGTGCTCAAAGTACGTCCAGGTTCATCTAAAGAAGTGTGGGACAAAGGTCGTGGGTCCGAGCAGGGGGGCAGTGAAGGGCAGGTCACCACTGTCTTGGGGTCGGGTACCCTGCACTCCTGGGGGAAGTTTTGCTTCCCTTCTGGGGACGCTCTGCCCGCAGTGTTTGCCTGGGTGAAGAGATCGGTGGGAAAGAAGAACTTAATCAGTTAGAAAGTACAGACCAGTTGAGGCGCCTGGGGGCTCCGTCGGTTGAGCGTCCGACTTCAGCTCAGGGCATGATCTTGTGGCATGTGAGTTCGAGCCCCACGTCGGGCTGTGTGATGACAGCTCGGAGCCTGGAGCCTGCTTCAGATTCTGTGTCTCCCTCTCTCTGCCCCTCCCCTGCTCACACTCTGTCTCTCTCTCTCCCACTCTGTCTCTCAAAAAAAAATGTAAAAAAAAAAAAAAGAACCAAGGTTAAAATGGAGGTAGTTGGAATCCTCTTTCATTGAGAGAGGCTTCATGAATGCGAGGAGACAAGGTTATGAGCGAATTAGGGATTGGGTGGGGAGGGTCCTTGTTCTGCGTATGCCGGTTCAGAGTCTAATCGAATAGCTCTGTTGAACGGGAGTTTATTGGGCTCTGCCCCAGGAAACCAAACAAACACCGCGTCTCCCCAAATACTCCTCAAATGAGAAAGTGTGCAGCCAGGTTGCCCGCGGCTGCGTGTAAATGAGAAACACAGCTCAACTCGCTTGAACAAGGAGGACAGCTGTCGTCCTGCACGTTCTTGTCCTGGCTGGGCTGGGTGTGTGTGGGGGGGAAGTCATCCGCAGCCTCTGGCTCTGTTTCTGTCGCTCGGCCCTCCTCTGGGCTCGCTTCAGCTTCAGGCTGGTACAAGAGGGTAGCCCCAATTCAATGCCATGGTCAAACCGGAGAGCCTTCCACGGGAAGAAAGGGAGGCTCGTTTCCCAGAAGCCGTGCGCCCCCTTGGCTTCCATGAGGTCACATTCGCTTTCTGGAACCAACTGCTTCGAGGGAGACGGGAATACCCTGAGACAAATCGGACCTACTCGGAAGGCTGGTGGTAGTTGGACGACCCCTACAGCTCGCGGGCCGCGTGGGCTGACCCTGATGCCCGGTCTAGATTGCAGTTCTTTTGAGAGAGTGGAGGATGAGTGTTGGGTAGGGGACCAGCAGTGCCCACCAGGGAGGGCGTCAGAGCCTTCTTTGTTTTATTTTTTTAATTTTTTAACATTTATTTATTTATGAGAGACAGAGAGGGACTGAGCACGAGCAGGGGAGGAGCAGAGAGAGGGGGAGACAGAGAATCCGAAGCAGGCTCCAGGCTCCGAGCTGTCAGCACAGAGCCCAACGCGGGGCTCGAACTTGTGAACCACGAGATCATGACTTGAGCCGAAGTCGTTCGCTCAACTGACTGAGCCACCCAGACCCTCCCCACACCGATCCTTCTTATTCTTGATTACCCTCTTCTGAGTCTTGCTGAAACTGGCCTTGAATGTCGAGAACAGTCGAAAGCACAGGGAAGGAGGTGGAGTCTGTGGCTCTGTCTGTTGGAGTGGGTGCTCTGACCTGAGGAAATGACCATCTGACCGCTGCACGAGCTCGGTCATCTGGCTTTTCCAGCTTGAAGGAGAGAAGCCACGTGACCCTCAGCCCCATTAGCTTGTTTCCTATCAACCTGCTGGCTTTTTTAATTCAATTCCTCAAGTAGATTTTCTTACCAGGAAGACAGTGTGCAGAGTGGACAATGTGTCTGACCTACTTGTCAATTAAATATTAAATATTATAGCTCTCATTCTAAACCAATAAATAGTTGTCTGGTTCCTCAAATAGTTCCTTTGGCATTTCAGTTAAATCAGCTGGCCAAGGCCTGATCAGCCCTGGAGAACAAGGGACAATAGATCTCCTGAACTGAATAACTAAACCCTACATTAAAATATGTACGGGGGGGGGGCGCCTGGGTGGCTCAGTCGTTTGAGCGTCTGATGTCAGCTCAGGTCATGATCACGTGGTTCATGAGTTCGAGCCCCGCGTCGGGCTCTGTGCTGGCAGCTCAGAGCCTGGAACCTGTCTTCAGATTCTGTGTCTCCCCCTCTTTCTGCTCCTTCCCCGCTCATGCTCTGTGTCTCAAACATAAATAAAAACATGTATAATAAAATACAATAAAGTACGTAGGCAAGTGTAAGTGTGGAATATTATTGTGATCACGGTTGTGAACTACTGATGTTGGGCTCTGGGTGATGTTCCCAGAGTGTCCACAGGCTGGGTGGACCCATCCTGGGAAAGATTTCCAGCTTTCGGTCTGACTACACACACCTGGTTGGCCGAGGGGGCAATTGCTACGTTAGTAGGTAATAATTCCGTCTGGGAAGGAAACATTAGGACATTAAAAGAAATTTTTTTTAATGTTTATTTTTTGAGAGAGAGATAGAGAGCACGAGAAGGAAGGGGTAGAGAAAGAGGGAGACACAGAATCCGAAGCCCCGCGTCGGGCTCTGTGCTGACAGAGGCTCAGCTGTGCTGACAGCTCAGAGCCCGACGCGGGGCTTGAACTCACGGACCAGGAGATCATGACCTGAGCCAAAGTCGGACACTCAATTGACTGAGCCACCCTGGCGTCCGCGTTGGCACACGTTTCAAAAGAGCGGGGCAGGAGCTGCGGTGCGCCGCCGTCCCTGGAGCCCTGCCCTGTGGCCTGGCAGGGGCGGGACTAAGCGGCCTCAGGAGGGCAACAGCTGGTGTTGAGAAGCTTCCCCTGCTGTGTATCGCTTTAATTAGTACGTCAGCAAACACTTATTAATCACATATGAAAACAATAGTGGAAGAACTTCACGGGGGGTTGGGGGGTGCTGGCTGGCTCAGTCAAAAGACCACGCGACGTTGGGGTCATGAGTTCGAGCCCCACGTTGGGCGTACAGGTTACTTAAAAGAGAGAGAGCGAGCTCCTGGGTTGGACAGAACCCCCAAGCTTCCTAGTAAATAGGAGCTCTCTTTGCGTCTATAACAGGGTCGCCGTCACGTTAGGCACAGCTAGATCAGCTGCTCAAATAAGGCTCTCGGGGTCTGTCTTTCCATGGGGCCGGCCGCTCCTGGCCGCATGGGGTTCTCAGGGAGGACGCGCACTGCCACCATCATCCCAAATCCTCGGGTGTCCCCAGGCGCTGTTTGCAGCGGTGCCAGGCTAGGGGTGCCAGAAGCCAGACAGATGAGGTCCCTGCACTCCAGATGTTCACAGCTCCGTCTCTGGCTGGGGGCTGGGAACCTGATTCGGGGCTGGTTTCATTCCCCGCTCACTACAGGGATTTTGGGGAAGAGCAGCTTGAGGAAAACTCACTGATACGAGACTACCCTTCCAGAATTGGGGTTCTGTTCTCAGCAGGGCCGAAGCACGTTTGCGTAGAGTGTGTGAACCCTGACTCATTACCAGCCCACGAGGGCGGCCTGCATCCTAATGAAAGCCACCTCGTCCCGTCTGCTTTAATATATTGGGATGCCTAATTTGCACGCCCGCAAGACCTAGCAGCGGATGGGCGGGGGTGGGGTGGGGGCCAGAGCCGGCACATACAGCGATCGAGTCTAGGATCGACGTAACTGAGTCCACTATTTTGCACGAAATCCAGTCTCTGACTCGCATCTTCATACTGGACCCCATTCTCAGGTTGTGGCCTCCCCAGCTGCTGTGGGGACCGGGGTGGGGCGGGGTGGCGAGAACGCCTGTTTTACAGCTGGCCAAGAAGACCCAGGTACCACTTAGAAGCTCAAGTGCGCGTGGGGCCTTTTACCCTGACCTCGCGGAGGCACGTTCCAAATGAAAAGAGTTAGTTTAGAGGATTCCATACTGGCTAATCTTTGCGACGAATACCGTTGGAAAACGCCGCCTCTGGTTGGTTTTCCCTGGTGACATCAAAGCTGGGGACTGTTAGCAGGGTTCCTGTCGCGTGACACACACCAGCCCCCACTCCCGTCGACCCGACATCCACTTTGGTGGGAGGTGATCAGCAGGGAACAAAGGCCCTTGTAGGGAGGTGTGGGCTCGGCAGACCCTCTCCTCCAGCCGTCTCTGGACTTCAAGAGGATGACAGCGCACTTGAGGACGTGTCGGATTGTCTGTTTTTACCTCTTCCTCGTTAGCCGTCGGGCGGAAGAGCATTTTGCCGTAATGATCGCACCGAGGCGGGACCGCCTGCGGCTTGCCTGCGCCGGGCGCCTTTGCTTTCGAGCAGCCTCGCATCTATCCACGTGCTTGAACGACCCCGCTAATCCTCTCTGAAGCCCGTCCAGGGCTGGGGGGAGCTGGGGGGGGGGGAGGTGACAAGGGTGGGATCCTCCCTGGAACCCTCCCCCCCAGCCCAGAGGCATCTTTCTTCTTATGCCCCGAAGCCCTTCAGGGTAAGGCGTGCCCGGTTTGCACCTCACATTTTGTCAGATGATGGATCTGTCCTGGGGCCTGGTGCCCATTCGCTTGCAGGGCTTGTGTGCGATGGCGGCGGGGGCGGTGTCAGGGAGGACCCTGAGCAGGGGGAGGGGGAGATGCCCTCGCGCGTCCACCACCCACTGCACCTGCCTGCACCACCACCGTGGGCAACGCGAGGAGACTGGGGAGCGGAGTGGCACCAAGCTGGGGTCCTGAGGGCCAGGCCCTGAGTCTGGGCCCGAAGGCTCTTGAGGAAAAGTCAGATAAGTTCCGTTAGAAGGGGACGTGGGTGGAGACAGTGAGACATTCTTTAAGTGTATTTTTATTCAAAAAAAAGTTTTTAAACGTTTATTCTTTTTTGATAGAGTGAGAGAGACAGAGCACAAGCAGGGGAGGGGCAGAGACAGAGGGAGACACAGAATCTGATGCAGGCTCCAGGCTCTGAGCTGTCAGCACAGAGCCCGATGCGGGGCTCGAACCCACAGACCGTGAGATCGTGACCTGAGCCGAAGTTGGCTGCCCAACTGACTGAGCTCCCTGGGCGCCCCTAAGTGCGTTTTTTAAAAGCAGGGAAGTGTAGGTGGCTAGGGGGTGAGTGAGCAGGAAACTGAGGCGGGTTCAAATAAGGCTGCCTTCGCCCTCTGGCCCACCTGGGTGAAGGCTGGAATCCGTGCTCCAGACTCACAAAGGCTGCCAGGCCCACGGAGACAAAAGCATCCTTTTCCTGGGAGAGGGAAGGGTGGGTGCGGAAGAAACAGAGGGGGCCCTCAAAGCCTGGGTGGAAAGGTGCCAGTCATATGCAAATCACATATGCAAATCAGGTGAGAACGCACTTGACCCTGGAGAAGGTAGAACAGCGAGTCCTCCCTCCTTCCAGCACCTTCTAAAGTGCCTCCCTGCCCGCCTCCCTGCCCCCCAGCCATTAGAGCTTTGGGAGAGGCATAAACTACATGCGGCTCTTGGACAAGCCGTTATTACATTTCCTTCGTCAAGTTCATGGCCACAAGGCACTTACAAGCAATAATAAAGACAATGATAACAACTTGCACTCACAGAGGGCTTTCGCTTTCGGGGCACTTGCCTACTATTATCTCGTTGTGCACAGTCCTGCGGGTCCGTAACCCAGGACAAGCACTTGGGGGGAAGGGGCTGGCACCCGAAGCTGGGCCCCAGGCCCGAGGTGCTGTGTGTCCTCAGTCTTTGCAGCCTCCCACCTGGTCACCTGCTCCCCCCCCCCCCCCGCTTGGCATCAGGAGGCCAACTTGTCAGGTGAAGAAAATGAGATTCAGAAAGAGGCAAGTGCTCGCGTTCCCTAGGTGCTCGCGTTTTTTTTTTTTAAATATCTGCAAAGATGTAGATATACACTAATCAATACTAAATAGATGCCACCTGCTCACGACAACCCTGCAGTGTCCTCGTCCCCACTTCTGACCTGGAGCTGGGTCACATCTGAAGAAGCAGTCCCATCAACAGGGAGTGAATAACTGAATAACCGAATTACAAGGAGTGACTAACCGAACAATTGCACCCAGTACTGCAATCTCTGGGCATCGTGGAGGATCCCAGGTACAGTTCCCAGAAGCACCTCCAGGGCCTCCTTCCCACCTCCCCAGCGCCCTTCCCGGCCCCTCCGGAACCTTCCAGAACCTCATGTGCACGACCCCCCAAGCCCCACGCTCTCCTTCCCTCTGTATTCTTTTTTTTTCTTTAAATATTTATTTAGTTTTGCGAGAGAGAGAGAGAGAGAGAGAGAGAAAGCAGGGCTGGGGCAGAGAGAGAGGGAGAAAGAATCCCAAGCAGGCTCCGCACTGTCAGCTCAGAGCCCCAAGCGGGGCTCAAACTCACAAGCCCAACCATGAGATCATGATCCGAGCCAAAGTTGGACACCTACTCAACTGAGCCACCCAGGCGCCCCCTCCTTTGTGTTCTTGGGGCTTTTCATTTAAGACTCGCTGAAAGAGTTCTTCCAGAAGTAGCCAGATGTCCGTCATCTGTCACTCTGTGCATACGTCCAAAGGAAAATACAGGGGAACCAATCGGTGAAGGCATTTCCCAGGCAATGGCAGCTACAGGGCCATTGCCATCCGGCTGACAGCCTTTCGGCACGACCCCCAACACCGAAGGCGGCTGTCCACCTCCTGACCTTGCTGCGTCCGGACTTTCTGCCCCAGAGGACTTCCTGCTCGTGGCCCCCTTGTTTTCCCTGTGGTTTTACCCAATATGGACCCTATGAAATACCTTGTTTGGTCTTGTTTCTGAACTGCTTTCTAAGTGAACTATCTCATACATCATCTTCTGTGTCTTGATTTTTTTTTTTAAGACAGCTTTATGGAGACATAACTCACGTCAAGAGTACATTTCAGTGGTTTTCGGACGTTCACAGGCCGTGCGGACCCCACTAAGGTCACCTTAGAGCATCCCATCCCCTCGAAGTCAGCTCCTGGTCTCCCTCTCCTTTCTCTCCATTCTCCCTCGTCCCAGCAACCAGGAGTCTGCTTTCTGTCCCCAGGACAGAAAAAACAGGGCTGGCCTATTCGAGCCTTGGCTATGAATGGAATCAGACGGTAGGTGGTCTTTGGAGACTGGCTTCTGTCCCTGAGTGTGATGTTCTGGGAGTTCGGCCCTGTGGCCGTGCGTCAGGACTCCGTTCCTTTTCTCGCTGAACAACATTTCATAGTGTGAATACACCACGTTTCATTTATCCACTTGTCCGTTGATGGAGACTTGCTTTGTTCTTTTATTTCTTTAATGTTTATTTGTATTTGAGAGAGTACGAGTAGGGGAGGGGCAGAGAGAGAGGGAGACACAGAATCGGAAGCAGGCTCCAGGCTCCGAGCTGTCAGCATAGAGCCCGACACGGGGCTCGAACCCACGAATTGTGAGAGCATGATCTGAGCCGATGTCGAATGCTTAACCGACTGAGCCCCCCAGGCGCCCCGACCTTGTTTCTGTTCTCGAACGTCTCCCACCTTGTTAAGGCCACAAGACTAGCGCACAATAATAAACACGAAAAAGAATTCCTTCTGTCTGTCTAGCACTTAGCGGTCCACAGCATACACGGACATAATTCCGTCTGCCAGAACGGTTCCCCAGGACGAGCCACTAAAGGCCCACATGCAGGACAGCAGAGGGCGGGCATTTTGCTCTCGGGGGTCTGCGGTGGAGCCTGATGTGGCCCGTGAGCACCTTTCAAATCTCCCCAATGTTGGGCGTCACCTGAAATCATCATGGGGTTTCTGATTTAACCCCGTACTAAGCGGGGGTAAGAGCGCACACCGCATCGTGTTCCCGGGAGTAAAAGGGAGACCCCTGTTGATCCTGCAGTCCGAGACGTGGGAACACCCCTAACTAACCTCAGCCTGGACGGGGGCTTACCTGTGTGAGAGGCATCATGGGAGACATTGCGGGTGATCCTGGGGCCTCCCTGGAGGAGGCATGATCCCAAAGGAGGCAGGAAAACCACAGCCAGAGAGGAGAGAGCAGCCCAGTTCAGGCTCGGGGCTGCCGAGTGGTGGGACAGGGGCGCCGGTGCCTCGACTGGTGCTGTGGGCCTGACCCTGGGCGAGGGGCCAGCGCTACAGGAGAGGAGCGCCCTTCCTTTACTGCCTGCAGAGGAGAGTTGTTGCTGAGAAATGGGTAGCAGGTGACTTTCTCTTTCATGGTAAGAACAAGTTTACAGAGATAGAGGACAAGCCCCCAGAAGTATAGTTTTGATGACCTTGGGAGCTGCCAGTGGGCTTCCAGAAGCTTCCGGGAGATGCCCTCCTCCCACCTACTCTGGCCACTCAGCTTCCTCCACTCCAGTTGACCCGGCCATGGGAGAGCCTCTGCCAAATGTGACCGCCACAGCCCGCCGGCACCCCGCACAGTGTGGCCGCCACAGCTGACATACACCTGCGGCAGGATCAGCGGTTCCCAGACCTGATGCTGCCAGTCAGAATTGGTATTGCCCTTCATGCAGTTTAATTAATATTATGTAAATGGATAAAAACCCAAGTGCGAAAACTGCTGGGAAAGTGAATCTAAATGCCTTGGAAGAATTTAATAAAAACAAGTCATACCAAAAAAGTATAAGAAAGAATGAAAGAAAGAAAGAAAGAAAAGAAAGAAAGAAAGAAAAAAGAGAAAGAAAAAGAAAAAGAAAAGAAAAAAGAAACAAGAAAAACCAGAAGTGGGTGAGACTCGAAAAGACTGGGGAAACGACATTGAAAAATCAGGGCTCTGCGGGCAGATGGCCTCTCAAGGGTTTCTACGTGTCCCTTCACTGGAGAGACATCGCAAGTGGAAACCCCAGGGGTGAATTGTAGGAAAGGTCCCCGGTAAGAAAGAGGACTCAGCTCCGGACGGCAGATCTGCGGCGCAAAGAAAGGCCTCGACTCCACGTCGGAAGAATATTTATGTAATTTACATAAAAATAAGACGTTGGAGACGCGTCCTTTTCAATGATTTCTCTCTGCTTTGATCAGCACACTCGGGGGGGGGGGGCGGCTGTGCTGGAGATGAGGGCTTTGACTCGCTGCAGACGCGGGTGAGCACGCGGTGCCCGCTGCCCACGTGGCTGCAGCTCGGGGACACGGAGCCCCGTGGAAGCTGCGCAATCAGTGGGACTCGGGCCTCATCTGAATTCGTCGGCCCTGGGCTGCTGTGATGTTACCACCGCGGGGGCCACCCTCCTGCGGAGCCGTGTGCCTTTTCTTCCTGGTCCCCTGGGGCCGCGTGTGCTCCCGCTTAGGCATGAGCTGCGCCAATGCAGGGACCGGAGCTGGTTTTGGCCCCACTGTGTTTCCGTATTGCGGGCACATAGTAGGTGCTCAGCTAATGGTGGCCATGAATGAGTGAGTGAAAGGGTCTTGTGAACCCTAGACGGGTTAGCAGCGTGCGCGCGCGTGCGTGTTTTAAAGGACTTTGTATTTTTTTAGGGCAGTTTTAGGTTCCAGCAAAATTGAGAGGAAGAACAGAAAATTTTCCCCGAGACCTAAGCCCCTGTGCTCCCCACCCGTGCATGGCCTCCCCCGTTACCAACATCCCGCACCGCACGGGACGTGTGTTCAACTGTCGAACCTCCAGTCACACACCGTAACCACCCCAAGCCCACAGTCCGCATGACGGGTCCCTCTTGGTGTTGCTTATTCTGTGGGTTTGGATCAACGCATGATGACACGTGCCCGTCAGTGTGACATCATACACTAAAATCCCCCGTGCTCCCCCGTCTCTGTCTCCCCTTCCCCCTGGCAACCACCCATCTCTCATCTGCACAGCTTTTCCAGAATGTCATGTAGTTGGTCACACGGCACGGAGCCTTTTCAGACTGGCTTCTTTCACTCAGTGATACGCACCTAAGGGTCCTCCACGCCTTTTCATGGATCTATAGCTCATTTCTTTTTAGCGCTGAATGACAGCCAGCCCGTTGTCTGGACGGCCCACTGGTTATTTATCCGTCACCCACTGAAGGTTGTCTCTGTTGCTCCCGAATTTGTGCAATTATGGAGAAAGCTGCTGAAAACATCCACGTGCGGGTCTTGGCGTGGACGTAATTTTCACCTCCTCTGGGGTGACACCGAAGAGGGCGATTGCTCGTATGGTAAGCGTCAGTTTCGTTTTGGAGGAAACCAGCAAACTGTCTCCCAAAGTGGCGGCACCAGTTTGCATCCCCACCAGCCGGGAAGGAGACCTCCCCGTCCTCGTCCTCGCCAGCATTTGGGGTCGGCGGGGTTCCTGATTTGGGCCGTTCTGATAGGTGGGCTGTGACGTCGCGTTGTTTTACTTTGCGTTTCCCTGATGGCAGAGGCGACGGCTTTGCACGTGCCGGTTTGCTGTCCACGGGCCTTCTCTGAGGGTGGTTACGCGTGCTTGAGCGCATCCAGATCTGCGTCCCCCGCAAGGTAGGGGAAGAGGAGACCTCCTGAGCCCTGTCCCCTGAAGCCGTCTGGGAGCTGTTCAACGCGACTGGTGTTTATGTTCCCTGTGCTGTTCCACTTAGTCAGCTCGGGCACCCCCCGCTGCCCGTGATCTGCCACGTAGGACATAGGAGCTACTCTGGACCGAAGCCCTCGGGTCAACATGAAGTGTTCAACAAAAAGGCAGAATGCACACGAGGTGTGGTATGTAAAGTACCAGTGGGGTCTCTGACTTCAGAAAGCTCATGATAAGGGGCGGCTAGGGGCTCCGTCCATTACGCATCCGAGTTTGGCTCAGGTCACGATCTCTCTCCCACCCACCTCCCTCCAGAAACCCTCAATTTGTTCTCTGTTTTATTTTATTTTATTTAAAAAAATTTAAATCTTTATTTATTTTTGAGAGACAGAGTGCAAGTGGGGGAGGAACAGAAAGAGAGGGAAACAGAATCGGAAGCAGGCTCCAGGCTCTGAGCTGTCCGCACAGAGCCCGAGGTGGGATTCGAACTCACGAACCACAAGTTCATAACCTGAGCTGATGCTCCACCGACAGAGCCACCCAGGCACCCCTGTTCTGTGTATTTAAGAGTCTCTCGTGGTTTGCCTCCCTCTCTGTTTTTATCTAATTTTCCTTCCCTTCCCCGATGTTCTTAAATTCTACATATGAGTGCAGTTGTATGATATTTATCGACGGTAGCTATTGTTATTTGCTGAACGGATGGGTTGTTCAGGGAGGAAGTAGAGCACAGGGCTTCAGGGTGTGGGTTCTGGCCTCAGACCCGGGGCCCAGTCCACACCCTGCCACCTCCCGGCTCTGTGACCCCCCCCCCTGCCCGCACATTCGGTGCCTCTGTCACCTGTGGCAAAAGGGGAAATCATGTCGACTTTGTAGGGTTAGTGTCAGGATTGGGCAGGATGATCGAGGTCCAGCCTTTAGAACAGAGTTTGTTGTATCATCAGCTTCAGTTATAATAATTACCGTTGTTGTTGTTTGCTGTCTGAATGGGTGGCAGGGAGCCAGAATGTGCCCAGTGCCTGGGCGGTGGGCCAGGCAGCGTCCCGCCCCCGCGGTTTCCCAGGGCGCAGGTCAGGGCGCTGCAAACCTAACTGCGGTCACTGCATTTAGAAGGGGTCTGGCCACAGGCAGGATTGGCCTGTATCATCATTTTCGTCCTGGTGGCTCGCCCCAAAACGGAGAGGCACGGTGTCACCCTCTGCAGAGACACTATGCGGGCAGAGGGCGGTTCTGTCCCCAGGTGCGCTGTGGACGCAGGTGAGCTGGGTGCTCGAAGCCAGACCCACGCCCCGAGGAAGCCAGGACGCCCCGGTTTAACAGTAAGGACAAGGACACTGCAGACCCTTCGTGGGGTGCTGACCAGGCACTGCGCGCGCCGGGAGCTGATTCTGGGGGGTCTGGATGGAGGGAAGTGCAGGACCTCCTCTTACAGACGTCCTAGAAGTCCCCGCCCTTGTCACGGACCCAGCTGTGGTCGCCAGGCCACACCGGGCGCTGTGAGACTCTGGCGATGGAGTGTTAGCCGAGAGCACCGCTGGACACCCAGGGGAGATGTGGGGTCTGCTCCTGGAAGAAGGGGCAATGGGTGTGGGGTGCGCAGGTCTGGTCACAAGGAGGTGGGCACCGTTTCCAGGGGGAATAAGGACGCCACTGGGATTTCCCCAGAAGGAACCTGACGTCCAAAGCTGCAAGTCAGGGAGGTACGTCCAGGCGATCGTTAGGAAGGGGGGAAGGAGGAAGAGCAGCCTTTCCAGCGGCCAAAATCCTCCTCCAACTCACCTTCAGACTCAGTTTCCCCAGCTAGCCTCAAACCGCACCCCGATTAATGTCACGCCCCGACTAATGTCCCATCCGTGTCCTTCCACAACCCTTGTTATCATTTTAACCCTAATCCTAATCTAGCCCTAACTTCGACGCAGCCCTCACGCTAACCCCCCTGTAAGATGAGCCCTGACCGTACCCCAACACTGATGCTGACCCCTCTTCGAGTGCAACACCACCCCCACCGAGTTCTGGCCCCTCCTCTGACCTGAACCCTAATCCCGACCTAAGAGAACCTGCCTTGAAGCCCAGTCACCACTGCAGCCTTGTATTAGGTCCTTCTGAGAAACACAACCAGCTGGATGTGTCCACATGAAAGTGTGTTTTAAGGTGTTGGCTCGTGTGGTTGTGGAGGCTGGTGGGACCGGCACCTGCAGGGCAAGCAGGCCTGGAGATCCGGCAGGAGCCGATGCCGCAGGTCCAGTCTGAGCGCCACCCGCTGCAGAAGCCCCTCTTGCTCAGGGGAAGTCAGTCTTTTGTGTTATTTAGGCCTTCCACTGATTAGATGAGGCCCACCCACATTATGGAGGACAATCGGCTTCACTCAAAAGCACTGATTTAAAGGTTAATCTCATCCAGGTCACCTTGGGGGCTCAGTTGGTCAAGCATTCGACTCTCAGCTTCAGCTCAGGTCATGATCTCGCGGTTTCGTGAGTTTGAGCCCCACATCGGGCTCTGCACTGATGGTGCAGAGCCTGCTTGGGACTCTCTTTCTCTCTCTTTCTCCTTCTCTCTCTGCTCCTCCCCTCCTCACGCTGTCTCTGTCTCTCTCTAAATAAATAAATAAACTTTAAATGTTAATCTCATCCAGAAACATTCAGCAGAATGGTTGAGCACATAGCTGCGCATGGTGGCCCACCCGGGTTGGTAAAAATAAAATTAACCATCGCAAACTTTAATGTAAATTGAAACCCCAATCCTAATCTCCTCCAAAAAAAAAAAAAAAAAAAAAAAAAAGAACCCATTCTCTCTTCCAAGCTGCCTTGGGCTGGTCGACAGGTCGCAAGGAGCGCCCCCCCAGGTTGGTGGTGTGAGTGTGGACAGCACCGGCCTCAGGCAGCCGGCCTGCCTTGGCACGGAGGGGTTACCAGCCGGCTGAGGGGGAGGGGCTGGGGGGCAGAACGACAGCAGGCGTGGTATCTGTTCAGACCCTGACCCCCCGGGTTGTGTGGCCACTGGCGGTGTCTGCCGTACAGGAGAACGTAGTGCGATTTTGCCTTCACGTGGACTTTACGACCGTAGTGAATTATGCTGAGTTCTACTTCGCTGGCTTGGATTTAGTGGCTTTCGAATTCATCTTCTAAGTGTATGTAAATTACCCACTCTGGTCCCAAATCCAGGGATTTGTGTGAGAGGACTGTGGTGTTTTCCTTGAGGACTGCGATTTCCGGAGGAGGACTTTTACCAGCTCCTGCCAGCATCGGCTCACTGGCACGGGCCCCGCGGAAGATTCCGGTGGGGGATGAAAGCCCAGGGAAGTTCGCAGGAACAAGAAACACTTCTGAGAGAGCAGAGGGGAAGCAATAGGAGGTCCTGGTGCTGGATGCTTCGGATGCGTGCGGACAGCCCGGGTCGGGATTGCAGGACAGGGAGCCGGCAAGCGGTGGTGACAAGGCTGGGGGGCAGGGGACCTGGGGGGAGGGCGAGAGCAACGCACAGATGACTCCCCACTCTTCTCTGCCCCAGTGTGGCCGCGTCAGAAAGGCCGTCCCTGTGTGCTCTGTGGGAAAGGGCAGCCTTCCTGTGTGAGTCCAGGCCCCACGGGAAACGGGGTGCATTCCACAGGAACCTTGATGAGCATCAGTGAGTCAGAGGCAGGGAAAGCACCTGACTAGGGTAGTGAGCCCGCCAGGCGTCACTGAGAAGCCATTGCCAACCCTGGGCCTGAAGTTGTAGGAGGAGGAAATGGTAGATCAGCGTCTGGTTAGAGCCGGAGTGGTCTGTGAGGCATTGTTGGCTACTGCTACAGTCCTGGCGGGAGGGATGCAGCCCCCACCGGGACCACCCGTGGGAGGAAGCGGGAAGACATTCCCAGACCCCTGTCTCCTCCCATCACCGGTGTGTTGGGACCGACTCCCACCGGCTCACGAGGGCCCCTAGCGTGCATGTCTCCAACCCCACATTCAGGCTGGTCTCTGAAATCTCTGGGCCAGTGCTACACATCAGATCATTGCTCCCTGGCCAGCTGGCTGATACACTTTTACGAGCACACCATTGCCCCCCACTCTGGCATCTCTGTCTTTTTTTTTTTTACTAGTGTTTATTTATTTTTGATGGGGGGGAAGGGCAGAGAGAAAGGGACAGAGGAGACGAAGCAGGCCCTGCGCTGACAGCAGTGAGCCCAATGCCGGGCTCGAGCTCATGAATCGCGAGATCATGACCTGAGCCCAAACCAGGAGTCGGTCACTTAACCAACGGAGCCACCCAGGTGTCCCCTGGCATTTCTTCTCTCTGCCTAATCCTAGTCAGAGGAAAGGAGCTTGGGTGAAAGACTCACTTACGGGACAGCCCCTGGGGGCACAGAACAGGGCTTAGAGGGAGGGGAAAGCACGGATCCTATGGGAGAAGAGGAGCACCTCGCAGAGAACAGCCAGCGCACCGCACCTGTCACGTTCGATCCCTCCAGCCTGCTTTGTTTTACGGATCCCATCACCACCTGCAACCGGATCTTAGCGTCTGCCTCTCGCACCTGGGAGCAGGGGCTTCATTTCCTTCTCTTAACAGGTGCACGGTCGGCAGGCGCTTGCTAGCGTGTGCTGAATGAAAGAGTACCAGGCCGGGCTGGAGAGGCCTCAGAGAAGCCAGGGGGACGGGGTCACACGGCGGAGAGATTTCCCACCATGTCGGGAGTGAGGTGCCCGCGGAACACCCAAAGAGAACTGTCTAGCAGGCAGTCGGAAACAGGTCGGAGCTGAGGATGCAACTTGTTCCTGACATTGAGGGCGCCAGGCTGCGGGGGAGCACGGGAAGACCGCGGAGGGGACGAGCGTCAGAGCCAGCCTCTCAGGATTTGTGTACTCAGAGGGAGGAAGGCAGGGGAGGAGCGGGGGAGCACACGGGCAAGGTCAGGGCAGTGGTGGGGTCAGCAGCCAGATTCCAGCGAGCTGAGGGCTGAATTAGGCAAAATCCTACCACGTGACTGAAACATGAAAACTTGGCAGGTGAAAGAAGGCAGCCACGGATGCCTGCCACACCGTCTGCTGAGTCCATCGATAAAAGATGGCAGGTCAGTGTAGACAGAAAGTGGATTCGTGGCTGCCCGGTGCCCAGCGCGTTCAGAGAAACGGGCAGCGGGCCTGGGGTGCGGGGAATTCTCGTGGGGGTGATGAAAGTGGTCTGTGAATATACTGAACGCCATTGAATTGCACACTTCCAATGGGTGACTTGTAGGTGACTCACGGCTCAGTAAAGCGGTTCTAGAAACACTTCTCCGGAAGTATTTCTCCTTACAGATACAGACCCTGTCTTCCGTCTGTTCCGATGGGCAGAAGCATCACGATTTTATGGGCCCCAAATACGTTATGATTTTACGTGCTACCAAATACATCGTGGCGCAAGGCTATTTGGTTCTTCTCACATGGACTGTGACGCGCAGCCCAATTTCGGAGAGATTAAATCTTACAAACGCGTGTCTTAGAATCAGTGAACTAGGACACAGAGCGTCCGCATGTGGTCGTGGTGGAGGCAGGTGTGGGGGGACACAGGCAGGGAACTAGACAAGTCTAAGGAGACCCCACACTTCCCTCAGCACAGTGGTGCCCTCCCCCTGCTGTGGCGTCATCGCGGTGGTGGTGTTTCGTTTTGTTTTTTTTTTTGTAATAACTGTGGTGCAATCCCATCTTTTGCTGGTAAGATCGCTAACTGGCAGTGTCTGTTTTTAAGATCAACAATTCATACCATAAAAGTCACCATCAAACCCTTTTTAAGTGTGCTGTTTGGTGGCATTAAGCACATTCACACTGTTGTGTAACCATCGCCCCCGCCCATCTCCAGAACTTTTCCACCATCCCAAATGGAAGCTTTAAATATGCCGGAATGAACACCGGCTTCTCATGCCTCCCTTCCCGCTGCCTTACAACAGCTGCGTCATGGCAGGTATAAGAATTCCCTTCCTTTTTGTTTTTTTTTAATGTTTTATTTATTTTTGAGAGAGAGAGAGAGAGAGAGAGAGAGAGAGACAGATGCGCAGGGGAGGGTCAGAGAGAGAGGGAGACACAGAATCCAAAGACAGGCTCCAGGCTCCGAGCTGTCAGCACAGAGCCCGACGCGGGGCTCGAACCCACCAACCGCGAGATCATGACCTGAGCCGAAGCCGGACACTCAACCGACCGAGCCCCCCAGGCGCCCCAAAATTCCCTTCCTTTTTAAAGTCGGACCATCTTCCGCTGTACATAGGCACCATGCGTTTTACTTATCCATTCACTGGGCGATGGATATTTTCTGACTATGGTGAATAAGGCTGCTGTGAACATGGCTGTCCAGATCTACCTGTTGGAGCCCCTGCCTTCAATTCTTCGGAGTATGTATCTAGAAGTGAAATTGCGGGGTCCTGGGTAATTCCATATGCAATGTTTTGAGGAGGTGCCCTAGGGCTTTCTGGAGGGGCCGCACCATTTTACAGCCATCCCCACCTAAGGATCCCCATTTCTCCACATCCAGACCAACAACTTGTTATTTTCTGTTGGTTTATTTTAAATAATAGCCATCGAATGGGCGTGACTGCCATCCTGATTTTGACTGTACAATTCTTCTGCTTTTCTTCTTCTTTTTTACGTTTATTCATTTATTTTTAGAGAGGGGGAAGGGCAGAGAGAGAGAGAGAAGGAGAGACAGAATCCCAAGCAGGCTCCACGCTGACAGCAGCAAGCCCAATGCAGGGCTCGAACTCACCAACCGTGAGATCATGACCTGAGCTGAAGTTGGATGCTCAACGGTGGCGGCCTGAGCCACCCAGGTGCCCCTCTGTACCTCTAAATGACGCATTGTTTAATTTTGCAAGTGTTTAACCTTTATTTCGAGAAGTTATTTAGTCATCTGCTGGGTGCAGGCGCTGGGAAACCCCGCTCTCCCGTGGACAGCCTGGTGGCCAATTCCCAGCAGGTGCGGGCTCCAAAGGGGACTCGTGGGAGAGGCTTACTGGGATCGAGGGGGCAGCAAGGGCTTCTGAGGACGTAACGAGGACGTAACTTCTAAAGTTTGATGATAAAATAGTACGGCATGGGATGGCCGTGTGGAGGGCAAGCAGGCTCAAGAGAAGGCTTTTCTTTTGGGAGGAACTCAGCCCCAAAATAGGGCACAAGGGGAGAGGGACAGGTTGCAGATGCCTGGCCCGCAGGGGGAGTTCCAGCGCTGCAGGGGGGTGGGGTGTGAGTCCCTGAGCAGGTCCCCTGAGCGCCCAACCGGGACCCTGACTTTCTGGAGTCTCCGGGATCCCCATGCTTCTCTGCCCCGCGGTCCCCCTGGCAGGGCCTGGGGACAGACAGGTCAGAGAGCAGGGGCAGGGTGGTCAGGGTGCAGAGCAGGGGCGGGGGTGCTCAGAGTGGAGAGCAGGGGTGGAGAGCAGGGTGGGGCGCTAGGGGGAGAGAGCAGGGGCAGGGGTGCTGGGGGGGTGTACGGTCAGGGCAGAGAGAGTAGGGGCGGGGGCCCTCAGGATGGAGAGCAGGGGGGAGAGCAGGGGCAGGGGCGCTCAGGGCAGGGGGTGGTTAGGGCAGAGAGCAGGGGTGAGGTGGGCAGGATGGAGAGCAGGGGCAGGGGTGGCCAGGCTGGAGAGCAGGGTGTGAGCAGGGGTGGGGCGCTCAGGGCGGAGAGCAGGGGCAGGGTGCTCAGAGGGGAGAGCAGGGCGGGGGTGCCCGCAGCCACGGTCTTCCCCCCCACCCCCAGCACGCAGCGGAGCCGCTCCGCCCACCCCCCAATCTGCCGCCTGGTCACCCTCTGGCGCGTTCTATTGATAGGCGCCGGAGCGGTTCGCCTCAGCACAGAACCAGGTGGAGTCTATGAAAAACCTCGCGCAGACAGACAGCGGGGGCTGCGGGCCAGAGGGGTTCAGGCGTGCAGCCCTCCCCACCCCCGCCCTTTCCCTTGACCTCCCCCCTCCGAGGCCGGTAAAGCCGGTGGAGATGACACAAGTGAGACTCTGATGAAGCCGTGGCTCGGAGTTGTCTTCTCACACCCCTGCCCCGGAGATGGGCCCCTGCACGGAGGGTGGGGAGAGAGATTCAACCCCCCCCTCCCCGTGAGAACAGCAGCTGAGGCCACCAGGGTCCTAGCAGGGCAGAGCTTTGGAGAGAAAGGACCCCAGGGAAGGTTCTAGAGGCTGCTCGGAGGCAGCACCCATTCCCTCTCTGAGAAGAACATCCGCACGTCTAGGGAGACGTTCCCTCCCAGGCCAGCCGGGGTGCAGGGACCGGCTGCGGGAAGCCCTTTGACCCGGGGACCGTGGACAGCCGACGACAGCTGTGGGACTCCTCTGGGCTCCTTTACAGCCGAGCTTCTCCTTCGTTTATGCTTTGACATATCTGTTGTAACTGCCGCCTACCCCCTCTCCTGGTTAATAATGGCAGCCAGCTGCGGTCATGGTCAAAGGCAGACGGCGCGAGCCCAGAGGCCCAGGATCCGGGTGGTTGCTCTCCATTGTTTGCTCTGGGGAGACAGGCCGGGGGCGGCCGGAGACTCTGACCCTCCACGCTGGGTTCCTGCGGCTCCGTCCCAAGCTGGGGCTGTGCCTCTGTCCCGCCCCGGGGGCCCTCCCTCTGGCAGCCTGTCAGGTGCGAGGGCTCAGCTGGGGGTGCGGCATCCCGGGGGTGCTTCCGGGTCTGTGTTTGTGGACAGTGTGGGACGCAGAGGCTTGGAGGACCGCCTGGCCAGGTTCCTAAGGCCGTGGGACCCCTGTCCTGGGCAAGGTGTGCAGCCTGAAGGCGGCCCGCGGGCTGTCGCGGGTTTGTTTCTTTGTTTTCCCACCGCATTCGTTGCCAGCATGGAAAAGCTGGGAGATTTCTATCAAAAATCCAAACTCCCAGCTTCCCCGACAAACCAGAAGATCTGGCATCATGGGCCCGCCTTGCTGAAGGACAGGAGCTGGTGGGGGTGGGGGGCTGACCACACCAGCGCCTGTAGCAATAACGCGATAAGAGCTCTGACTAGCATGCCTAGCTCACTTCCCACTCGATTCATTCGCCCCCAGGGCCTACCCCTCCTCGTTGGGGGCCTCCAGGCTTCAGTTTGCAAGCCTGCAAACAAGGTGGGGCCCCAGTCCCAATGGCCTAACCTCCGGGCTGCTGCCCTGGGCTGATAAAGGAGCCAGCACAGCTCCCCCCCAGCACTAACTGCTTCTACTTCCATTTTAATCTCACTTCTGCCACTTGGCAACGCCCATCACCTCACCCTCTGCCTCCTCATGTCACTTCCCAGCGAGCAGCTGCCTTTGTGACCTGGCCTTCGGGAGGGCAGAAGAGCCCCCTGACCAGGGCCAGCCCCACCGGCCAAGGACGAAACTGGGGGCAGGATGGGCGGGGAGCTTGCTGGGCCCCGATGCTTTGGCCCCCTGGGGAGCTCCTGAGGGAAAGCCTTGATGGGATCTCAGGTGGCCATGCAGCCTTGACTTCAACAAGGCATTTGAGGATGGTCTTAAGTCCTTTCAGCCATGTCAAAGAAATGTGGGCCAGCGGATAGCAGCATTGGGTAGATTTGTACACGAAGAGAGACCCAGACAGTTGTGGTCATTGGACTGATGTCTGCATGGGTCATTGAGGGGACCAGTGCTCACAAGAAGGAAGATGGAAAGTATGTTTGCTGTGCTTTTATAGGACGATTGAGAGCCTTGGCCCCGGAGATCAGGACACCCAGGTTACAATATTACCTCTGCCTCTTATTTGCTGTGTGACCACAGGCAGATCGCTGGCGCCATCTGGGGGTCTAGTTTCCTCATCTATAAAGAAGGTAAAGCAGAGATACTGTCTTGTCGGGTTGCCGTGAAGATTACACGTCTAATCACAGGAGGGCACTCCATAGATGTCCCTGACAGTGATCGCACAGCATTGCTGTGGGAGAAGCGGGACCAGAAAACCGACCAGCAAGGCCTGGTGTCGTGACCCAGTGACAATGCTGGGGGCCTGCCCCACTGCTACAAACGCTCCACTCTGTCTGTCATCCACCTGGGACAGAGCTGGGTGGCCAGAGGAGGATCACAGGGTCTCAGCCCCCCTGGGACCCTCAGGGACTGTGTTAGTACTTGGCTTCACATATTAAGAGGGACCCGTGGGACATTTTGCCTAAAATGAGAAGTGTTCTTTTCCCCCTGGAGTCCCAGCCTCCAGGGGCCTGGCACACAGCTAATGCTCAATAAAGGTTGAGCCATTGAGAAGAAAGAGGCTTGAGCGGGAGTGGGGGGTGACAGTTTCCAGGGACTTGGAAGCCTGTGCTAATGGTGCTGAGGGCAGGAGGCGTCCCCATGTAGCCAGGGCCAGCCCCTGAGGGGGTCTCATGGCCCTTGTCATCGTTATTGACGCACTATGTACATAGTCAAAATAAAGTGGCATTAAAAAGCTAATAATGGAAACAGTGGGTCCTGCCCTTTCCTGTCCCACTCCCCAGAGGCAGCTCTATTAGCACGACAGCCTCCCCTGGAGATATTTGCAGGAGGAAAGGGTTGGAAATGACTTATTCAGCAGTGGGAAAATCAAGAAGAATCTCTTTACGAACCAATAGAAAAAGATCTCAGGATATATTAATCAATATATTAATCATCTCAGGATGAGTCCCCATGGCAGATGCTACCAGTTATGCAAAAAAAGGGGAAAAAGGATGTCTGTGTGTCCCAGTGCCCCAGAGTGCTTGGGGAAGTCCTGGCTGACCACGTCAAACGCGGGCGGAGGGCTGAGGGGGTGAGCAGTGAGGGGAGTGTGAACATGTATTATACACACAGACTTGTGTGTTAGGTTATAAGAGAAATGTGGCTTCTCAGGGAAGAGCACTGGTTGGCTAGGGGACGCGTGGAGGGATTTGTTACTACTCTTTATAGATGTTGGATTACTTACTTAGCAAAACATAAAATGTTGATAACTCCTTTGGGGTGGATAGAATTTAGAGCGATCCCAGTGGTCCCAGTCTCCTGGCATTCACACGCCTCGAGTGTGGCAAAGGTGATGGGAGGTTACCGCCACTTACTGTTGGATAAGGCTACATCTTGCCCTCTTACTGGGGCAAAAGGCCGTCCTTGTGGGCCTGACAGATGCCGCAGACGTGGTGGAGAAGCCCCCGTGGTGGGGAACTGTGGTGGCTTCTGGGGACCTTCTGCAGCCCGTAGGTCTGAGAGCAGTAGGAAGCTGGGACTCTCAGTTGCGCAACCACAAGGACATGCATCTACTGACAACCTGAGTGAGTTTGGAAGAAGATTCTTCCCAGGTCGAGCCTTCGGATGAGAACACAGCCCAGATGCTTTGATCTGGGCCCGAATGAGGCTACATAGGGTCCATGCCCAGCCTCGTGACCCAGGGAAACTGTCGGATCATGAATATCTGTTAGCCCTTGACTGCTCATCTTTCGGAGAAGCTCTGTGAAGCTGACCGCAGGCTCTGAATGCTTGGGGGCTGGGGGGCCTTTACACTGGAAATCACCAAATGTCTGTCTTCAGGGATCTTTCTCTCCAGGGCAGTTCAACTACCAGAGAGGAGAATCCTCTATCTGCCTGCCCGGGGATGAGGTGCATCAGCAGGAGCGGAAGACGGGAAGCAGAAATCCACTGTGAAGTGTCAGGACTGCATTCCTGAACCTTACCCCCCCCCCCTTGCCTGGGATCCCCAAGTTCAGAGCCGCCAGCATTTCTGCTTCTCCAGAGAACAAGCTTTGGGCGTCTCGCCTGGTACGCGGCGGAGGAGGGACTCTGGGGTCCAGCTCGCTGCAGGCTTCCACGCGAGCCCCCCTTCTCCACCCCACACTTGACCGCTCCTCTCTGCACCTGTTGCCTCCAGAGTGTCTCTGGTTTTCTGCAGGCAAATGGGTTTGCTTCTCTTCTGGAACCTCCTTCGCTGGAGCTTTAGTTTACAGCCGCCTCTGCCAACGTTCCTTCTCCATCTGCTTTCCGTCTTCTTTAAACTTTGTTGAAATCTCTTGTCTATAATTATCTCATCGCATTTTCTCCGAGGCTTTGGGTTTACTTTCAAAGAATGCATTTGCTTTCCTCTTGGGTGGTGGGGTGGGGATTTGGCGAAAGAGAGGACAAAGACCTGTAGACACGTCTTGTTCTTCGGGCTGGGGCTCCGGGCCCCTCCTGGATCCCCTGAGGGCTCCGGGCAGGGGCTGAGCTCAGACAGCTCTTGGGGGAGGAGGAAGGAGGAGCGGGTAGCCCTCAGGTACCCGGCTGTCCCGGGCAGGTGGACATCTCAGAAAACAGGCACATGCAGTTGACCTTGGGGACCTCCGTCCTCTGGCAGTGGGGTTTAGCTCAATGACTGGGGTCTGAATTTGGGGGAAGGTAGGCTACCTATTGCCGGGGCATGGCTCAGGTGGGGATACTGAGGTAGACTGTGGCAATACAGTCTGGGGACTGAGTTACAGAAAGAGGGAGGGCCAAGGGGACAGGCCAAGTGTCCCGGCATCTGAGCTGGCAAGGCAGACAGTCAGGCCTCATGTGACAGTGTGGGGCGGCACACCAAGCAAGGGCCCCAGAGTGACGTCAGGTGGACCCGGGACCTGGAGCCAAGGAATTACGAAGGAGTCTCTTCCCCCAACAGGGCTTGAACTCATATTGTTCCTCCCCAAGCACCTTTCCTGGGGCAGGGACTGACTTTGACCCCTCACCGGCTCTGGAGGGAGATACACCATCGTCTGCTGAGAACCAAACACACGAGCTGGTAACTGACCGTCTGGACGAGCTGGGCAAGGGGGAAAGAACGAGCCTCTGTTACGCAGGTGCTTTGCAGGAATTATCTCCTTTAATCTTTCTATCAGCCCTCGAGGTGGGTCTTCCCCATGAGGCAGATGGGGAACCAAGGCTCAGAGAGGTTGATCAGGTTGACCAGGCTCACACAGCTGGTAAGCGGCAGACCCAGAGCCAACTCAGGCCCGCCGCCCCTGCTCTACCTCGCTGCCTCCTGGAGTGACTCATGTTCCTCCCAGGATGAGTGGGGTCGCATGCCTGGATGGCCAGCCTCCTGTGCAAACACCACCGGAAGCTGCTGATGAAGCCGGACAAGGCCGGACTCTACCGGTGGGGATGCCGGGGTGCCCGGGAAGCCTGAGGTCTGCCCTTCCCTGGCACACAGCCCTGGGGGGGGGGGAAGCGTGGGCCCTTCGGAGCCAGTAACCGGATTTAATTTGCGAGCCTGCTCTAAGTCTGCGGTGTTCATTGGGTCTGGGGCGGCTGCGAGCCCTGACGAAGCTTCTACGTTATCCGGGAAGGGCTGGTCCGGCCAGTCTGGGCAGATGTGTCCCAAGTCCTGAACCCAAGCCCGCCTCCGGCTGCTGCCAGGGCCCACCTTGGAGTGCTCTGAGCTCAGACTCGGAAGGAGATTCCAACAGAAGCGAAAATATACGGAGATAGAGAGGCCACGCGCTAGGTGCAGAAATAAAATATAACAGGTGTACGGGGACAGAAGGACTGAGCCCAACCAGAGGCCCCTGGAGACAGCGGCCCCTCACTGAGTTCAGTTAACCCTCTCCCAACGCCGTGAGCCAGGAGTTTTGATCCCCATTTTACAGATGAGAAATGAGGGTGACTCACCAGACCCTACAGGGTTGGAGATGAGACAAGGTGGGGTCCCGATGGCTTGCGTCAAAGCCCAGCCCCCACGGCCCCCCAGCCTCCTGCCCCCAGCCTCCTTGGGCCTCTCTCAGCCTTCTAAGGCAGCAGGGAGGGAACCCCAAGCCCCACCTTGGCACGATGCTTTGGTGGTAGGGGTGGGGACCCTGAGTTTGATCCTTGCTGGGCCCCCTGGCAGCCCTGAGAGCCCACCCTGACCCGGTCCACTGCCTGCCCTACCAGGGAAGCTGCCCGGTGAGCACAGGGAGGAGGAAGGCTCAGAGAGAAGGGGGAGAGGGGTTGCGCCTGGGCTCCGCTGGGCGCTGCCGGACACCCCGTGGGACACCCTGTGGGACACCCCGTGGGACACCCTGCCGGACACCCCGCGGGACACCCCGTGGGACACCCTGCCGGACACCCTGCGGGACACCCCGTGGGACACCCTGTGGGACACCCCGCAGGACACCCCACCGGACACCCCACGGGACACCCCACGGGACACCCTGCGGGACATCCTGCGGGACACCCCGCGGGACACCCTGCCGGACACCTGCAGACACAGCCGGGGCTCTGGGGACAGGAGGAGGGGCGGGAGCTGCCCTCCTTTTCCTCAGTCAACCCTCCACAAAACCGCTTTTCCGGCGGCCCTCTGGGCCCCCACCCACTGAGTCTTGGGGTCCGCAGGCCGCACACCAGGACCCCGGGAAAGAGGCCGCAGCTCCCATGCGCCAGGCCCTCCCTAAGCCTCTAACCAAACTGTTCCGACTCTTCCTGCGTCGGTCTTTGAGGCCCACCTCCCTCTCGGGCCTCGCCTCGCTCCACAACACCCAGGGGCCAACCCTCCAGCGTCGACCTCCCCAGCTTCCGGCCGCTTCTGGGCCCCGGGGGACCCCAGCCCTGGGTCCTTCTTCCAGCCAGCCTGCATTGCCGCGGTCCCGTGTGGGTCCAGGCAGGCTTGGCTGTTGTCCCACCTGGTGTTGGGGTTTCTGAGGCCAACTCCCTGCCCCGGGGACCGTCCCCTCTGCGCTGGCAGGAGCCAAACCTCCAGATGCAGCTTCCCCACGGGGTGTGGGGGCCGCTGGAGAGGCCCTTTCAGCAGTTCCCCGGGAGGACGGGGCCCGAAGAAGAATTTCAAAATAATGACCAAGTGCTACACACCGAAGGGACCCAGCACCGCCCAGGCTCCCCGGGAGCGGGGCCGGGTGTCAACCCTGAACAGGGGGACCAGGGGAAGCCCCTGGGTGCCGGCTGGGGGCTCCTGAAGGTCAGGGTGATGGGGCCAAGAAGGAAAGCATTGTACTTGCCCATGTGTGGGAATGGATTTCAACATTTTATCAACAGGTACGGCAGTACAGTGCAAACCAGCTGGTTAGCAGCCCTGGCTGGTTCCGCTGAATGACTGTTGGGTCGAAAAACAGGCTTGGATTATAGAGTTCCTCTGTGGAGGCAGCTCCCAGGTGCGAAGTTTCTGTGGGAACCACCTCCCTTCTCGGGGGTGGGGGTGGGGTCAGGAGGGGGGTCAGGTCACCGACCTCAGGTTTCTGGTCCTGCCCCTGTTTGCTTCCTTCCTCCCTCCCTTCCTTCCTTCCTTCCTTCCTTCCTTCCTTCCTTCCTAAGTTTATTTACTTATTTTGAGAGAGAGAGAGAGAGAGAGAGAGAGAGAGTGTGTGTGTGTGTGTGAGAGCATGAGAGGGGCAGAGAGAGAGGGAGAGGGAATCCCAAGCAGGCTCTGCACCACCAGCACCCAGCCCGATGCAGGGCTTGAAGTCACAAACCCTGAGATCATAACCTGAGCTGAAATCAAGGGTCAGCCGCTTAACCGACTGAGCTACTCAGGTGCCCCCGTTTGCTCTTTCTGAGAAGAGGGGAGGGGAATGGAGGGGAGAGGTAGCGGTCAAGACCTCAGGCTCTGACAACTGGCCGTGTCCCAGGCTATGTGACCTTGGGAAAGTTGCTTGCCCCCTCTGAGCCTTGGTTTCCTTATCTGGTACATAAGGCTAAGAACACTTCTCACTGGGGGCCGTGAGGTGAGTATGTTAGACGTCTGTAAAGCCTCTGGCATAGAGTAAGTGCTCAATTAATGGTTACTAATATTATTGTAAGTCACTCTGATGGTCCAAGCTGTCTCTTTGCCCTTCTAGGGGGTCAGGCCTCCAGGGATGAGGGCGGGGTGGGTCCAGCCTGGGGAGTGGGGGAGGCTCCCTTCACCCTGAGGACCAGCCGCCTGCTAGTGGCTTCCTTCTGAAGTAGAGCCAGACAGTCACGGCACTGAACAGGGTCTGTTTCCAGGGCTGCTTGTCTTGGAGCTGATGCATCGGGGCTGTCCTCAAGCATGTGTACTTAACAACCACCTGATCTGTCTTTGCAGCTACCTTCCGATCCATTGTTCAATCCAACATCACATCTCCAGTCCTATCTCCCTGCCGAAGCTTCCTGCCCGGAAGGCTCTACCTTATCGCAGCAGCGTCGTTTGCGTGTACAAGCCCGAGGTTGCTGGTGACAATAACGACAGTTAGAGTTCTGATACCTTTGAAATGGACTCGTTTGATTTTCTTTTTTCTTTTTTTAATTTTTAATGTTTATTTATTTTTGAGAGAGAGAGAGAGACAGAGCGCACGCAGGGAGGGGCAGAGAGAGAGAGAGGGAGACACAGAATCGGAAGCAGGCTCCAGGCTCCGAGCTGTCAGCACAGAGCCCGACACGGGGCTCGAACTCGTGAACCACGAGATCATGACCTGAGCCGAAATCAGACGCTTAACCCACTGAGCCGCCCCAGGCGCCCCTCGATTTCTAATACTGGTAATTTGTAGAACAGTATTTGTATACACTGCCTGACGCTGATGCTACAGCAGACCACGTCCCTTTGGGGACGCCCGAGTCAGGCGTGCCCGCCCACCTGTGACTTGCACGCGCGCTCCGT
This sequence comes from Cryptoprocta ferox, assembly GCA_028646485.1. Taxonomy (NCBI): domain Eukaryota; kingdom Metazoa; phylum Chordata; class Mammalia; order Carnivora; family Eupleridae; genus Cryptoprocta; species Cryptoprocta ferox. Next base: position 8,607,977 of record CM053562.1, read on the forward strand.
CCTCGGCGAGCAGCAGGTGCCGGAAGGCGGGCGACATGGCCCAGATGCGCGCAGAGCCCATATGTTTCTCACATTCGGCGCGGAAAGAGATGAGGCTGCATTTACTTCTTGTCAAGCACTAAAGCTTAATTGGGCCAGAAATACTCCCCAGTTCCTGCTTCTGGAAGACAGATCTCGGCTGTCACGGAGCATCTGTGGTACCCGGAAGGGACCAGGGGAGTTCTGTGGGCTGGAGGCTTTGAGAAGGAGATTTTTTTCCCCCTCTGTGCCAATTGCGTGTGCCTGGCATTTGCTTTTCTTTGAACCTCTGTGTCTGGAACGTGGGCCCTGGGGCTGACATTCCGAATGCGCCTGAGTCCAAGGACACACCAAGGGAGGCACCGCTGAACACCAAGGTTCGGTACCGCTGAACCCCGGTACTGAAGCCTGAGAGCCAAGGGGGGGCTCCGAGCGGGGAGGTGCAGCTCAGGCAGGGGAGTCTTGGAGGAGAGGGGGCAGCTGGGGTGCTCAGGCGTGGAGGTCCTTTGTTTGGAGGGTACCTGGTGCATGTCCAGCGGCCAACAGGGCAGACCAGCTCCCGGCCTGCCGTCGGGGATGTGCTTGGAGGGAAACCAGAGGACAAGGGAGAGGGAGGTGATGGGGCTGGGTCTGCGTGGGCGGGGCCAGCAGACCGCGGAACAGGTGCGGCAGGCGTGAAGGGCACTGCGGGGCCAGCCAGGTGGCTGGGGAGGGCGGTGCGGGCACCTACGGGGCAGGGAGGGGGTCGCTGGACGCGCCGGCCAGGCCCTCTACCCCGTGAAGGGATCCGTTACCTTACTCCACCCAACCGCCCAACCAGCCCAGAGGTGTCGTCGTGCCCAGAGAGGGGCCGTGACTCACTCCAGGTCACTTGCCCAGTGAGGGGACAGGCGGGAGCCCAGTCTCCACGCAGGTGCGTCTGCGTGGGGACCGGGAGGGGAAGGCAGTGCTCGCTGGAAGGCTGGCCTTCCTGAGGAAGGTGGACAGAGAGGGAGGGCCGGTCCTGGGGCCTCAGAACGTTCTCGGGGTGGGGGTGGGGTGCTTGGCGTTGCAGGGTGAGCCTCCCCTCCCCCCACCCCCGTGTGCCCAGAGACATCTTCCTTGGTTCCCCGCCCCCTTCCGTTTGCCCTCCTCAGTTCTAGCCCCTTCTCTTCCCCAAAGCCTCTTCTCCTGTCCCACCTGGGCAGGCTGCAAGGCTGGGGGTAGTCTGTGGGGGCAAGATGGGGACTCTCACGGGGCTGTTGACCGGCCCCGAAGCCACCGGTGTCTTAGAAGGCCTATTAATGGCGCGGCGGGGCCCAGGCCAGGCCTCTGCTGGCCTTTCACTGGAGTGCGCCCCTCATTTGTCTGCGAGCTGGCCCGCGGTGGTGATCAGGCTTCGGTGTCCTCTCACCAAAACAGCCACACGTGTACATCAGAGCGGCCTTCAGAGCCTTGCTTGTTTCCATGGCCTGTCCCTGAAGCCCCCCAGCTCTGCCCGGCCGCGGCTCCCACGGCGCCCCGACCCCAGCACGCGGGGAGCCCCCCGCCCCTGCGCACAGCAGCTCGCCCTTTAATTAGCAGCTTTGGAATGAATTAGAGCATCTCCGTGGAGTGGAGATGCCGAGGTTTCTCTGAGAATGATCCTTAGCGGGCTGCAGGCGGGCTTCTGAGGAGAGTGGTGCAAGGGGTCCCCCTCTGTCCCCAAGAAGAGGACCTTGCTGGTCCCTGCAGGCAGCTGGGGTGCGGGGCAGGGGGAGACAGCAGGATGTGGTTCCTGAGTGGGCTTTCGTTTACACAGTGGGGAGCTCGCGGACACCCGCCCTGCTGCCCGTGCCCGAGGGACAGCGTGCCCTCTCCATGGAGGAGGGCATCAGCCCTGCACACAGGGGCGGGGTGGGGAGCGCGGGAGAAGGCGGACCAGGACGGCACCTCGGGGGACGGGACGGGAGTGTCACTTGGGCCAGCTCGCCCTCCTCTCCTCCCTGATTCAGCCCCAGCAGTGTGGTCAGGAGCCCGTGTCCCAGCACCCAGGAAGGCCCTTGCTCCGGCCCCAGACAAAGCCTGGACCTGGAAGTTTCTCGGAGTAGGGACCTGGCAGGGTCTCTTTGCACATAGGTGAAGGCACAGAGGTGGGGATGGGAACAAAAAAAGGTCAGGACAGTGAACGAAGAGGGCATGTGAGACAGACATCGTCCCTCCCCTGACTGCGACACACACCTGCACGCAGACATGTGCACATACATAAGTGCACACACATGCAACATCAACACGAACATGTGTGCGCACGCACACATGAGCACACGCATGAGCACACGTGCACGCACAACATACACGAGCGTGCGTGCACACACAAGCACGTGCACATAAGCGTGCACGCACACACATGAGCACACACGTGCACGCACACGAGTGTGCACGCACACACAAGCACACGTGCACATATGCGTACACACACGCGCGCGTGTGTGCAGGCATGCATACGTAAACACATACACACATGCACATGTGCGTGCATGCACGCCCACTTACACGCACATTCTCAGATACAGATGGCAGATGGGAGGCGTGAGAAGGGAGGGAGACGGGCCGATGGAGGGCTGTGTGACGGGAACCTCACTCCCCAACCATCACTCGCTGGAACAACAAAGCAGATGGTGGCCCCTTATCGCTGCTTCTGAGATATGCCCGAAGTTAGCGAGCATGTGGGGGAGTCTGGTGCTGGGGTCGCGCTCAGTGCGAGCGAGCCAGGTCTGCCTTTGGGCCCCTTGCGGTCTCTCCAGGCAAGAGCCATCAGGGACCTGTATTCAGGCTTGTCCCCTCCATGGGCTCCCCCCCATGGTCGTGTCCCGGGTGGGGGGGGATGCCCAGAGCTTGGCCCCTCCCTTGAGCGCCGGTGCAGGGACCCCCTCCAACCTGGACCCAGACCCTGGAACCCCCCCACCCTGTTCCTGAGCTCAAGGCCCCCTCGTAACCTGAGTCGGTGATGCTTTTATGACTTATGTCATGATCCCACGGAGGGAGACTCTCCTCCCTATTGCCAGCCCCTTGTTTTGTCCCGAACCCTCTGTGTCCCCCTGTCCCCTCAGGCCTGAGACCACGTCGCCATCCCCAAGGATGTCCGAATGTTGCCTTAGCTCCTGATGCCAACCGTATGCCGAGATCACGTACCACCTGTTTGCAGTGACATTTTCTCCAGCTCCGTGGGGTGACCTCTGGGCCACACCTGACCGTACTCTTGCTACTCCCTCCCAAGTAAATGCCACTTGTCTCGTGCCGGAGCCCCAGGCCAGGATCTGACGACTATGACAGTAGTGACGGACATGATGGCACTTACCCCTGGATGTACATTGCTTCTTTTTTTCTTATGAGAAAACTTGAAACGGAAAAAAAAAGAGAAAATCATAAGGAATCCCTGTGTATCCATCACCCAACTAACTCATGGCCCATCTTGTTTGCCCTGCTCCGTCCACTTTCGCTGGGTGTTCATTTGTTTGCGGGAGTATTGTATTTTATTTTTGTTTTTAAACGTCTTATTTATTTTTGAGAGAGAGAGAGAGAGGATCTGAAGCGGGCTTCATGCTGTCAGCACAGAGCCCGATATGGGGCTTGAACTCACAAACCATGAGATTATGACCTGAGCCGTAATCAGCACTTAACCGACTGAGTCACCCAGGCGCCCCCGTTTACTGGAGTATTTTGAAGCAAATCCTGGATGTCATGACATTTGGGTCGTAAATAATCTCAGTCATTTTGAACTGATTTGGTAGGCACACGTGTAACATACAGCCATCGGGTCATTATTACACCTAGCACATGTTAATTACCTTTATGTGATTGTCTTTAACCAGCTTGCTTTGTCCAAATCAGCAGACACCTGAGGTCTGCACATTCATTTGTCTCCTTGAACCCCTCCATTCCCCCCCCCCCCCCATTTAGAGACCCCTGACCGTCTCTCCGTAGAACGCTCTGTCTTCTGGACTGTGACGAATGCTTCCTTAGAAGTCACGGGACTTGTTCTTCCCTGTCCTCGATTTTCTGTAAGCTGTTACTCAGGCAGGGGTGTTTGCAGGCTGGAGACCACTGGGGACAGACCTCCTGGAGGAAGGGGTATTTTATCACCGACATCATTCCGCGCTGGTGATAATAAAAAGCAAACGGACTTTTAGGTGGTTTTATTATTGGTTTAAAATTCTCTGTCGCCTGCACACAGAAGGACCCCTGCCTCCCCCGCCCCCTCCTTGGACACTGGGTCCCAGTTCCATTTTTCCAGCAAGAAGATTTTTCAGGTCGTGTCGTACGCTCTTTACGGCGTGTCGGCACAAGGCTTGGGGTCTGGTTTGTCTCATCAAGTGGCTTTGGGTCGTGCCGGCGAGATGGGCTTAGCAGCTCAGATTCATAATTTCCTTAGAGGTTGCAAAATAGTGATTTTTCCATTCTGTCATTTCTTCTGATTTGTTATCTGAGGATTACCTTTTACAAAGAAGAATATTTCTCCTTTTAGTCAGTTTTCAGAGAAGGAGTTATTGTAAGTGTAAGTAAGTGTTGTAAGGAAGCAGCCTTGAATATTGACCAATGGTTTTATTGCTTTTAGTAACTTTTATTTGATTTTTTTAAAGAGAGAGAGAGCACACGCAAGCAGGGTAGAGGATCAGAGAGACAGAAGGAGAACATCTTAAACAGGCTCCACGCTCAGCACAGAGCCCGATGCTTGATCCCATGACGCTGAGCCGAAATCAAGAGTCGGATGTTCAACCACGTGACCCACTGAGATGCCCCTTTTTGAGTAACATTAAGGCACACGGATTTTTATCTGTGTGATGCCTCCCATCTATCGCAATTATTATTCTTTCGTGTCGTTCAGATGGCCTCTGCTCGGGTGCGCCTTGGGGTTGGCGCCTCCGTCCTTTGGATGTGACCTCAGGCCTTCCTTTTTTTCTGGTGCAACAAGATGGAGGCATTTCCTGCCCTCGACCTAGAATCGGCCGTTTCTCCAAGGAGCCGTGGTTGCTCTGGGAGGAAATGGTGCATAGAGAACCCCAGCCAGTTATTCGGGGTGCTCACTGCTATGGGGTTGTCATTACCTGCAGACCGGATGGCGCTCTGCCCAGGGGGGTTTGTTTGGTTGTTTTAAAGGACTGGTTTTGAAAATGCTTATTTACTTTTGAGAGAGAGAGAGAGAGAGAGAGAGAGAGAGAGAGAGAAGAGACAGAGTGCGAGTGGGGGAGGGGCAGAGAGAGAGAGGGAGACACAGAATCCGAAACAGCTCCAGGCTCTGAGCTGTCAGCACAGAGCCTGATGTGGGGCTCGAACCCATGAACCATGAGATCATGACCTGAGCCGAAGTTGGACACTTAACCGACTGAGTCATCCAGGCGCCCCAAGAATAGCAAGACATTTCTTAAGAGCAAGAGCGGGAAGGTGGGGGGTGCCCCCCCCCCCACTGGGACTTAGTGTAGGCATTGCAGTAGGGCTGGGCCCTTTCCTCCGTGGGAGGGTCTTAGGGAGATGTCTCAACGCACGTTTTGCGAGTTTTTCACCCTGATCCCCCCCACCCCCCAGGACATAACCGATGTGTGCCCAGGAACGGGCTCTCTGGGGTCTCGGTTTCCCTATCTGAACAACGAGAGGGGCAGGTGTCGTATGAGCAGGTTCCAATATACTGCATATACCTTTCTGGGTCTGCCAGCTCCCCCCTTCTCTCTACCCTCCCTTCCCATGCCCCGTCCCTGCCCCCACCTGGCTCCAGGGGCCCCAGACCTTCTGGTCCTGGGCATCTTCCTCGTCCATCTCTCCATGTCTGGATCGGAAGGTAGGGAGGGAAGGTGGACAGACCCTGCGGTACCCACCAGCTTGTCCACCGGACTCCGAGGTGCCTCCCTTCCAGCCCCCCCTCACCAGCCCCACTTTCTCTTGCCTCTTTCTCGTGATTTCCTGTCACGCGCTGGCCACAGGCTGGCGGGAGCCGGCCCGGCACTGTGAGCCTGGCGGACGTGGACGGCAGTTCCTCCTAACTGGTGTCCTCTGCCCGTGGCGGGGGGCGGGGGGGCTTAAAGCTCAGGCAGGAGACTGGGTCTCGGGGCAGGAAGCCCACCTTGTGAAGGCCGTTTTGGAGCCCGATGGGCTGGGGGCGCAGGCAGGCGCTGCCGGGACCACCCTGAGATGGGCGGTCACTGCTGGCCTCTGACCACCTGACTTCTTCCCCCTGTGAAAGTCTGTCACACCTCCGTCACTAGCTGTCTACCAGGGATTCAACAAGAAGACGCCGCGAGGGAGCACCTGGCGTGATGCCAGTGTCTGGAGCCTGGCTTCTGGGTGCACTCCCCGCGGGGGCAGACTTCAGAGAGGATGGGGAGCAAGAGGACGCCCCGGGTGACCCTCGGCCACGCAGACACCCCCGCAGGGGATGGCGCGGCCAAGGAAGGCCGCCAATCCAGAGATCCGCCTGCTGCTGCTACCGTCACGACTGCTCACGTCATGTTCACTCTGTGACGGGAACTGCTCCAGCCTTTCCCATAGTGCTGTCCCTGTTCGCAGCGGGGGAAACTGAGGCACGGAGGAAGTGAGTTGTCCAAGTTCACGCGGCTCGCGACTGGCAGAGCTGGGACTCAGACCAGGCCAGGCTGCTTCCAGGGTTGCCGGCTAAACTCTCCCCTCCTCCCCCGTCCCCGTCTTCCCTTTTCTCTCCTGCCCCTCCCCCTTCTCCGTCTCCTCCCTTCTCCTCCCACTTCTCCCTCTCCCTCCCCCCTTGTCCCACCTCCTCCTCCTCTCCCTCCTCTCCCTGCTCCTCCACCCCTTCTCCCTTCCCCTCCCCCCTTGTCCCTCCTCTACCCCTCCCCCTTCTCCACCCCCTCCCACTCCTCCTCCTCCATTAACATCTTCGGATATATTTACTCAGAACAGAGTGGTTTCTTTCTACCCTTGTTTCTCACTTGATTTTTTTTCCTTTCATTTGTCAGTTTTCAAAATAACGGATTAGTTTGTTAGCATTCTCAACTGATAACCAAGTAGTTTCTTTCTTTATTTTTCAAGATTATTTATTTATTTATTTATTTGGAGAGTGGGGGGAGGGGCAGAGAGCGAGGGAGAGACAGAATCCCAAGCGGGCTCCGCGCACAGCACGGAGCCCGACGCGGGGCTCCATCCCACGAACCAGGAGATCCTGAGCCGAAACCAGGGGTTGGACCCTCAACCGACGCAGCCACCCAGGTGCCCCTCTGTCGTCCCGGACTTAAATACACTCGACCTGTTTCAGTGTCCTGATGTTCCTAGCCTTACATGCAGTCTGGTCTCTGGCCGGGGGACCCTCTTTGCCCTGGCCCCGCAGTCCCTCTGACCTGCCCCTGGGTGTCTTGGGTCGCGTCCTCGATATCTGGGATGACCGCTTGCTCCAGGCCGCATCATTTTTGGGGACCCATCCGTCAGTGATGGTGGGAAAGGCCTGAGTTTTCAAGGGCGCTTTCCGGAGGAGCGAAGAAGGAGGGGGGTAAATCTGTGTGGGTTTCAGGCTCACTCAGGTCTGGGCTGAATTCCTCTGGGCTGGGGGCCCCCCCAGAAGGGGGTGGGGAGGTTTCCCCAAGAAAAGTGAAGGGCTGGGCGTGGGGGCTCCCCGGGGTGGCGGAGGGCAAGCCATGTCCCCCCTGGAGCCCGGGACGTGTCAGACCTTTGCACCTGCCGGTGGGTGCAGGAGGCCAGCCGAGCCGCGGGCTTGGGCCGCTCCAGGGTCCCTGTTCCCGGGCATAGCTCGAGGGTCACACCAGCCTGGGCCGCGGGCCTCTCAGGCGGGAGACCTTTCCTGGTTTTCCCACAAGTTCTGTTCTCTAATCTTGCACAGCGCAGCGAGGGGGGGCTGAATGACACCACCCAGAGGCTGCTGTCACACACGAGGTGACCGGGTCCCCAGTGCTGAGACCCGCTGATTGGGACATTTTGTTCCCTGAGTCCCTGGGGACGGGAGGCTCTCCGTTCTCCAGATGCGGACGAGAGGAGGGGAACAAGTTGCTCTTTAAAATCTTTCATCAGAGCAAGGATTTGGAGGCCCCTGTAAGCCCCGATGCCCTGAGAACTCCAGTCTCACCCCTGCGGCCCTCCGCAGCCCCTCCTCACCCCTCCCCAGTACACACCCTGCAAATGGAGGGCCATGCCTGCGGCTCTGTTGCCTCTGGGCCTTGGTACAGCGGCTGCATCCGTTCGGATGAGGTGCAGCTGCACGTGACAGCAGTAACACACGAGGGGTCTGAATATGCCGTCTGTCCCTCTTGCGTGTGGAAGGAGCTGGAAGGAAGGCTCTCCAGGGCTGGTCTAGCTGCTCCAGAGCTGTCAGGGGCCGGGCTCCCTTCTGCTCTCCTCCCCGTCATACTTAGCAACTTCCCTCCTGAGGTTTGCTTTATGGCACAAAATGGCTGCTGGAATTCCAGCCATCAAGTCCATATTCTAGGCAGGAAAACCAGGCTGCGGGTGAAACAGGACTCCTACGAAACCCTGGCACTTCCATTTATATCACATTACTCATTAGTGGCCGCAGAGGGGTCTGGGAAACGCCATCTCTCGGCTGGACGCTGGCCACCGGAATAAAATGGTACTCTAATCATAAGGAAGAAGAGAGAAACACACACCCCGGCAGGAGCGAGGGACCTCTGCCACTCAGTGTCCTTTCTCACTTTCTGGATTGTTCTACCGACCCTTCCACTCTCAGTTTAGGTAACAGCTGTTTCTAGGGGCCTCTCCAGCCCCAGACTCACTGGTTTTCACCCTGTCTTGCACCTGCCGGCTCACCTGTCCGACTCTCCTCTTCAACACTGAGCTCCAGAAGGCAGGGGCTGGAGGCGCTCCCATCATGCTCATGGAGGCTGGGACAGGAACGTTCTGGAACATTTCACACGATTTCTCCCTGTTCGGGCTGCTGTGAGAGCTCCCAGTCGATCTTGCTGGGCTTTTGCTTCTGAGTCATCGCCACAAACATGTACCCAATCCTCTTTCTGTTTCTGTTTCTGTTTTTTGTTTTTGACAGAAAAAGCGTCCCTTCCCTAACCCCCGGGGAGGGTGCTCTTTGGGGAGCACCTGCTGTGCCCAAGCAGCGTTTGCGCCCGTCTGGCTGGCAGTTTGTAGGGTAATAAAATAAGTAATTCAGAAGCGGCAGCGAACTTGAAGGGAAGCACAGTCCCAGGTCGTGCAGAGAGCCGGGCCTCTGGGCCTCCGGGCCTCTGGGACCGGCTCCAGCTAACGACCCCAGCCCCCTCCCCATCTCGGACTCGCTCCTTCTGATTCAGTCCTAAGTGGCAGGGCTCCCAGTGTCCCCAGTAAAGATGTCCTCTCCCTCTCGGCTGAGCCGGCCCGGCCCCCGTTCCTCGCCAGGGGCCGACCTGGACCCACCACTCCCGGCCGCCCCGGCCCAGGGCCTGGCTCGCGGAAAGCCCATCCGTGGCTGTCCGTCATTCTGTCACAGCAGGACGACTCACGCCGACTCGCAGTGGCTTGAAATAACTCTTGTTCCTCCCGATTCTGCGGGCGGCTGCGCCCAGCTGGGCAGGTGCTGTGCCGGCAACGCGGCGGGCTTCGGTCACCCACGTGCTCCCGTCCGCGGGGGCCACCTGCTGCTGACGCATGCGCAGGGGCCTCTCGGGTCCC
>CM053562.1:8618100-8633829 GCA_028646485.1 Cryptoprocta ferox
GCTACATGTTACCACGCGCCACCGTAACATACTACCACCACATACCACCACCACTACATGTTACCACGCGCCACCGTAACATACTACCACCACATACCACCACCACTACATGTTACCACACGCCACCGTAACATACTACCACCACAGACCACCACTGCTACATGTTACCACGCGCCACCGTAACATACTACCACCACATACCACCACCACTACATGTTACCACACGCCACTGTAACGTACTACCACCACCAGATACCACCACCGCTACATGATACCACACACCACTGTAACATACTACCACCACCAGATACCACCACCGCTACATGTTACCACGTGCCACTGTAACATACTACCACCACATACCACCACCACTACATGTTACCACACACCACTGTAACATACTACCACCACCAGATACTACCACCGCTACATGTTACCACACACCACTGTAACATACTACCACCACCAGATACCACCACTGCTACATGTTACTACACGCTACTGTAACATACTACCACCACCGGATACCACCACCACTACATGTTACTACACGCTACTCTAATACACTACTACCACCAGATACCACTACTGCTACACATTACTACACGCTACTGTAATATACTACCACCACCAGATACTACTACCGCTACATGTTACTACACGCTACTGTAATATACTACCACCACCAGATACTACTACCGCTACATGTTACTACACGCTACTGTAATATACTACCACCACCATATACTACTACCGCTATAGGTTACTACATGCTACTCTAATACACTACTACCACCAGATACTACTACCGCTACACGTTACTACACACTACTGTAATACACTACTACCACCAGATACCACTACAGCTACATGTTACTACACGCTACTGTAATATACTACCACCACCAGATACTACTACTACTACTACTACTACATGTTACTACATATTACTATAGTATACTACTACCACCAGATACTACTACCGCTACATGTTACTACATACTACTACATATGACTAGTCCTATTACATACTGCTACATACTACTTTATATACTACTACTGCTGGTATATACTATGATTATTATATACTCCTACTACACACTTCTAATACTACATACCACCACTACCACATACTACTACCATACTACTATTATATACTACTACCACCAAAAACTACTACCACACACTTTGTTAGTACTCCTACATACTGCTACTACTTCTTACTACACACTACTACTACATACGACTAGCACTACTATGTACCACAACATATTACTTTATATCCTACCAGTAGTATTATATACTATGACTACTACGTTCTACTACTATATTCCTAGTGCCACTACATACTACTACTGCATTCTACTACTACACATTGCTACATACTACTATATACTATGATTATACACTACTACCAGCAAATACTACTACTACGTACTCTTAGTACTACTACCTACTCCTACCACTACACACTGCTGCTACATGCTACCACTGCTGCTGCTACTATTGTATACCACTACATACTACCACTACATACGACTAGCACATACTACTACATACTTCTATGACTACTACTACCACACACTATTATATATTACTACCACCAAATACTATGACTACTACATACTGTTCATACTACTACATACTACTATACTACTACATACGACTAGTACTACTACATACTACTACATACTGCTACTATATACCACTATGATATACTACACCACCACATAGTACTGCTGCACACTACTAGTACCACTACATACTACTGTTATATATGACTACTATATACTACATATTACTACATACTACTACTATTACTACGACATACAGCTGGTACTATTATATACTGCTACATACTTCTACCACAACTACCACATACTATGACATACTACACCACCACATAGTACTGCTGCATACTACTAGTACTGCTACATACTACTACATATTGCTACATACTACTGTTATATATGACTACTATATACTACTACTACTACATATTACTACATACTGCTACGACATACTGTTAGTACTACTACATCTACTACTACTACTACTACTACTACTACGTATGACTGGTACTGTTACATACTGCCCCGCTCCCCGTGTGGTTCGGGACTGGGTTCGGGCTTCGGCGTGCAGGGGGCTCGCAGGCCTCGGCTCTCTGGAGAGCGCCAGCCGGCCCCACTTCAGCGCATCGGCAAGGCTTTTGCTGGCTCTCCTGACGGCTTCACACTTTCCTTGGTGACCTGCTCTGCAGCTGCAGCCCGCCCAACTTGAGAAACACTCGCACCCGTCTGCGTCGGGAGCAGGACTTGCCAAGGCGAGTGCCAGCTCCGCGTGTCTGCTGGGGGTCTCTTAAGGACAGAGCCGTCTCCTTCGCCCTGGCCTCGCCGGAGCCCATCCTCGGGAACGTCTCTCTCAGGTCATCAAGACTCTGAGTTCAGTGCGGTAACAATTCTTCCCTCCGTCCTTAAGGCCCAGGAAGGCCGAGGAGTAGGCTTGCTGGAGAGTCGCCCTGGCTCTCCCCCGGGGTCCCCGTCCCTTCCCCCCAAGCTCCCGCAGGGTGGGCCAGCTTCTGCACCCGACCCCTGCCTGCGAGGGTGCCTTCCTGCGAGCACTAGCTTTCCAGATGCTTCTGTAAAGAGCTGGTGTCCAAATCTAGACAGCCAGGCTGACTATCGCTCCACTGCCAGCGCTGCTGTCATGCTTACCCCATTAGATTAAAACACAGGAGGGGCGCCTGGGCGGCTCAGCCCGTTAGGTGTCTGACTTCAGCTCAGGTCATGATCTCACGGTTCGCGGGTTCGAGCCCCGCGTCGGGCTCTGTGCTGACGGCTTAGAGCCTGGAGCTGGCTTCGGGTTCTGTGTCTCCCTCTCTCTCTGCCCCTCCCCCGCTTGCACTCTCACTCTGTCTCTCAAACATAAATAAATGTAAAAAAATTTTTTTTAATTAAAACACGAGACCCAGAGAGGGGAGTGCCCTCCGTTAGAACAGGACCCCACTCTGTTGACTCCAGCATGCCTCTTGTAAGGAAGCTGGGAGCGTGGGGAGGTCCATGCCTTCACTTCTCTGGTTGACCTTGGCCTTGTAAACTTTCTTTCCCCCCATCTCATCACCTTTCTCTGCAGACATTACAGCATGTGGCTCCCCGTGGGGCAGTGCGGAGGGCACACGTTGAAAGGAGGGTGAGAAGTCCCCTCTATGGAGGGAGCAGGGCAGGGAAACGCACCACGTGACCCAAAGACCTGAAATAAGCCCCTTCTTCTAACTTGTGATCTAAGTCCACACTCCTGGCCTCCCGGAGTGGGAAGGCCGGGCGTGGATATTCCCATGAAACAACCCCCCTATGCACTTGACACTGCTGACCACTCCTTAAAGATCTTCTTCTGGCCTCCACCAAACAGTCTTACTGTTTATCCTTTTGAACTTCCTTCTCCTGCCTTCCTTCCTTCTGCCGAATTACAGGGCACTAGGGACCCTCTGGCCACTAGTCTTCTCATTCCCCATTTGCATACAGGGGTTTTGCTACCATTTGTATGCTGGTGGCTCTCAACCCTGTGGCCGGATCGCTTCACCGAGCCTCAAACTGACTAGCTGATGGTCAAGACCACGTCTGTCTAGACAGTCATCTAGCTGGCCATTTACTTAACAAGTGTTCACCACCCTTGGCCGCCCTCAGACCCCCAAACTCAAGTTTTCCTCTTTGTCTGCTGGCAATATCCAGTTTTCGTCTGGGAACTAGCTGTCTCTCATCCCTCCCAATCCATGTAGGCCAGGAAGGACCCACCTTTATCTCCCCCAACCCATCCCCCGAGTCACATCTGATGATGGTGATTTTAAGAATGGGGGGGGGGGCCCAGGTTCTCGGACATTACTGCATTGAGAGGTGGGCTGTCCTTTATTTGAATGTAAGCCGGTCTGTGATCACTTTGCTAACAGGGTCCACAGAAGTGACACGGGGTGACATCTGAGGTCAGGGCAGAAAGTCCAGGCAGCCTCTACTGGCCCTGCCATGCTCTCGTTGAAGGCCAGCCGCCATATTGTGAAAAGTCCAAGTCGTGTGGCCGGGCCACGTGTAGGCGCTCCGGGGAATGGTCCCGGTGAGTCAGCTCTCAAGTTATCCCAGTCCAGGTACCAGACCTGAGAATGATTTTGGAAGTGAATCCTGAACCCCAGCTGCTCTGGCCGCCACCATCTGCGTCTTCTAAGCTGAGCCTCCAGACATTTCCTGACCCACAGAATCTGCGATCATATTCCCAAACGGTTGGGTCAGGCCACGAAATTCTGGGGTAATTTGTTACGCAGTAATAGTCCATGGAACCCTCATGCCAGGCCACACCCCTGCTTGAAATGTTCCAGTGATTCTACATTGCGACCAGGGTAAAGCCCAAATTCCTTCGCCCTTCCTTACTAAGTTTCTGCCCACCCCCAGAGCCAACTCCTGTCCCTCCCACACGAGCCGGGGTCCCAAACATACAGCAACCCTGGAACATTCCCTACTTTTCTCGACTTCCATGCCTTTGTACATGCTCTTGCTCTGCCCGGGTGTCTTTCTGACATCCAGATATTAAGTGGACCATCTGGCAAAATTGGGGGATGTAAATCCACTTTCTTCCCTGAAATCCCCCCCCCCCCAACCCCAGGAATAATAGTGTTTGCACGGCCCTAAAATCGCTCAGGTGCTCTGCGAAAGAGTATTCAAATAACGTGGGTTATCTTCTAGGTCTCTGAGTAAAATAACAGTTATCCATATGGATTCTGGAGCCACACTGCCCTCATTCCAATCCCAGCTCTATTACTTACTAGCGGGGTGACTTTGTGCAAGATACTCAACCACTCTGTGCTCCTCTTTTCCCCATCTGTAAACTAGGGAATAAAAAAATACTTACCCCACAGAGTTACAGGGAGGATTAAATGGGTTAAAATGTGTAAGGTGCTTAGTACAGTGCCTGGCAGAGAGTGGTTGGATAAAGAAGTGTTTGTTTAAAATAAAATACAGGGGCCCCCGGGGTGGCTCAGTCCGCTGAGCGCCTGAGTTTGGCTCAGGTCATGATCTCGTGGTTCGTGAGTTCGAGCCCCGCATCAGGCTCTGGGCTGACAGCTCAGAGCCTGGAGCCTGCTTCGGATTCCGTGTCTCTCATTCTCTCTGCCCCTTCTCCGCACATGCTCTCTCTCTCTCTCTCTCTCAAAAATAAATAAAAGTAAAAAAAATGATAAAAAAAATACATCTCCTGCTTGCTCAGTACCTCAGCCCTGAACATCATCACTGCCTGACTCTATCACCCTGACTCGGTTTACTGATTAGACCCAGGAAAGCAGAGCCTGGGCTTCACTGCTTCCTCTCTCCCTAGAACGGGAGTCTTCTGACACCTTCGACAAATGTGTATTGAACCCGGCTTTGATGTTACAATCACATTAAATCAAGCCCAGAAAAGGCTCATATGAGTTCTTCTAAGTCATACAGGTAATTAACGGCTCTCAGTCTTGTTCACTCTGACTGCCAGGCCCGAGCTAGTTGCTGTGTGTGTGTGCGCGTGTGCGTGTGTGTGTGCGCCACGCGCATGTGCATGTGTGTGTCCACAGTATCATCCCTACCCCTGTTGAGCATCTTTTAAAATTATTTTATTCAGATACCTATAAAATAGCCTCTGGTCTTTCAGCACCCTCCCTCTGACCCCTGGGCTGCTTTAGGGTCGTGCAAATACTATCACCCTGGAGAAGGAGGATTTGCATTTTTCCGACTATTCACTTCTCTGAATATCTGGGTAATTCCGAGGCCTTGAGCATCTGTCTAATGAAAGAGGCGGTTGCTTTCCTCCGTTCATTTTTTTCCAGGTGTGGAGGTGACGGTGGCATTTTTTAAAAAGAAAAAACTAACTCTGTATGGGGCCTCCCCCCCCCCCCTCGGACCCTGAGGCCCTACCTTCTCGCTTCTACCAACTGTCGCACTGTCAACACCAGACGGCGCTGTGCCCTCGCTGGCTTTTTAACCACCACGTCGAGCACGCAAGAGGCCAGGTTTTCTTCCCGGACAGCAGGTGCACGCCTTCCGCGTCCGAGTGCGAGGGCGCGGGTGTACGCGTGTGCAGGGGAGGGTCCCATCTTAAGCAGTCTTGAACCTGTTTGAAAAGCTGTCTCCGGCTTTCAGCTGTATTATCGACCGGAACCAAACCCAGAAAAATCGGAAGAAGTTGCTGGCCTACTAGGCTCCCGGCGCTGTGCGTCCCCGGCCCCCATCTGCCCCGCGTCCTGCGCGTCCTCCGGATTAAAGGACTCCACTCCCGGCTTTCGCGGCAGGGCCCGCCGAGCACACCGGCCCCGTTCGCGGCGTCCCGGGCCGAGGCTCGCGCCCGGCTCAGCTGTCGGGGGGCCTGGGACGGGGTGCGAAGGGCGTCCGTCCCTCCCGGGGACCGCCGCGTTGCCCTTCTACTTTCCTCCCTCCGCCCCATCCGTAAGTGGCATTTCTTGGGGGGGGCAGGGGGCGGGGAGGAGGGCGGGGAAGGGGCCCGGCGGGGAGGGGCGTCGGAGCGCTGTCGCCGCGTGTCGCGCCGCCCTCTCCGCCCCGCGCCGGGGTGTGGGCGCGGCGCAGCGCGCGGCAGAGGGCCGGCCGCGTGGGGACGCGGGTGTGCGGGCTTCTGGGCGAGCCGCGCGGCGCGGGAGCACGCTGGCCGCCTGAGCTCGGCGCGGAGCCCGGGGCCCGGAGCCGCCGCCACCCGCCCCTGTGCGCGCCCCGCCATGGAGCCCTCGCACAAAGACGCCGAGACGGCGGCGGCGGCGGCGGCGGTGGCGGCGGCGGACCCCCGCGCCGCGTCCGCGTCCAGCGGGGTGGTGGTGCAGGTCCGCGAGAAGAAGGGCCCCCTGCGCGCCGCCATCCCCTACATGCCCTTCCCCGTGGCCGTCATCTGCCTCTTCCTCAACACCTTCGTGCCGGGACTGGGTAAGACGCGGCGGGCGCGACCCGCGGAAGGCACGGGGTCACCCCCGGGGGGCGCCCACGCGCGCCGGCCCACGCGCTCCCGGCGCCCCCTGGCAGGTGGCCGCGGCGCGTGGGGTGGGCGCCCCGGAGGAGGCGCCGCGCGGGTTGCCCCCCAACCCCCGGCCCGCCCTGCGCCTCCTCCCACCTGTGAGCGCGGGGTCTGGCCCCAAGAGCCGGAACTTGGCTGGGAGCGCGGGGGCCGGCGGGCGGCGGCGCGGAAAGGGCGCCCCCGGCCCCGGTAAGGCGCCGCTCCAGACGCCCCGAAACCCTGCCCCTGCTCGCGCCGCGCGCGCGCCCTCCCGCGAGCCCCTTCCTTCGAGGGGCGCGGGGCCCGGCGTGGGGAGTGCGGCGGCGACAGAGGGCGGCCGAGCTGGGGAAAAGGGACACCCCGCGAGCCCGCCTGCCTTCGCGGGCTGCGGACCGTGCGGGGGCGAGCGTCCTCCGCCTCCTTCCAGGGTGCTGGCGGTTCCGCCTGCGCCCGTTAGCTCTCGGGGGGTGGGGGTGGGGGTGGGGTGGGGGACGATCTCGCTAGTCCGGCCCTTCCTTTCGTGAGCGAGTGGGGAGCGAGCGGCTGCAGTTCTGTGTCGGACTCTGGCTGCCCGCGGGGGCCCTGAGGTTCCCAGTGCCCCACATTTTAAAAGAAAGTCCCATCGCAGAAGTAGGGGTGCCGAAGGGTGCGTAGCGGGAGGGAGTGAGAAGTTTTCCCGACCCTCCTTCTCCTAACCCCACCACAACCTGCCTGCCCTCCCCCAACCTCCAGCTTGCCCGCCCGGCACCCTCCCCCACACCCCCCAGTTGCGTGCGGGACTGGAGCGGCAGGCAGCTCCGGGCCCCCCCAGGAGGAAGCCTGGTCCCGAGCGAGCGAGCCGGTTGCCAGCGTCTAAGGCTCCAAGTTCCCAAGAGTAGAGGTCAGCTGGAAGTGGTTTTCTGCTTTGCTTTGGCCTTTCTCACGGCCTCGCGCTCAGCCCGCTCAGCCGGGGTCTCCCCTGTGGCCGTGATAGCGAAGGTCGCACTCACCCACCCGGACGTGTTCCCTGTCCCCTTCGCACTTACTTGTGCTTCTGCGCCGGGCGGCCGCCTGGCCAGGGTCTGTCGGAGCAGGAGGTGAGGGGGGGTCCCCTCCGCGGAGCCTCCGGCAGCCTTCACCGCCCTCCCCCAACCACCACGGGGTGGGGTGGGGGTCATCAGGTTCTTTGCAAGTGTAGACACCCTGAGGAAGGCTGGCTAATGTTAATTGTGTGGCTAATGTTAATTGTGTCGGAGATTCCCACCTGCTGGAGTAGAGACCTACAGGGCCCAGCCGCCTCTCCAGGATGTGAAGATCAAGTGTCTTCCTTCCACTTTTTAAATGTGAAGTCAGCGTCACCCGATGTGGTCTTTTGTGGCGGGGTAGGGGATCACTTCCAGGGGCACCTGCAGGCCTCTCTGGGTCTCACCTCCCCAGGTGCCTTTCCCACCTTGGCCTTGCCTGCCACTTGCTCCCACTGGGTCCCCTGCTTCCCCGCCCCGGGGACCCAGCTCTTCACACTTCCCTTTGTTAGATCAGAATCCTACAGGGATTTTTTTGTAAGAAACCTGTCCGGGAAGCCAGGAGAAAATAAAAGAGAAAAATAAGCAAACCGCAAAAGTACTAAAAACAGGCGAGCTGAGGGGGGTGCAGATTTCTGAATTTTCAGTGACCGAATCCAGGCATTTTTTTTCCCGTTTTGTTTTGGTGTCATTGTATAGTTCGCTGGGTGCACAGCGCCCCCCACTTCTCACTGAAGGAGGGGTTTCTGATCCTGGGTGTGGTGTTTCTGCTCTGTAAGTCAGGGGTGGCTGTCCCTCAGGGTCGTTGAGAGGATCGGATTAAATTATAGAAAGCTCAGGGGTTGGGCACACCGGCAGTGCTCCCGGGGTGGTGGGCTCCTCTTGCCCTTGGCGTTTCTGCAGAGCTGAGCACTGCCCCCACCTCTGGAGGTGTGGGGTGCTCTTTGGAGCCGTGGCTTTGAGTCCTCGTTGATCCCTCTGTGCCCCTCGACCTGCAGGCGGGTGGCGAAGTAGCCCAGGTAACACTTGCGGTGGTTTTCTTGGTCCTCCATGACTGGCGCGAGTGGCCCCAGCCCCTGGAAGTCCTCTCCTTGGCCTAGACCCCCTTCTCCAGGTCCTTCTGGCTTATCAGAAGGTCCTGTGCAAACTGAATATTTGTGTCTGGCCCTGCCCTTCTACGACACGCAGCCTGTCTCCATCCAGTCGCCGTCATGCATTCAACAAACGCAGAGCGACCACCACATGCCAGGCACCAGGGCGCAATGAAGAATAAGTCCGTCGAGGCGTCGTCGACTGTTGGGGAAAATTGATGCAAACTTTGAATTTGATGAATGCTGTCACGGTAGCGGGAACAGAGTGTTTGAATGCAGTAAATTCTTTCTAGGTGGAAGTGGGGTTCAGAGAAAGGCTCCCAGGGGCGTCGTCATAGGTCAGACCCTGCCGAGGAAATCGACCCCATGGTCCCAAGCATTTGCAGTCCTCGCTTTACCCCCACCCTTTAGAAACTGGGCAGACCATTGGCCCAGAGATCTTTTCTTTTTCTTCTGGAAACTTTGCCCTTCTCTGCAAGTCCTCTCCTCATTTGCAAATTGAATGAGAGAGCAAGTGGGGGGCTGAATGAAGCCATGTTTGGCTTCCTCTAATGCAGATGTCTCCAGTTCATCCACTGTGCAGGAACTGCGTGAGAAGCCCAGTCCTTATAATCGCCGGGGCCTTCTCGATGCAAGTGTCTGTGCTGTCAGGATGTCAGAGGGGGGTGCTTCCTCCCCTGGGGAAGGGTTGGGAAAGAGCAGCGATCTGTGATCACTCTGACTGCTCAGGGGAACAGTACAAAACAAATTTTAAAAATGGATGATGGTAGAGAGTGCCTCCCCCTTACCCCGTCTCCCATCCTATTCAGTGAAACGCTACTAATAAAGACTGTCTCGATAACTTCATAGTCCAAAAAGGTGGGCATTTATAAGTTTAGACACAATTATTCATATGTGTAGTGAGAGTTCATTGTCATCACCTAGAATGGACAGAGTTTGCCTGTTGGTCGGAGGCAACATTCCACTTTCACGTTTGAAACTTTTATCATTCCTGATTGACTTGGTGAAACAAAAATGTTGGTTACTCAGTAGCAGGGGAGTGTAGGGAGGAGCACTTCCACTGACCGTTAACCATTCTGTCAGACTCATGTTGGCCACAAATCCACGGTTGGATATTCATACATATTTAATCTCTAATATACTGCCTACTCTTTGACACTCAGCTAAAGTCTTGCTTCCCCAGTAATAGCACCGCAGGCTGGTTCGGCTTCTGTCTTTCTTTTCTCGAGCCCTGAGGCTCAATCTGAGGAGAAATACTGTCCTATCTTGTGGCCATCTTTTGTACTGCTGACTTTTTATTATTGTTTTAAAAGTTTACTTTTTGCCTCTCTAAATGTAAGGTCTTTGAAAGCAGCAACCATTTTAAATTTCTCCTTGATATAACATGCTATTTATGAATGAATATGGACTAGAATTATACTCCTGGAGTAGGTATTAGAGATCATCTGGTCCAATGCCTTAATTTTATATTTAAGTGCAGCAGTCCTGAGGATGCAAGAACCAAGGAAGTTGACATCCTATTCAACCTTCTCAAGGAAGTTATTTGAGTAGGTATTTCAGCAAAACCAGAGAGTAAATCAAGAGAGAAAACATGAGATCCAGGAAACAATGCATCCAATTCAGGGCAACCATGAAAATCCACTTGAGGATAAAAGTGTTCAGCGGGCCTGAAAGCAGTCAGTCTTCTTTAGAGTGGGAGGATGAAGGCCCCAGAAAAGAATTTTCTGAGGCTGATGTGAGAAGGGGACATTCCATATAGTTAAGAGTGTTATTAAGACTGCTGGAAATAAAACCTTTATTAAAAAACAGAAAGCAATTAGTAACTGCAGTAAAGACAAAAAGCTGTGCAAAAGCAACGGGTTCCAAAAATGAAGCAACCCGCCCAAGTAGATTAGGAGGTCAGCAGGCTTCAAAAAAGAAGAATAAAAATATTCCAAACAATAAATGGAGTGAGAAAGAATTTGGAAGGGAGTGGGGATACGGTGTAACACGTTTCTCCCACCAACAATAGCAAAGGAGACATAACCAGCACCTTCAGAAAAACCAAGCATTTTTCATGAAAAGGCATAACTTCTGAAGCGAATCAAAATGTGGCCTGATATTGAGCAGATGGTGGAATATAAGAAAGGCTCTTTTAAGTGCATGGGGTCTGTCTCATTGGAACAGTGGTGCACAATATGAGCTCTTAGCTCCTCTTTGACTCTGCAGCAAAGATACTTGCTTAGTCATAATAATATAAATGCTGCTCAGTAGTTTTCAACTTTTAAGAGCAACCGCAGACAAAGCCCTGAGGACTGCTTAATAACAGCTATAAAGGAAGATGTAAAGATTTTCTGTCGTGATGATATAAAATGAAAACCATAGCTCGTAGAACTTGGCAAGTGGATTGTGATAGATTAAATTATTGTTCCCAATTATTCACTGTCCTCCCTGAAAGAGGATGGCACATTCCCACCTGATGCCATATGGCTTGCCATGCTTCTTGTGGGAAGGGAATACTTCCTTCCCTGCCTACTGATAACGGGCTTGGCCATGTGACTTGCCTCAGCCAGTTGAATGTGAGTGGCAGTGACTGGGCAGACACTTCAAGAGGCATTGGGAGGTTCTGGCTTTGTCCTTCTCTTTCTCTCATGAGAAGGCCAGGTCTCATATGGGGTCTGCTCTTCAGTCTGCCTCCCAGAACAAGAAGGACATCAGAGGCAGGGCACCACGTGTCATATGAATGAGAAAGAAGCATGAGTTGCTGAGATGTTGTTGTGGTCGTTAGCATTATTATTGTCCTAGGGCAACCTATCAAAGCTGACTGATCCAGGGGGCACCTGGATAGCTCAGTCGGTTAAGCGTCTGGCTTTGGCTCAGGTCATGATCTCACAGTTCGTGGGTTCGAGCCCCGCGTCAGACTCTGTGCTGACAGCTAGCTCAGAGCCTGGAGCCTGTCTTCAAATTCTGTGTCTCCCTCTCTCTCTGACCCTCCCCTGCTCACGCTGTCTCTCTCTCTCTCTCACAAATAAATAATAAAAACACTAAAAAAAAAGAAGCTGACTGATCTGGAGGGGAGGGGTAGGGTAGAGGTGTGAATGCCCTCCTCATATAAAGTGGGGGGGGGTGCTCAAGAGATGCTGTCTGTAGTTGGTGGACTAAGAAATAAAGGTTACCAAGGTGATCAGTAGATGAACTGAGCTAGAGTTACAGGACAGTAGTGGCTTCCCGGGATAATATTGGGAGGAACAGCGGGAAGATGAGGGGTGATGTGAGTAAGCTAATCCCACGGATCCTACCAGAAAGTCAAGGTGTAACGTCGAGAAGACATGAAAAAAGCACTATCAGTGTATTCTGGAGATTAGAAAACCACCGGAAGAATTCCCGCTCTTTCTGACATCACCATTGTTTCTGTGTCGACCGGCTCATTCCCAGCAGTGCGCGTACATGCTGACATTGTCCCCCACCTTTTAAAACTAGCCTCTCTTGATCCTACACCCCCCCCCCACACCCGGCCGTGGCCGTTTTTCGGCTCCCCTTTATAGCTCAGCTCCTGCAGTACGTGGGCTGGCGGTCACCGACTCCTCTTCTCTCACCTTCTCTTGAACCCACTGTACCCTGCCTCTGTCTCTCACCTGAATTGTGCTTGTCAGGATCGCCGGCACCTCTAGGTCGCTAAATCCAGTGGTCAGGTCTCTGTCTCCATCTTCTGGAACATTTGGTACCATTGGATGCGGTACCCTCTCCCTCCTCCTTGAAACGTTGTCTTCCCCTGGCTTCTGGAACACCTCCCTCTTCTGGGTTTCTCTGCACCTCACAGCTCCTCCTCTGTCTCCCTTGGTCGTCTTGGCTGCCTCCAAACTTGGGGGTCCCTGGGGCTCTCGGGGCTCTTGGTCTCGGCCTTCTCTTTGACCTTGCTGTTTTTCCCGCCTATGCTCACTCCTTTGATGGTCCTGCTGTCTCCCGGCCTTCGGTTGAATCCAATTTTTTATACGCTTTTTAAAAGTTTATTTATTTTGAAAGAGAGCACAGGCAGAGGAGGAGCAGAGAGAGAGGGAGAGAGAGAATGTCAAATCGGCTCCAGGCTGTCAGCACAGAGCCCGATGCGGGACTCGAACTCATGAAACTGTGAGATCGTGACCTGAGCCGAAAGCAAGAGTCAGAGGCTTAAATGACTCAGCCACCAGGCGCCCCTCAATTGCATCCTTATAATAATAACCCCCAAAGCCAGCTCTTCAGCTCAGAGCCCTCCCCAGATTCTGGAGTCTCATACCCAGCTGACTTCCTAACATCTCCACTTAGAACCCATAAGGCATCCAAGACTTGTCCAAAACCAAGCTCTTGCTGTTCCTCCCCAGACCTGCTTCTCCCTTCCCCCCCACCCCCCCACCCCACAGCAAATGGCATCCTTCCAGGAGCTCAGGCCAAAAACCCGGACTCATCCTTGACTCCTCTCTTTCTCGCTCCCCACGCCCAATCTGTCAGGAAACGCTTCTGGCTCTGCTTTCAAAATCTACTCGGTATCTGACCACTTCTTACCATGCCGCCTCTGCCTTGCTGGTCCAAGCCGCGTCTCCTCCCGGATGATCGCAA
Source organism: Cryptoprocta ferox (assembly GCA_028646485.1). NCBI lineage: Eukaryota > Metazoa > Chordata > Mammalia > Carnivora > Eupleridae > Cryptoprocta > Cryptoprocta ferox. The sequence continues at coordinate 8,631,773 of CM053562.1, forward strand.
TGGCCCCATAAATGATCTGCTCACCTTTATTGATGTCCCTAGTGGCCTGCCCTCAACGTGACCACCAGAGGGATCCTTTGAAAACACGAGTGAGTCAGATCATGTCATTTTTGAGCTGGAAACCCTCCAATGGCTCCATGTCACTCACAGCGAAAGCCCAAGTTTTTATCCTAACCCACAAGGCCCTAGGCAAGAGCTTTCCCAAAGAGACAGAATGTGAACCACAGGTGTAACCTAAGATTTTCTAGCACCTTCGTTATATAGAATAAAAAGGAACAGGTGGGATGAACTTTAATAGTTACTTAACTCAATATGTCCAATATATTTATCATCCAGTGCATATTAATAAAATTTACTGGGGTTCCTGGGTGGCTCAGTCGGTTGAATGTCTGACTTAGGCTCAGGTCGTGATCTCGCCGTTTGTGAGTTTGAGCCCCGCGTCGGGCTCTGTGCTGACAGCTCAGAGCCTGGAGCCTGTTTCGGATTCTGTGTCTCCCTCTCTCTCTGCCCCTCCCTTGCTCTCTCTTTCTCTCTCTCTCTCTCTCAAAAATAAACATAAAAAATTATTAAGGGAACATTTTGTGTTTCTTTTTTGTGTGCTCTGTTTTCAAGATCTGGTGTGCATCATGCACTTACAACACGTCGCAGTTTGGAGCAGCCCCGTTCCAGGACTCACTGGCCACTGCAGCACGGCGAGTGCATCGGTCACCTGCGGTCCTGCGGACCCGTGTCCTCCTCTCTGTCTCGCTCACTCTGTTCCAGCCCCACTGCCCTCTTCGCCTTTTTTGAATATTTCAGAGGCACCTTCTCACCCTAGAGCTTTGGCATTTGCTGTTCCTTCCACCTGGTGCCCTTGTCCTGCAGAGATCTATGTGGCTCGCTCATTCCTGTCCTGAGATCTCTGTTCCCATGTCGCCGATACTGGTGTGCTGGGGCAGTCATGACCAATGCCACAGACCGGGCATCTTGAACGACAGAAACTTATCTTTCCCACAGTCCTGGACGCTGGTGCGGGGTGCTGGGGGTGCGGACTTCCACTTGTGGATTTTGAGGGGACACAGTTCATCCCAGACACCTTCCCAGATGATCTTACTTGAGACTGCAGCTCTCCCCCACCTCCCCACACCCCTAACATTCCCTACTTCGTTTTCCTGAAGAGCATTCTCGCTAGCAAACATACTGTGTATTTTACTTATTTTTTCCTACTATCTGTCTTCTGGAGGAGGGCAGGGTTTTTAGTTTCTTTGGTTTTTTTTTTTTTTTTTGGTCTGCTTTGTTCATGGCTGTATCCCTGCATCCTAGAACAGTGCCTGGTTCATAACAGAGGCACCACAGACAGAAGCTGGATGGATGGATGGAGGATGGATGGATGGATGATGGATGGATGGAGGATGGATGGATGGAGGATGGATGATGGATGGATGGAGGATGGATGGATGGATGATGGATGGATAGAGGATGGATAGATGGAGAATAGATGGATGGAGGATGGATGGATGGAGAATAGATGGGTGGAGGACGGATGGATGGAGGATGGGTGGATAGAGGATGGATGATGGATGGAGGATGGAGGATGGATGATGGATGGATGGAGGATAGATGGATGATGGATGGATACAGCATGGATAGATGGAGAATAGATGGATGGAGGATGGATGGATGGAGAATAGATGGGTGGAGGACGGATGGATGGAGGATGGGTGGATAGAGGATGGATGATGGATGGAGGATGGAGGATGGATGATGGATGGATGGAGGATAGATGGATGATGGATGGATACAGCATGGATAGATGGAGAATAGATGGAGGATGGATGGATGGAGAATAGATGGATGGAGGATGGATGGATGGAGAATAGATGGTTGGAGGACGGATGGATGAAGGATGGATGGATGGAGGACGGATGGATGGATGGATAGAGGATGGATGGATGAAGGATGGATGGATGGAGAATAGATGGTTGGAAGACGGATGGATGAAGGATGGATGGATGGAGGACGGATGGATGGATGGATGGAGGATGGATGGATGGAGGATGGATGGAGGGTGGATGATG
>CM053562.1:8633929-8683307 GCA_028646485.1 Cryptoprocta ferox
TGGATGATGGATGGATGGATGGAGGATGGATGGATGGAGGATGGATGGATGGATGGAAGATGGATAGAGGATGGATGGATGGATGGATGGAGGATGGATGGATGGAGGATGGATGGATGGATGGAGGATGGATGGAGGACGGATGGATGGATGGAGGATGGATGGAGGACGGATGGATGGATGGATGGAGGATGGATGGATGGAGGATGGATGGAGGGTGGATGATGGATGGATGGATGGATGGAGGATGGATGGAGGATGGATGGATGGAGGATGGATGGATGGATGGAGGATGGATGGATGGAGGATGGATGAAGGATGGATGGAGGATGGATGGATGGATGGATGGATATGCTAAAATCAGAAATAGAAGTGATTGCTTTTGTGGCACCTGGGAGGCTCAGTTGGTTGAGTGTCCGACTCTTGATTTCAGCTCAGGTCACAACTCACAGTTCATGGAATCAAGCCCTGCGTTGGGCTCTGCACTGACAGCATGGAGCCTGCTTGGGATTCTTTCTTTCTCTCTCTCTCTGCCCCTTCCTGGCTCGTGCTCTCTCCCTAAAGAAAAGAAGTGATTGTCTTTGGGAAGCTGGACTCAGAGCAGGGAGAGGTGAGATAGGGGACGATTGCTTGCCCCTGAAAGCCCCTTTTTCCTTATTTGATTTTTTAAAAAAACTGTATACCTGTATTACTCGCTTTTTTTTAAAGTTTATTTATTTGAGAGAGAGAGTGGGGGAGGGGAAGAGAAAGAAGGAGAGAGAGAGAATCCCAAGCAGGCTCCACATTGTCAGTGCAGAGCCTGATGTGGGGCTCGAACCCGTGAATCGTGAGATCATGACCAGAGCTGAAGTTGGACGCTCAACCGACTGAGCCCCCAGATTACTTTTCTAATGAGAGAAGCTGAATAAGCCTTGTCTTGGGCAAACCTCCTTCGCATCGGTTTATGAGGCTCCGAGGCGAATGTGGCAGAGTCTGGACAATGAGGAAGGGCTAGAAGATGCTCGGGGCCTCCACGTCTACACCCCACAGTGGGGACTCCTGTCTAGGTATACGCTGCTAGATCGCTGACCTCCAGCGTTCACGTGCCACCACGTCAGGTGCCGTCACGGGGTGGGCGGCTCCCCATCGCTCTCACAAGCTGTGTGACCCGTGCTCAGTGATCTCCCTGGGACGTGTCCCCTTAGGGTGGGTCAGGAGTGACGGGGTCGGGTTCAGTAACGCAAACGGCATCCCCATTTCTTCTGAGACATTTCGAGGGTTGGCCAGCAGGGGATACGGAGGAAGTTTGTGTTTCAAAGAGGTGCGGCCCAGGCGCTGAGCAACTTCCGGGTGCCTCCAGCAGTGTGTCACTCACCGCGCATGCAGTATGCTCCTACTGTGTTCCAGGTCTGTGCTCGAGCCGAGGAACCAAGTCCGAAGAGGAGGAGGAGGGCTGTCAATTGGAAAGAGGGGCTGGAATGATGGGCTTGTGTGTTAATGGAAGAATGTTCTGGGGCTCACCTCGTGGTCCACAGAGGTGAGGGAATGCATTCCAGCAAAACTGGCTTCGGGGGAATGAGCCATGAGCTGAACAGAATGACCTGGGGCGGGGGCGGGGGGGGGTAACGTGGTGCATGGAATGAGGTGACATTTTCAGTCGTGAGCCAGATTCACGAAGCCACAAGTGTCACGGAAGTTAGGAGGCCTGGATCTCAAGAGTGTGAGACCCGGGGCAGGCCCTGTGACCTCTCTCAGCCTCCGTGTCTCCATCCATAAAATGGAAATAACAGTTCCTGCTTGGCTACCTCGCAAGGTCATTGTCAAGGTCATCGTCTCCTGTGGCCCACGAGGCGCTCCGTTCTGCGGTCAGAGAGGATTACCATTACCAGTTGAGGTCGGGAAAATGTCCGGGTTCCCAAGATGATCTCTGGGGCTTTTCTGGCAGTGGCTCTGGGGTGGGGGGGCAGGACGCCAGGGAGCACTTCCTTCTGAGCACTTGGGCCCCTCATGCTGGGGGTGAGCATGAGGTCTCTGGGGGGGTTGACAGTACCCCATACCCAGGCCCTGAGGCTTCCTTCACGGTTTTCTAAGAGGCTGTGGGAGGATCTGACTGGCACTGAGCGTGTGTGTGTGTGTGTGTGTGTGTGTGTGTGTGTGTACACATATGCCCCATCACCTGGGCGAGGCGAGGGTGGCCTGGGTGGGATGTGTGTTGGCAGATGTGTCTCCAGCGAGGGAACGTTCCCTCGAGAACCAAGCGCTCCGAAGTCTCGCTCCCCAGGCTCAGCCGTGCTCGTTAGGGACGCCCTTTCGAGGGGCAACATTTTCTTCTTCAAAGGGCAAACCCCAGGGGTCTATTCTGCATTTACTTTCTAAAAGGTCTTAAATCCATTGGAGAGGTTGCCAGCCGGACCAGGGCTGTCGGGAGCCTGGAAGGTGGGGGGCGGGCACGGCCAGGGTTCTCTGGTGGTGGAGCCAAGCACCCCGTGGGCTTTGGTCGTTGACTGAGAAGCTTGACTTCAATGCCAAGAATAATCTGGTGTTTGTGCAGAACAGCCTGTCCTGAAACCTGGACAAAGGGAAAGGCCCAGCCTCACCAGGGCCGGGAGATTTACCCCAGGGGGGCCTCCTCCACCCGGGCGCCTTGCCCTTGGTCTGTCCTCGCCGACTCTGACCCTCCTGCCACCTTGGTGCCACTTGTAGTGGGCGCCTGATTGCCACTTGTCAAATTAAATGTGTGCCCGGGCCCTGCAGAGATGTGCTGAGGGCTGCGGAGGACGGCCTGCGACCCGCCACCAGGGCTTCTCGTCACTGCCAGCCTCTCTGTCCGCCCCCCCCACCCCCCACCACGACCTCGTGGAGGTGAATTCACAGGCACTCCTCAACCCCGCGTCGCAGATAGCGCATCTCCCAGGGATGGAAGGTTCGCGGCAGCAAGTCTCCGGGGGGCCATTGTCCCAAGGGCATTTGCTCACTTCCTGTCTCGGCGTCACATTTGGCTAATCCTTGCGATAGTTCTGACTTTTTCATTATTATAGTGGCTATAGTGGTCCATGGTTGGCGTTTCGGATTCCAGACCACAGATAGTTAGCATTCACTTGGCTGTGGGACAGGCGGGCTCTGGCCACGCTGGTGTGCATGGGAAGCGTCCCCCTTGGGCTGGGCTGCAGGGGTGAGCATGGCTAGCCGCTCCATGGCCACGGGCCCTCCCGGGTCACCGCGCAGTGTGGCCAGGCTATGACATTGCTGTGCCAACGGGCTTCTTGTCCCCTGATTACATCTCAACCCCCGTCTCGCTATGGCCACTTCCTCTTCTGCTCCAAAACCCTCAGCAGCTCCCTGCCGTCCGTCCACGGGCTCAGTCCGGGCTCCACGCTGGGCCCACGGGACCCGGTGAACGTTAGCCACGTCCCTTCAGTGGTTTGTTTCGTCCAATGGGGCCACTTGCTTTCAAAGGGTGCCCCTGGGCCCTGGCTCCTGGTGTATGTCTGTTTGGGACCGTCTCCCCCTGCACCCCCGTCACAGGTGGGGTGCCCAGCCGCCCAGGCCCATCTCTCATGGCCTCCTGACCACTTCCGTGTGGTGAACTCCTCCTTCCAGAACTGTCCGGCCACCTAGCGTGTTCCTCTTGCTCCCCTGAAGTTCTGGTTCTTCCGTTTAAATCTGACATGCATCCTTGCCTCGAGGGTTCGGACTGTGCGTTTCTCACCTGCCGTGGGGCACGGCGCCTCGCGCTGCTGCAGCTCCAGGCTGGTTCAACCAACTGCGTGCTGATTTCTGGGGAACTGCCGAACCCCCAGCCCGCGGGACGCCCGCTGTCACGTCATCCCTCGGCCTTTCCAGCTCCCAGGCAGGTGGGGGATAGAGTTCTCAGGCCGCAGGCAGGGCGGAGGGGATGCTGTACCAGAGCATGTGGGTCTCTGAGGGATCCTTGGTGTCCCGGCCATTCCTGGGAGGGACATGGGACGGAGGAGGGATGCTGGCTGCCCCTTCGCCGGGGCAGAGGGCCTGCTCTGCAGAGGCTTTCCTGGGGACAGTCACGAGGTTACTGAGAAGCACCGGGCCACCATCCATTGGCTCGAGTTATGTGGCTAATGGCTGATAAGTGGAGGAGGCGGACAGGGGAGGTGATCGATCTTAATAAACCGTTTTAATCAAGATTGGCTTGGGCAGTAGCTGTCACATTAAATCGAGGGGGGACTTTTGACGGGGAGCAGGAGGTTTGCATGATCGCGAAGTGTCTCCACAGAATGCTTATAACTTGCAAGGGGAGGGGCCCCTGGGGGGCTCAGTCGGTCAAGCGTCCGACTCTTGACTTCATCGCAGGTCATGGTCTCGCGGTTCATGAGTTTGAGTCCCACAGCAGACTCTGCGCTGAGAGGGTGGAGCCTGTTTAGGATTCTCTCTCTCTCCCTCTCTCTCTCTCTGTCCCTCACTTGCTCTCCCTCTTCCTCCCCCACAAAATAAATAAATAAACTTAAAAAAAACTTGCGAGGGGAAAAGTCATACAGCGTCTTGCTGGGCGGACCGAGTAACATCACCTGGACCTTGAAGACATCACGGCGATGAAAGAAGCCAGTGACAAGAGACTACACACAGTACGGGTGCATTTATATGGACTGTCTGGAACGGCAGGTGCATAGAGGTGGAAGACAGTGTGTCCGGGGAGCGTTGCCTGGAGGACGTGGGGACACTGCTGATGGATGTGGGGTTTTTCCCGGGGGGCAAAGATGTCCTCCCATGCGCTTTGCTGCATGGCTCTGAATGTACTAAAAGCCACTGAATTACTAAACGGGTGAAGGTTACGGTACGTGAATCACTTCTCAATTTCGCTGTTAAAAATTAGCATCACCAAGGTGGGACGCACAGACATCACACGTCTCTTGGTGGGATCTCCTGGGGGTCATAGCAACACTTGTGTCGTGTCGGGGGGTGCATGATCCGAATCTACTCTGAGGAAACGCCAGAAAGCCCAAAGCGAGGGTTATTCTGCAAACTACCTGGCCAGCGTTCTTCAAAAATATCGGTGTCACGAAAGATTAAAGAAGACTGAAAAAACATGACAGGCGGCACAAAGCATAATCTTGGATTGGATCCCGTAATGAAGGGATGGATGTTATGGCGGCAAATGGGGAAAGCCGGAATGTTGAGCTCTTGATTAGATAAAGCACCATATCCGTGTCGCCTTTCTTGAAATCGGCAACTGTGAAAGGACACAGCTTTGGTGTTAGACACATGATTAGGGGACTCGAAAGCCAGTTGTATGCAACCTGTTGACAGGTGGCTCAGGACAAACAGATCATAACATGGAGCGAAAGAGAGTGGCTAAACAAACGTAGCGAAGTCGTGAGAATTGGTGCTCTGGGTAGAGCATGGACGGGAGTGCCCTGTTTTATTCTTGAAATTTCTCTGCAAGTTTGGAAGTATTTTAAAAAGTGTAAAGGGGTGCCTGGGTGGCTCGGTCGGTTAAGCGTCTGACTTCGGCTCAGGTCATGATCTCGCAGTTTGTGGGTTCGAGCTCTGCGTCGGGCTCTGTGCTGACCGCTTGCTCAGAGCCTGGAGCCTGCTTTGTGTCTCCCTCTCTCCCTGCCCCTCCCCCACTTGCTCTCTCTCTCTCTTTCTCTCTCTCATAAAAATAAGTAAAAACATTTTAAAAAAAGTTAAAAGTATGGTTAAAAACCAAATATGCTCCTAGGGTTCAGCTAAATGCAAAGTACTATACCCCGAGTAGGCTGTTTCTTCTCACCTAAGGTCTGTTACCAGTTCTGACCAACTCAGGGACCATGTGGGGCCATGGGAGGGAAGACATGGTGCAGGTGGCATTGGCCTGCAGGGCCCAGACGCCCAGAAGAGACTGTCCCAGGGACTCCTCCCGCTTAACCCCCAAGGTCACATGCAAGTTCATTGCAGCGCTGTGGGAGTGCGTGATCAGCACAGGCTTGAGTGCAACAAAAAGGAGTTTCCTAGGAGGCCGGGAGACACAGGCAGCTTCCAGTGCAGAGACGGGTTGGGACTAAACCCACGGCGTGTGCAACCCTGCCTTCGGGGCCGACCAAGAATCTGAACCTTTCAGCCAGAGCTGGAGCAGATCCCAGGGCTCCAGATCTATTTTGGAGAAGTCTTTCTCTTGTTTATTCCTGTTTGGCATCTCCGTGCGCAGTCCGAAAATCGTTCTCGGCCTCAAAGAAACCAACCTCAAGCCAACAGCCGTCACGCCAGGGAGAGCACAGAAATGCTTCCCCTAAGCCTTGGCTGCTCCAGGGGATGGGGGGGGGGGACTGGGGTTGAGCGTACACATGGAATGTTTCCAGGAATTGCTCTGTGGCCTGACTCGGAAGCAGAAGACAAAATAAACCTAACCATTTTTGGCCCAGAGAGCTGGGGTTCTGAGATTGGAAGCAGAAGGGGGGGGGGCAGTGGAAAATGCCCTGAGCGAGGCCAGAAGGGTTGGTTGGCGTTGGGCCTCGGTGTCCGTGGCTGGGCTCTGAGTCTGATGCGTGCCGAGGAGCGGGGCCTTGGTGCTTGGGAATGGATTTCAATGAAAGGAAAGCAGGGAAAAGCCACGGCTTTGGCGAGATACCCGTCGCTTGGGCCCGCTGTTGGCTGACACTCTGCTGTGCATTTTCTTTTCCCTGCTAGCTCTCACTTCAGCCCAATGCAGCCGACGCCACGGAATGTTCTAGATTTCCCTGTGTGGGCTGTCCCCTGCGGACTCAGGGCTGGCTCTGGGACTCGGGCATGGGCAGAGACCAAAGCGCTGCTCAAAGGCAGCCCGGGAAAAAGGTAGTTAGGTCTCCCCAGTGCTGTTGGCATTCTGTCGTTTGGTGTTCTGTCTGAGGCTTCCCGCCGCACCCCACCCCTGGCTGTCGGGGGTCCAGCACCATCACCACGTGGGAAGGGAAATGCACATGATTCTTAACATGAGTCTGAAGATCGTTAGCACGACTGGAGGTAGAAGGTGGAGGGATGGGGAGAATGTGCCTTAAAACCAAGAGGCCATTCTTTTGGGCCATCTGGTCTACCTGCCACTCTCATCCTCCGCTTCCGTTTATCCTGAGAGCCAGCATCCCAGCCTCTCTTTCCAGCTCTGCCGTGAGGGCGCCGGGACCCGACGGTGCTCACCGTCCCCGTCTGGCCCCACTGTGTGACTGTCCAAAGCAGGGAGGTTATCGGTCCCGCCTGGTTGTTTGTGCCGCGATGGTCGAAGATCTGAGATCAGGGCCACAGACAACCCTGTGCGTTTAAGTCAGGAGGCGAATGGAGACCCCGCTCCACCCTGTCCTGCTGGTCCTGGTTTTGTGTCCCGCATGGGGGAGCCCTGCCCTTGCAGAGGTGGGCAGGAGAGGAGGCTTCTCTCGCTCACGCCCCATCTCTTCCCTGACCTGCTTGGGGCCCCGGGGTGCCGGCCTGCCTCCCCAGGTGTGTTGGGCAGTGGGAGGCACCGGCAGGGGACGGAAGAGAGGGACAGAGGCTGGCTGTCAGCTCATCCTGTGACCGTGGCTTCTGCCCTGCATCCCCTTCTTCTACCCTAGCGCCGTCGGGACTCAGACAACACCCCTTCCCTGTCCCTCTGCCTTCAGGCCCAGCCTGGAATGGCCTTGTGCTGCTGCTAGCCCCCAGCGGCCCCCTCTCCCCATGGGCTCTCCCGGCCCCCCCGCAGGCCTCCGCCACAGCCTCAGCCCTTCGCCGAGAGCCCGAGCCCGTTTCCTGCTGGGACCTTCTGGACCCAGCTGCTGGCCCCACTGCCACCCCCCATGCCCCTGTGTTCCTAAAGAAGTTGGTTCTAGCACTGTCTTCCTCGTGGAGGTTCTGGAACAGCCAGTACTGGAGCCAGAGCCTCCTGCCCGCTCACGATCGTGGGCGTCCAGCTGCCAAACGGCTCTCGTGCTCGTGAGATGCCACGCTCCCCAGTGGGCGGGGGGGGGGGGCAGGGTGCCGAGCGTGACGCTCAGGGGTCCCCTCCGGGGTTCGTTTACGGTGTTTGCCTTCTTGCTTTGCAGCCAGCCTCGGCCAGGCTCCTCCGGGGCGTCTCTGGACCCGGCGCTCGGCGACCCTTCCCTCCTCCCCTCCTCCTGCCTCTGCCTCTGGACCGCCACCCGCTCCTCGTCTTCCCTTCCACGCAGTCCGCAGACATCCACCTTTCGTGAACTCGTCCCCCATCCATCAGCGATCCTTACGGATCCCTTCTCCATCTTTATCAGCACTTTGGAAGAGCCACCGTCTGGCCCCTGTTTGTGCCTGGTCCAGCTACTCCTCTTTGGCTTCCGGAAATAACCAGAAGCCTTTAAGAGCCAGTCACCACCTCTGTCCAGTGTACCGTCCACTCCTTAAGACCCAGCATTTTGCCTTCTCGCCCGCCCCCTCTTCCCTTCTGCCCCCCCACCCAGCCCCTTCAGAGCCCGGGACCAGGAACACGGTGAAATCGTCATCGCGTGGCTTGATTTTTTTTCTTCCCCCACACACAGCAGGAGCCTCTGATGTTTGAGTTGTTAAAGCCCCCAGCGATTCCTTGTTATGAGAAGAGTCATCAAAACACGCCTATTATGTTTTAAGTCTTCACAAAAGACACCCCAAAGCGGCGCCTCATCTACTTGAAAGGATCCCCTTTGATAGCCACACCAATTACATTCTGGAAAAGCAGAAAGGTTCTAGTCGGGTGCTTCTGAATCCGGCTTTCTCCCCCTCCTGTGTGATTTGTGTGCAGACTTCTGAGAAGCGGGGTTTTATAATAAAGATTCAGCCGGGCTAAATCGCAGCGGCAGAAGCTTATGCAATTGCTAAGAGCCTGCGAGTTAAAAATGGAATTGTCTTGCAGAGCAGGGAAGGTAATATATATCAGGGATGTGAAAATAGAAAGTAAAAAATTAGTCTTTCAGCAGTTCAGGTCTCTTACCCACATTTTTCGGCACCGGGAGATCTTGGTGTCATTTTCCAGAATAACTCCAAAGTGCGATCTCTCATTAGAAAAATAAAACTTTGTTTTCCCAGATTCAGCCCCCCAACCCCCCACCCCGTGCCTGTGAATCCAGGGTCAGGAGCCCTTTTTACTGACTTCTGGGCCCTCGGGCCACGAAACGCATTTTGTGTTTGCTGGAATCTGTATATTCACTAATGCTCATAAAGGAACAGATTTTCGGTTTTTATAAGTGGGTTTTGTTAATTTGCTATTTTAAAAATACTTGTGAGACCTTTACAGTTGCCATGGTGATATAATTTCCATAAACATGATTTTGGTGGAGATTTTTGCACATGGAAGGCTGAGGTTGATACGCAGTGTTGGGGGGGGGGGAGTAGGTGGTGAGTTTGGCAGCAAGATCGTTGCTGCCTCCCTCAAACACTGCAAATCTGATTCCAAGAATCCACGTCCCAGCAGAGAGACCCGGGCCCCTAAACACCACGTCTAACACCGGAGGCTTCTGGGGAGTGAGCCTGGTCGGGGGAGAAGGGGCCCAGCCAGCCAGGTGATGTGTCACGGGCATCCCGTTGGCTAATCAGTCGTCCTGCCCAGGTCCCACGAAGCTTTGGAGCTGCACGAGGGGTAGTAAAGAGCCTGAAGGCTCTTTTTTTCCCTTTGAACCAGATTCATCCAGAAACAAAACAAACCAATGTTCTGTATAAAGCACCAGTACTGCTAAAATGCTGAACCTTTGCAACACGAAGTAAAAATGTAAAATATATTAGCTGTTAAAACGAGACGAGAAAACATCAAAGAAGGAATTCTTGTGTTAATGGTCCCCTTGAATGCCAGTAGCTGAGAAGAAGCCGGTTTAATTGAGAAGAAGAGTTAGGCGGTCCCAGTGGCACCAAACTTTGTAGCAATGATGCTAGACATTTGTTTTCGCTCACAGGGAGGCTTCATCATTAAGCTTTATTTCGCAGAGACAGGAATCTACAGAGAGATCAAGGGTGAAGCAGAACAAATAAAGGAGACGTTCCTAGTAACTCAGAACGTTTTGGGAAAGAAATGGCCGGTAAAAGGAGCTGTGGGTGGACATGTGTCAGCACAAGATGATTCCAGAGGCTCTCCAGTGTCGCGCCGGGCACACGATGCCAGGCGCTGCCTAACTGAGCGCCTGGGCGCAGCCGAGGGGTCTGAATCATACAGAACCATGAATCATAAGGAATTATGAATTACTAGAAAGTCATTGTGTTGACTGTTTTTATTTATGTCAGACCAGAAACCCGAACAGGGCCACCCAGAGGAGAACGTGCCAGACTCCCTGACTGGTGGAGTGCTGATCTCGGTTCCTTGCAAGCCCAGCCGAGGGGTCCAGGAGAGCGCGTGTGTGAGCCGGGCGCACCGTTGCCCGGTGTGCGCACTGGGCAAGGGTGTGTTCACAGGTTTGCTAGAGAGGCGCAGGGCACCACGCGCTCGGCACGGGCTTGTCCTCACCGACAGGCAAAGGCCAGCGCACTGGCCAGGCTGCAGACTCTGTGGCCACAGTGGCGGCTGCAGACTCAGGGTTCGTTGAGTGTGTTCCCTGAGGAGGAGGTGAGAGATGGACGAGTGTGTGCTGGCCGCCCGTGCCTCCGCAGGAGTGAGGCTCGGGGCAGGGCTCGCTCTGGGGCTCCGGGCGGCGCCCCACTGTGGACGCCAGGCGCCGAGCCTGCGTCTCTGCTGCTGAGTGCTTCGCGGCCCGGGACACGCATTTAAAGTTGATTTTTTTAAAAGTAAGGCCTCAGTAGCAGGCAGCTTGGCTGCTGGCTGGGGCTGGTGCGCCGTGAGGAGGAGTGGGAAGGGTCCTGCTGAGGGAGGTCTGCAGCCCCTTCCGCCTGTTGCACCTGCAGGGGGGCCGGGGGAGGGGCAGATCCATCCCTTGGCCTTGGCCCCTGGCTGTGGGGAGGCTGGCCCTCGGGGCGCTGCGGGATGCTCTGTGATGCTCGGGGTGCGGGAAGGCCAGGGCGGGCCCCTGCTCCCCAGGTCAGGAATGGGAAGACTTCATTCTTCGGGAGGAAACAGGAAGCGGAAGTAGATCCACCTGTCACACTGCCCGGAGGAGGGCACGCGGGGGGCAGAGGTCCCCTCGGCGTTCTGGAGCAAAACGGCGTTTGATGATGGGGAGCCAAGGACCTAGAAGTCTTGTGTGTGAGCGTTCTCCTGAATCCTGGGTAGAACTTCTTCCCTCCCGGATCCCTCTCTACCATGTGACAGATGTGTGACGTTGGGCAAGTTACTTAACCTCTGTTTCTTCCTCTGCAAAATGGGGATAATAATGGCACCTGCCTCGTGGGACTCTGTGGAAGATTTTTTTTTAATGTTTATTTATTTTTGAGACAGACAGACAGAGTACGAGCGGGAGGGGGCAGAGAGGGGGGGGGACACGGAATCAAAAGCAGGATCGGACACGGGGCTTGAACCCACAAACCGTGAGATCATGACCTGCGCCGAAGTCGGATGCGTATGCAACTGAGCCACCCAGGCGCCCCTCTGTGGAAGATTAAACGGGCTGTGACACATAACCCGCCCGGAACAGTGCTGGTACCATGGGGAGCAGTACATTTCCTTTCCAGGCTCTAAAGGAATTTATTTTTGTCTCTCCTCTTTCTCCCCATGTCCCCCCAGCCTCTGGCAACCACCATTCTACTCGGTTACTCTGAGCTTGGAGTTTCGTGGGTTTTTTTTTTTTAAGATGTCACATGTGAGATCAGGCAACAGGTGTCTTCCTGTGTCTGGCTGATTTCACCCAGCATTACATCCTCAAGTTTCATTCATGTCGTTGGCAAATGGCAAAGTCCCATTCTCGTTTTCAGGCGGAATAATATTCTGTGGTACATAGACCACGTTTTCTTTATCTGCTCGTCCATCGAGGGACATTTAGGTTGTTTCCAGATCTTGGCTATAATGTTGCAGTGAACACGGGGGTGCAGGTGTCTCTTTGAGCCGGTGATTTTGTGATTTTGTTTCCTTTGGATCCGTCCCCAGAAGTGAAATTGCTGGATGACAGTTCTCTTTTTTCAGGAACCTCCGCGCTGTTCCCCATGGTGGCCGCACGCGTTTGCGTTCCCGCCATCAGAGCACGAGGGTCCCCCTTTCTCCGCACCCTCGCCGACACCTCGTCTTTCGGATGCTGGCCATTGTGACAGGTGCGAGGCGGTTTTGACTTGCATTTCCCCGGTGATGAGTGATGCTGAGCGCCTGTGTACCTGTTGGCCACTTGCGTGTCTTCTTGGGGGACATGTCCAAGGTCCTCTGCCCGCTTTTTTTTTCTGATGAAATATTATTGTCCTCTCGGAGCACGTGCTGGGAGGGGGCAGCCCTGCCGCCCTCGCTGTAAGAGAACGGATGCTGTGTGCACCAGCAGGGCCTCTGGACTGTGGGCCTCGGAGCACACTCAGCTCTGTTCCACCGAGGACACGGGACACTGCCTGGCTCACGGCGGGGGCTCGGAAATGTGGGGGATGGGGCCAATATGGGTGTGGTCCCCCCACTGTGGTTCTCCAACCTCAGGGTGCATCCAAATCCCTGGGGAAGATGTCATATTAGGAGGAGCGGGGCGGGGCCGAGGAACTTGCATTTTTGGAAAAGAACCTCATTTGAGAAATACAGCTGGGGGGCCTCAATCCATGGCGCCCTAAAATACGGCTGAAGCCTGGGCCGGGGGAGGAGGAGGAAACCAGGGGTGGCTGTTGGCAGGCAAGGGAGGGTGGAGTCCCATGCCCGGGGCGGTCTGGTAGAAACACCAGGGAAGGGGCGCCCGGGGCGGGGGGCTCACTTCGGCTCAGGTCACGATCTCGAGGTCCGTGAGTTCGAGCCCCGTGTCGGACTCGGTGCTGACAGCTCAGAGCCGGGAGCCTGCTTCGGGTTCTGTCTCCCTCTCTCTGCCTCTCCCCCTGCTCGCACTCTGTCTGTCTCTCTCTCAAAAATAAATAAATAAACAGTAAAAAAATACTAAAAAAAAAAAAAAAGAGAGAGAAAGAAACAGCAGGGAAGATGGGGCCCTCCCAGGGAGAGAGGCTGCGGCTGGATTTGGTCTCCAGCCTTTTTAACTGGAACGTTCTGCAGGAGCAGTGAGGCCAGTGGTCCCTGGAATTACTGAAAGAACAGGACAGCCCAGGACTGGGCTGGGCTTCACTGGTCCCCTGAGGGGCCCTAGACGTCTCAGGTCCCCTCCTGGGGGGCCGTCCCTCACAAGCCCCCTGTCCGGAGTCTGTGGGCTGCTGTGGCCCGGAGGGAGCCGTCCTCCCCGTCACCCTGAGCTCTGCGAGTGGCCTCTCTGGGTACTTAGAGAGAGCAGTGCATTGCGTTTTCCTTGAGGCCCCGAAGGAGACCTTTGGAGATCCGCTGCTGGGTTAACGGGAGAGAGGGCGGCGGAGCGAGGAGGGAAGTGCTTTTACGGGGCTCTGTGTTTAAGGATGTGACTGCGGTTGGTCTCTTAGCAACGGGGCTTCTGCAAAGCTCAATGACGGCCTCGGAACACCCAGCGATATGCCCACCAGCGCCCCATAAAATCCAACCAAAATCTGTAGAGCAGGAGAGGAGCCCTGGGCAGATGTAGTAGCCGCAGGTGTAGACCAGAGACGGGGTGTAGACCACATGGCCTCCAGCGTGGGTGGGGACGTCCCTAACCTGTTCGCTAAGCCGCCTGCCTCCCGAGGGGCTCCTGTCCCCTGACCAGCATCACTGGGGGGGAGAATCTTCCCCGATCACGCCTCCCTCCCTCCCCCAGTGGCGTTCCAGAGCCTGAACTGGAAAGTGGCAGATTTGAGCTGCGGAGAAGATACCAGAAAGACCCCGATCGATCCGAGGTGTCAAACCTTGTTTTGGTGCCGTTGGACCTGTGAGCTGTCTGATAAAGACTCGGACCACTTTTCAGAATACTGGGTTTCTTAAAAATGCATCTTAAATGCCTTTATTTATTAAATTTTTTAATGTTTATTTATTTTTGAGAGAGACATACAGAGCATGAGCAGGGAGGGACAGAGAGAGAGGGAGACACAGAATCCGAAGCAGGCTCCAGGCTCCGAGATGTCAGCACAGAGTCCGATGTGGGGCTTGAACTCACGAACTGCAAGATGGTGACCTGAGTCGAAGTCGGACGCTTAACCGACTGAACCACTCGGGTGCCCCTCTTAGATGCTTTTTTAATATGGGGGCACCCGGCTGATTCAGTCGGCGGAAGCATCTGACTCTTGATTTTGGCTGAGGGCGTGATTGCACGGTTCATGAGTTCGAGCCCCGCGTCACGCTCTGAGCTGACAGCTCGGAGCCTGCTTTGGATTCTCTCTCGCAGAAAATGAACAAATAAACTTAAAAAAATATAAATGCCTTTAATACAGAGTCACAAAGACAACCAAAGGTACTAAAAGATGATTACCAAAATATTGAAAAAAAACAAATTGTACGCAGACACATGGCTTCTGTGTCCAGCAGCAGGTCTAACGCATGCCTTAACCCTGAAATGTTTTTGAGATTAGGGTGGGTGATATTTGGAGAAATCTCTGCAGCTGCGTGTGGCACGGAAATATCTGTGATGTTTATTGACAGTGAAGACCAGGTCCTGCTAATATTATTGTGGCTGTTGTCCGCCTCTGATAACGAAGGAAATGCTAAAATCGAGTTAGAGGTTAGCGTAAAGACAGAAGTAATGGCTTTCAGTCCCGAGGATCCCTGGGGGCTTGTGAACTCCGACTTTACCCCTGAGAGCCTCCTCCCTCAGGGCGCCTGGGGGGGCTCAGTCAGTTGAGCATCTGAAGTTCAATCTCGGCTCAGGTCACGATCTCGCAGTTCGTGAGTTCGGGCCCCGCGTCCAGCTCTGCGCTGTCAGAAAGACCCTGATCCAGAGGTCCCTTGTGCAACCTCCTCCCAGTGGCTGTTAACAAAGTTGCTTAAAAACCTGGGTCGTCGGAGCTGCTCTGCGGGCACGGACAGACAGACGGGCAGAACAGAGAGGCAGTGAGGCACTTCTGAACCAGCACCACCAGTCCGGACTGAGTACAGGGCCGCCTGTGCGGTCACCTCCCCCCACAGAGTGACATGTACAGCACAGATGTCCAGGGTCAAGGTCATCGCAATGTCATTCGATCTTGGAAGCCATGCGAGCCCTTGCCTTTGAGTTTCTGGGGAAGCCCAGACGGGGGCTTTCCTTGGTCAGTTTTTCTTTTCTTTTCTTTTTAATGTTTATTTTATTATTTTTTTATTTTGAGTTTATTTTGAGAGAGACAGGGACAGGATGAGTGGAAGAGGGGCAGAGAGAGAAGGAGAGAGAGAGAGAGAGAGAGAGAGAGAGAATCCCAAACAGGCTCCACGGTGTCAGCTCAGAGCCTGACGCGGGGCTTGAAGCCATGAAGCTGAGATCATGACATGAACTAAAACCAAGAGTTGGATGCCTAACCACCTGAGCCACAAACTCCCTCTTGAGAGAGAGAAAGAGCGAGCGCACAAGCAGGGGAGGGGCAGAGAGAGAGAGGCAGGGACAGAGGACCCTAAGTGGGCTCGGTGCTGACAACAGAGCCCGATGTGGGGCTCGGACTTGCAAACCGCAAGATCATGACCTGAGCTGAAGCCGGATGCTTAACCGCCTGAGCCCCCCAGGCGCCCCCATTTTTCTAATGTCTACTATTTTCATGAACAGCTCCCGGCAAGTATTTCATGAAGCGCCTCCAAGGCAGTGGGTCCTCGACTAAGTCTGGGTGCACAGTGTGTGCTCCGGTGGCGGAACGGCAGTGGGACTGGGAAACACGAGGCTCAGTATGGCCGGGTGCCCCAGGGGGGACGGAAGGCAGAGCTGCCCCCCCCCCCAGAGATGTGTGCGTGTTTCA
Source organism: Cryptoprocta ferox (assembly GCA_028646485.1). Lineage (NCBI taxonomy): Eukaryota > Metazoa > Chordata > Mammalia > Carnivora > Eupleridae > Cryptoprocta > Cryptoprocta ferox. The sequence continues at coordinate 8,649,668 of CM053562.1, forward strand.
GGAGGAGCCCCCTGCAGGCGGGTTGCGTGGACGGGGACAAGCCCTCCGGGTGCCCACTGTCCCTGGGTCTGCGAGCCAGGCGCCCTGGCCGCCGTGGACTAAACTGTGTCCCCGACGAGTTCACGGGTTGACGCCTTAACCCTCCGGGTGTCTGTATTTGGAGACAAGGTTTTTAGGAGGTAAGGTTACGTGAGGCCATCAATATGGGGCTCTGCTGTGACGGGCTCAGGGCCCCAATAAGAAGAGACCCCCGGGAGCTCGTTCCCTCCCTCGCTCTGCCCGATGAGAACCCAGGGAGAGGGTGTCTACCAGCCCGGATAAGAGCTCTCGCCAGTGTGGTCGGCACCTTGATCATGGGCTTTCAGCTTCCAGAACCGTCAGATACGAATGGCTGTTGTTTAAGCTGTCCCGGCTGGTCCCCTGTGATGGCATCGCGAGCAGACACCGCAAAAGCAGGTACTGGTGACATCAGCCCCGTCGTGCGGGAGGAGAGCGGGAGACGCTGCGCCCCCGATCGCCCTGCTCCAGGATACAAGGGGGCAGAGGCAGGTTGACACGGACGCCCTGCTCCCTTGCAAGGGGCATCCAGCTCTCAGGCTTTGAGGACCCAGAGGTGACCAGGTCTGGCACCGAGCAAGCCCGCGGTGGCGCTGAGCTCGGTCACTCGGCTCTACTGGGCACGTAAGGATGTGGAGACGAAGCAAGGGGACCGCGGTTAGAAGCACCCCCAGCTCGGGGCGGAGGGTCCTGGAAAGACGGAGCAGGTGCAACAGGTGGGTAGGTGACATGAGAGGCAGGCAGGACACCGGCGAGCGCGTCCCCAAGCCCGGCGCGAAGGCCCAGCTGGAGTCTGGTGGTGGGGAGCTCAGAGGAAGCGTCCAGGTGACCGCAGGGATGGTTGGGGGCAATGAATGGGCCAGCCTCGCCTACCGCGTGGCCGCCGGGGAAACCGTGGGGGTGCTCCCAGGACTCCGGCAGAGGACAGGACGAGGGCCATCTCCGAGAGGAAGAAATGCTCGTGTCTGCAGGCACTTCACACCTTAACCGGCCACCCGTCTTCCCGCCCCGCCTTCAGCGGCCTGGAGCCTTGCAGCGGCTGGTTTTTAGTCCCAGAATGGTCCAAAGGGGACCACACTCTGAACACAAATTCAACCTGTTGCGTTGCAGAGCCGTCTTGCCCGAATAGGGAATGTGTGCTGGCCAGCTGCTCCCCAGAGCCTGCCTTGGCGCCCGGCCCAGCGCCGCGTCCCGCCGCCCCGGCTCCAGAATGTGCTCCCCGGGGTTGCAAAGCCCCAGATAAGCCTCCCTCCCCCTTGTGAGCTCTGGCTCGAGAAATCCGTCAGCCGCGGCCCCCAGAGTCCCCGCTCAGCTCAGTAAGATCGCCAGGAGGAGCTGTCTTTTCCCAGCGGCTCCCTGGCAGGTGGACGGACGCCTTGTCCCTACGCCAGGGCTCAGAAGGACCTCCTTACAGGAGGTGACACACAGTCTCCTGGAGCTGCTGCTGGATGCCGTGGCTGCAGAATTAGAGGGACGGAGCCAGAAGTGTGCTCCCAGTGAAGGTGCCCCTTGGCGGTGGGGTGCCCCTTGGTGGCGGGGAGCCCCGATGTGGCATGCACCCCCCGCGATCCCTACGCATGGGGCCTCTCTGATCAGGTTGGCATCGCAGGAAGAAAAAGGGATTCTGAATTCAGGCGTGGGGAGATCCCACGAGCGCAAGGCTCCCCAGGGCTGCTGAGAGGCGTGTATGTGTCCCGGGGCCAGAGCAAGGTTGCCAATCGCTGATGAGCTCGTGGATGTCCCCAATGGACGCTTTTCATACTGTGGTAAAATCTACATAACATTAAAACGTTCTCGACGTTTTTCAGCGCACAGCTCAGCGGCGTTCAGCGCATTCGCGGCGTTGTGCGACCACCACCGTACATTCCAGAACTTTCTCTTCCAAACAGGAAGTCTGGAACGGTTCAGCAGTAGCTGTCCCTTCTCTCCTCCCCGTCCCGTTTCTGTCTCTGGGATTCCGACTCCCCTGGGCCCTTCTTGCAAGTGCGGTCACACGGCGTTGAACTTTTTTGTGACTTGGTTTTCACGCACATGGAAGCACATGTCAGAATTTCTTTCCTTGTTCAGGCTGAATAGTACTCCGTTGTCTCCCTTCATCTGCTGATGGCCCTTTGGGTGGGGCATCTTTAAAATGCAGCGGCTGGGGGGCGCCTGGGGGACTCCGTCAGTTAAGAGTCTGACTCTGGGTTTCAGCTCACATCATGATCTCACGGTTCGTGAGTTCGAGCCCTGCATCAGGTTCTGCACTGACAGCTTGGAGCCTGCTTGCGATTCTCTCTCTCTCTCTCTCTCTCTCTCTCTCTGTGTGTGTTTCTCTCTGTCCCTCCCCCACTCACAGTCGCCCTCTGTCTTTCTCAAAAGGAATAAATAAACTTCAAAAAAAAAGATCAGGGAGTATTTAAAAAAATGCAGCGACTGTTCTCCGGCCTCTAGACATCCGGCTGGGATATCTCATTGCAGGGGTCCTGAGTTGACTCAGGCCCAGGAGGGGGTCCCCAGGGATGAGAGGAGAGAGGGGAGCCCCTTCCTGGTAAGTGCCCCGCATGGTGGAAGCGAGGTTACATGTCAGTATCTCCCCAACCCAGACGCTTGTCCACACCAGTCTTGTCACCGCATCCCTCTTGTGGGTGACTGGTGCGGACACGGGACAGGTGACCAGGTTACCGCAAATCAGGGAAATGTTTGTTCCCTGCCTTCCTGACATCGTCATGTCCGGATTAAGGGTTCCCGGAACCGCTGTAGCCATCGGGGGGACCGGCCTGAGGGGAGGCCACCTCCAGGAGAGGCAGTGCAGAGAGATGGAAACAGCCCGGGCGTCAACCTCGGTGACGCAGTCGAACTGCTCCACGAGCCCACTTCCTAACTGCCTTTGGGCTTCTTACCATTTGAGGCAGTGACGCCTCCTGCCAGGTAACCACGTGTGGCTTGGCTTTGTGTCCCTTCCAGCCCAGAGCATCCTAAGAGATCTCATCCATGAGCAGCTAGACTCCTTTGCTGGATCCTTCCATTGGTTATCTTTGGAAAGAGTGCATAAGAACAGGGGCAATTCACCAGCCACGATATTGACCTACATCTGCTACTAAGTGTAAATATAGATACAATGGAACAGAAGACCGTTTTTTCATTTGGTTCATCAGCCCGTCGCTATGTATACGCTCCGATATTGCCAGGACCTCGGTGGGCGTAGTGGGCACCCCGTCCGGGGGCACGGCGTGAATACCAGATGCCTCTCTCCCCCTGCACCTGCTTTCTCGAGCCCCGTGGAGGTGGCCCGGGGCACGTCAGCGGGCGACGGGCTGAGTCTGGAAGTGCAGGGGAGGCCCGACTCTGTGCTGATCTCCCCTTCGGAGACGAGGCTGCGGTGCTGAAGGTCGCATCTGCTCTCCAGCCTCCGGCCCTCCGCGGAGCCCATCCCCACCGCCGATGCTCAAGGAAAGGCACGTAAGAGAACAGAACCGCCTTGGAACGCCATCACGTGACTCAGACACGCGGTCAATTCCCATTTACCAGATGCCCTTGTCCTGAGTCTCCTTGGTCCTGGCTGGGGCCGCTGTTGGCTCAGAGCAGGCGGGACACCCCCCGGGGATCCGCTGTCAGGATCAGCAAGCAGCCCATTCTCTGGAGAATTCCAGATTGTTCCAAAAACGCCTCCAAGGAGGGTGAAACTCATTTCTGGTAATGGCCAAAGATATTCACAGCCAAGTGAGGCGACCATGGCGGCGATCGAGCTGAGTGATCGGACTTGTGGGGGTGGAGAACTTCGGACCCAGACCCGCGTCTGAATCCTGACATGGGTCCCGGGGCCGCTGTGCAGGGTTCGAGTTCTGACCGAGTGCGTGTGAACAGGTGGCAAGTCAGAGAGGGAAGCTGCCTACTGTGGGGCCGCCATCAGTGTGAAGGGGGCGGGTCAGGGATCTCGAGTGGTTTCTGACATCTCCCGGGGGGTGAGGCTGTGGTTTGGTCCCCAGAGACTTTGGGGACCTTTCCCCTGATCTGTGCGCGGGTCTGTTTGTGACGATATGGGACATAAAGTCCTTAGGCTATTTATAGTCCTTCTCCGTAGGGCTTTGGGGTCTAGTCGGGCTTCTGTCCTTCACTGAGGGCTTCTATCCCTTCCCTGTCCCCTCCTCAGACCCTGCCAGGCCTATGGGAGGCGGAGGAAGCTACTTACCGAACCGCTTGTCTTGCTGGGGCCCCGGACTGTCCCTCACCTGCAGGGACCAGGAAGGGCAGATTAGTCTCCTCGGCTTCTCGGCGGGGACGGTCCACGAGGGCACCACTGTCCTGTGCCTTCAGACCACAGAAGGGGAGCCCAGTGATGCGCTTGCCAAGTAAGCCAGCCGCCTGGGCTCGCCCTTGGGGTGCATGGCCCACCCAGAGCCAGCAACACAGAGAGGTGGACATGATTGCTGTCCTTCTCAGGGGAGCAAACCAAGGCACAGAGAGGTTAAGTGACTCATCCAAAGTCACACAAGATGCTGATAAGTGGCAAGATTGGGACTCAGCGCCAAGCAGACTGTGTTCAGAGTCGCACTTCTTTTTTTTTTTTTTTCAATTTTTTAATGTTTGTTTATTTTTAAGAGACAGAGACAGAGCACAAGCAGGGGAGGGGCAGAGAGAGACGGAGACACAGAATCCGAAGCAGGCTCCAGACTCTGAGCTGTCAGCACAGAGCCCAACGCGGGGCTTGAACACATGAACCACGAGATCATGACCCCAGCTGAAGTCGGACGCTCTACTGACTGAGCCCCGCGGGCGCCCCCAGAGTCAGCATTCTTCCTTCTTGGCTGCACGGCCTTGAGGGGCTCATGGCTTGTGCAGAGGACGAGGTGTAACTTCGTGGGGCCACCTCTCACCCAGGACGTGTCCTCACTATGGTCACATGCAGTGATTCCAGTCAATTCAGATTCCTTGGCTACTCGAGTACCTTTGATGTGCCAACTCTTGTAGGTCCCTGGGGCTGGAAGGGATGGCCCCCAAGATGAGCAGACCAGGCCGGGGCCCCAGAAGGCAGATCTGCATGTAAATAACACGAAGGGGTGGTCGGAGCCGTGGGGCCGGTGGAGCGTGGGCTGCTCGCAAACCGCCTGGGCTCCGGGCTCCGGGCTCCAAGCAGGAGCGCTCAGCGGCTTATGCGGTGGGAGGAAGTAGAAGCCAAGGATGGGGAGCACTAGGAGCGGGTCAGCGGGCGGGGGGAAGAATAGGAAACCGGCAAGGTCAGCTGGGAGGAGGCAGCCGGGGCAGGAAGGGGGCGCTCGGGGGGGGGGCGGTGCAGCTGGTGCTGATGGCCCACCGCCTGCCACCCCCTGGGGGGACCCCTTCCTGAGCTGGCCTGGCCTGGTCCTTTGGGCCCCCGAGGGGCACTGGTGACTCCAGCGTCCCCTCTGAAGCTGTCTCCTCTTCTGCCACACACGCGTCTTCCCCATCAGGCTCACCGCCCCCGCCCCTGCCCGTGGACCTTGGCTTAGCCCCCTGCACTCTCGTTGGCCCCAACGCCTCCAGGCTCCTCTCGGAAGCTGCGGGCCCAGGGGTCCTGCCCACGGCGCCACGGTGGCAAGGCCGGCGCTGGGACGGCTGGCGGCCCCACCTGGTGGAGGCCGAGTCTGGGCCACCTGGATCCGCGGAGGCAAGGCCTCCATCATCAGGACAACTGGTTGTAATTCTCGGTCCTTTCCTGACGGAAGTTTCCAGTTGGGAAGACGGATTCTCAGATCCATTCCGTTCTTTGCCCCCTGAGGAAACGAGCAAGGGTGGGGGGGTCCGTGGGAAGCTGGACTACGTTTGTTTGGCTCTTGTTTTCTGAAAAAGTGTTCTCCAGCCCCTGGGTAAGGTGTCCCAGCAGAAACCGCAGTCCTCAGCCTCTCGTTCCCCCTTCACAGGTTTCTGCCCACAGAGACGTGGGTGTCTCAGTCAGCTTTGCTGTGTAACAACCCCCTCCCCCAAACTTTAGTGGCTTAAAACAACAGCCGTTTATTTAGTTCACATTCCGCGGGTTGCAATTTGGGCTCAAGGAGGGCTTAAGCCAAGCTCCGTTGTGCTTGGCCAGGGTGGCTGGATGGCTGGGGCCCGTCCACATGTGGCCTCCTCCTCCAGCAAGGCTGCCAGGACTCATCACGTGGTGGCTGGACAGATGGCGAGGGCAGGTGGGGGCCCTCGTGGCCCCGGGGGCCTCGGCTCGGAATTCTTCCGGGTTGTCGGCCCGTGAGAGTCCCCAGGTCAGCCCGGATTCCCAGATGGAGAAAACAGACCCTGCCCTGTAATGGGAGGCATTGCAGAGTCACATTCCAAAGGACATGGGTACAGGGAGAAATCTCCAGAACTGGGGCCACTTGTGCCCTCTGCTTGGTCGGTTATGGCGCCTTTTGTCCTGGGTCTTGTCTGTTCACAGAGGAGTAAGACATGGCTGTTGTGGGAACTGGGCAGGGTAACACGGTGACACGGTGACCTCTCCTGGGAGCTCGGTACATCACAGATTCGTAGTCCTCATCCCGGCTGGTACCCGTGACGTTGGCGGTTGGCAGTCAGGTGCACAGGGCAGCCCAGAGGACGGCGTCAAGCTGGTCTGTTTTCCCGCCTGGGTGGCTTCTCTGTCCGTCCCTGTGCACCTAGAAGCGTCCTCGGGGAGCCCCTCCTCTCCCTCCCCGCAGCCTCGATGTCTCTGAAGTCCTGCTCTGTGCCCCCCACCAGCCAGCCGGCGTCGCTCGAGGGAAGACGTTCCCGTTCTGTGTCCAGGAGACACGGAAGTCAGAGTGGCCCATCCACTCTGGTCCAGGCTGCTAGGTCCAGTTGTGTGGGTCAGAGGCCATACCGTGCACGGCCCTGCCGACTGGTGTGGGTAATATCCAGAACTTTCTGCAGCATTGCCTCCCTCTCCCCCCGGCCGTCAGCACCTGCAGGAGGCTGTCCCTGGCTCCCTGCGCCCACGGCCCCAGGAAGGAGCAGGTGCGCCTGCCAGGCCTGTGGGGGATCCCCAGCCAGACCGGAGCAGCCAAGCACGAGCCCCACGAGAGCCCTCTGCGTCCTCCCCCTCCAGCAGGTGAGCTCAGACCGTCCGTCTAGCCAGGAGCCTCGCTTTTTCTGGTTAACTGGGAATGGTGCCCTCAGATGGGGCTGTGCCCCAGAGCCCTTCCTGGAAGTTCCAGAGCTGCCACCATAGCCCAGAACAGTCACACTGCGTCACTTGTTCTCTGTCTCAGGTGTCTGTGAGCTTTTGCCCCCCGGCTGTCTTGACTGCCACGTGGCCATCTCTGTGGCCACCGAGATGCTGTCTGCCGGGCAGCCTTGAAGAGTTGGCCCTTGACAGGGCCTGGCACTTCTTTTTAACCCAGAAGAGAATCTCGTCTTGAAGGAAAAACAGTTTCACACATTGCAGCCCCTGTCCACAAGCGTACATGCCATTTTTGTAATTGTCCTGAAAATACTTGCGTGTCGTGCTGCGTGCCCTTCCTAGTTATCACTTTTCTGACTGCCTAAGGCCGTGGCGCATGGATGGGCACCGGGCTTCGGGCTCCGAGAGGCTGACATCCTGAACTTAGCACTTAGAATCCGTTTCTTTCAACAGAGTGACAGGTGGCCACAAACCAGGCTTCGTTGGGATCTTCAAGTTCAGTGTCATATTCCTAGCAGATAGCCTTATTCGTCAAGGTTCTGCTCGAGCATCCGCTCCTGGGAAAGACTTTCTGGATCACCCTCCCCCAGCTCCCACAGTCTGGGTAGCGGCCCCCTCAGGTTCCCACGTATCCCTCACTGAATGCATACCGTGTTCTCTGTTTGGTCCCCGCGTCCTCCCCGAGAGGCAGGCTACTGTCACTATCGTGATTGCGCATGGGGAAACTGAGGTCTGGAGAAGTTATGTCACTGGTCCAGACCTCACGGCTTGTGGGCGGCGCCGTGGGAATTCGGGCCCCTGGCCTTCTGATGCCTGGCCACCTCTGTAAGCACGGCACCACCCTGACCAATCCCTGTCACAGCACTGACCGCGTGGCCCTGCGTTCGTGGCTTACGTGTCTGTCACTGCTCTGTGAGATTCTTGAGTGCCGGGACGCTGCATCTCTGTCGGGCACACGTGGCTTTAGCTCAGTTCTTGGCCGCCAGCAGGTGCTTCATAAATGCTACCTGACTCCAAGGGGATCAGAGCGGGCGAAATGGATGGGATGGGAGTTTAAGGAAGAGGCGGCTTTGTGCCCAGAAATGCAGGCCTCCAGGCCCAGGTGGTGTGATTACAAATGTTCTCCTGCCTGCAAGGCCCGTGGGAGGCTCAGAGGCAGGATGGGGGCACGCCGTCCCCCCGATGCCCAGCGTGGGGCACCTGGGGACAGCCCCTGTGGATAAAAGGGCCACTGAGACCAGGGGTTGCCGCAGGACCCGGGACTCCCCGTCTCAGATGCTGCAGCAGCGGCCCCAGAGGAGAATGTCGTAACGCGGCGGGTTTCCATTGCGTTCATCTCACAAAGGCTCCTGGCAGCTGTGACCTTGGCCCGAGCCCCTCTCTGTTTTCAATCTCTGTGTCTGCCCATCCGTGGAAACTTCATCTTGTCAGGCTGCGGATCCTGAGCAGACAGAAGCGTGCTGTCCCCTCCAACATGTGTCCTCCGCTGCCCTCGCCGCCGGCGTGCACCTGACCGAGCAGCCGTGACACCGGTCCCACCGGAAGGCGCGGAGGACAAAGCCCAGCCCCCAGGGCCTCAGCTCCCTTGTCCCCGTGCAGCCCCTTCCCGCCCCCTCCCCACGCCCCCCAGCTCACCCTCTGGCGTTTAAGCCCAGACTCAGAGCCGGGGAACCAAGAATTCCATGTGGCTGAATTTCTGCTCAGGCTCAATATCCTGGGGGAGATCCTGGGGCCCCTCCGGGAGATAGACCTAAAGCGGGCAGTTCTGTTCCAGGGCTGGGCGCGTGTCGTGGATCTGGGGGGCTCGACCCAGCACGGGGAGGCGATGCAGGACCCAAGGCCACTCAAATTAATTATCAGCTCCGGTGACCTCGCCTCCCGTGGAGTAATCAGCCTGATGTCACGTTGGGGGCGAGGACAAGGGGAGCTGGTCTCATTTTCTCTGTACTCCAGAAGGATGCCAGGTTTTTTGTGACAGCCCGGGGATCCCTGTCCTCCTTGCTGGGAAATGCAAGGCCCAGCCCCCGGCGTGGTAGCCACTAGGGGCCCTTATCCACCAGGGTCTCACCTGTAAGCCCCCTCCTCCTGTCTGCCTCGTGTCCCCAAGCCACCCCTCCCGCAGGTCCCCAGGCTGCCCTCCGCGTTTGCCTGTGTCCCAGGGAGAACAGGAGTGTGGGCCCCAAGTTCAAGGCCAGAGGGGAGGGTGCCGGGCGCAGGCAGCAGCTAGCTGAGCAGGCAGCCTCTCCCTGTGGAGGGACACGGGCCCACCTGTCCACCCTTGACTCCTTTTCTTCTTTGAAACCTGCTCTTGGAGAGATTTAAGTCACGACAAATTCATTTTCCCATGTCTATGTGATCGAGGGGGACAGAAGGGTCACAGGAGCCCGACTGCCTGGTCACTGCACCGATGGGCTCCCATGTGCGACGGGCCGGGGCCCCTCATGAAGGAGTCCGCGTGCTGTCAGAGTGTGGAAAACGGTTCACAGACCCCTCTCGGCGGGTCCCGCATGTGCGGGTGGGAGCCCTTAGCAGGTTCATTTTCTGGAACTCGGAGCGTGGTCGGGGGGACAGGAGCCTCGTGTTCGCCCTGCTCTCCTCTGTCTCGAGCTTTTAGAGTCTCCTCTTTGCAAGTTCCCCGCCAGGCAGTGATGGGTCCCTGGTGCCGGGTCGACAGGACCCATGGACACCGCGTCCCCACCAACCTCCGCAGCCTCGAACCCTGGGCAGCCTTCACTCTGCGCGACACACGCGGTCCCACTGGACACGGTCTGGACGCCCCTTCCTCTCCTGCTCCCCCCACCTTGACCTTGCACTCTGCTCTGGGGTCACCAGGCGGAAGGCTGAAGACGGCAGCGCCTTCCCACGCCAGGTTGCCCAGATCCCCCACTTCTGTCCCCTCCTGAAACCAGAAACGAGATGTGCGCATGAGGGAGGGACGCGCCGAGCCGTGCAGAGGCCCAGCTCCCCCCTCCCCCAGTGGGGCTCACTGAGGCCCGAGTGTGTCCAAGCCACCCTGACCTTCCTTCCCAGGACTTCTGCCCAGAATCGTTTGTGAGCGTGCACTCCCTCCCTCCCGTTCCGGGTGGACAAAGTGACCTTGATGAGAAGCTGACCGCCAGACATGCTGCCAGTCACTCATGGGCTGCTTCTCCTCTGGGGCAGGAGGGGGGCCGGGCTCCTTGGGGAAACTGCCAGCACAGCGACCCCAGAGGGACAGGGGTGGCCAGAGGGGACCGCCGCTGCTCTGTGGGTGTCTGGGGTCCTCCTCAGGCCTTCCTTCCTCGGGACCACGGTCGGACATGGGTGCAAGGCTCACGGCCGCACCCAAGTTCCCGGTGTCTGGCCACACGCCGGCTCGGGAGGTCGGCAGTGTAAATACAGCAGCGTCCTCTCCTCTTGTGCCGGGTGGTGGTTGTACCCCAGGAGTAGAGTGCCTGGGGCCCCGGCGCCCGCTGTGCTGCTGAGGGTGACCTCCCCACCCCGGCTCCGCATCGTCGGGACGCTCTCGGGCAGCGTGAATGGCCAGAGTCTCGCACTCGTTTCCCACGAGGTTGTGTGATGTCTTCGTTCCGCGTCTCTGAGGCCAGTCTCTCCTCCCCTCTGTGGAGGGTTCTTTCCTTTGCTTTTTTAAAATGTATTTATTTTGAGAGAGAGAGAGAGACAGAGAGAGAGAGAGTGAGCGCGGGGCAGGGACAGAGAGGGGGAGGGACAGAGAATCCCGAGCAGGCTCCAGGCTGTCAGTGCAGAACCTGACGCGGGGCTTGATCGCATGAACCCCGAGATCATGACCTGAGCCGAAACCGAGAGTCGGGCGCTCAACCGACTGAGCCCCCCAGGTGCCCCGCAGAGACGGGCGCTTACACCCGATCCTACATCCGCGTCAGAGGGGGCGCGTTTGCTTTGTTTTTTTAAACAAGTAATTCCTGGCTGGGTCTCTGTGCCTTTGGTGGTCTGGAGTGGAGCCCAGAACTGCCTTTTTATAAAGGTCACCGAGGGGATTCTGATGCTCAGATTGGTTTGGAAACTGCTGTAGGCCCCTCTCCTGTGCTCCCTCCTCATCACATCGGGCGCCCTCACACACTCACACACACACACACACACTCACACACACTCACGCCCCTCCACGCAGTGTCTTCTCAGCAGGTAACAAGCTTACGTCTCTTGAATGTGCTTGTTGCAAGCATGATCCTCGCCCTTGTCCCAGAATCTCCACCTCCTTCTCTCCCAGACCTCTGCCCCCCCTGCTTTCTCTTTGTCGCTCTGTCAGATCCCCTGCTGAGGCTGATGCGCCCCTGCTCCCACCCCGTCCCTGTCGCTGGCCTTCCCTGCAGACAGGCCCGTCCACCGCTGCCCTAACCTGAGTCCGCGCCTTCTGTTCCCCGGGACCCAGCTCCTCACCCCTCAGACCTGCTCCGTCACCTCTCTCACCCCTGCGTGCCTCCTCTGTCCTTGCTCACCCGAAGATCTCGATGTCCACCCTCCTCCCCGCTCTGTTTCCGTGAGCTCCACGCCCTGCTGGGTGAGCTCATGCACCTGGGTCATTTCCGATGCCCGAAGCCCACCCTCCTAGGTCCCCGTTTACGCTCACCCGACGATGGATCCCCGGGTCCCCCCGTCCCGGGTCTGGGCCCTACCTTATAGCGCTGAGTGGAAAACCAAAACCCAGACCCAGCTGGGCCCTCTTCCCCTCCTTCTGTGCTGCAGGTGGTCCAGTCCTGGGGACGCTCCCTGCTCTACCTCCTTGGAGTCCTTCCCACCTCGTCCCCATGACCACCCTTGCTTTCCGCCTCCAACCCGTCACCGGTATCTTGGCACCCTCTCTCCTCCCAGCCTCCTGCCTCACCCCTTCTGCCCCATTCTCCCCTTGGAGTCACAGCGTGTGCTCTAAAGTTAAAACCCGACCGTATAATCTGCCATCGAGTCCCTTCCCAGTGGCTGCCGTCAGCTGGAGAGGGAAGCCAGACTCCACAGCAAGGCCCTTGGGGCCTCTCCAGTCTGACCATTACCCCCCTGTGCCCCACTTTTTTAATTCATGAAGGTTTTTTATTTTTAAAATTATTATTAAAATTTTTTAATGTTTATTTTTTTGAGAGACTGAGAGAGACAGAGCGTGAGCAGGGGAGGGGCAGAGAGAGGGGGGACACAGAATCCGAAGACAGGCTCCAGGCTCCGAGCTAGCTGTCAGCACAGAACTCGACGCGGGGCTTGAACCCATGAACGCGAAATCATGACCTGAGCCGAAGTCGGGCGCTCAACCGACTGAGCCCCACAGGCGCCCCTATTTATCTTCTGTCGAAGTGTGAGCCAGCCTTGTGTTCCTCGCTCCCCTATATGTACCCCGTGTCACTGCTCCTTTCACACCATCACGCGTCCCTCAGGGTGTGAGCTCACGGGGTGGGGGTGGGCCAACCCCCCCCCCCAGCCTCCGAATTCCCTGGACCCAGCACTAGCATGTGGTTGGCACTCCGTGGAATAAATCAGAACTAACACGTTACCGTTGGGTACCGCTCCATATTTAGCGGGTAAGACTCATTTAAAACAATTAACACCTCTTCATATGAAAATGTGCTAAAACCAGTTTTTAAATTTACTGCTGAGAAGATTAAAATGATGTTTTTATACTGCAGAGCCAGGCACCTAATCCTTACCTTCTACAGCACATGGGAGCCTCAATGGCAAAAGGGACCGATTACCATTGTTTCCTAATTAGTGAAGTTATCAGTCCTAATTAATAATTGATAGATTATTAATTTATCCAAATGAACTCAACTGCTGGTAACATATGTACGCACTGTACAAGTCAGTATGTGTACGAGGTGCTTATGTTTTTTTAAATTTTTTGATGTTTATTTATGTTTGAGAGAGAGAGAGAGAGAGAGAGAGAGAGAGAGAAACAGCATGAGCAGGGGAGGAGCAGAGAGAGAGGGAGACACAGAATCTGAAGCAGCTCCAGGCTCTGAGCTGTCGGCACAGAGCCGGACGCGGGGCTTGAACTTTCGAACCACGAGATCATGACCTGGGCGGAATTGAGATGCTTAACCAACTGAGCCACCTGGGGGCCCCACGAGGTGCTTATGTTTTTCTGCACGACCTAGAGTTATCACCAGCGTGTCAGCGCGGATCAGACGGCAGTGGCCAGGAGTCCCTCCCACACGTCACGCATGGAAGTTTGCCTCCTCTTTCAGACAAAACCTGGGCCAGCCCGTCTCCTCCTGGAAGACGAGCCTGTCTTGGCTGGCGTTGCCATTTTGCACCGCCCGGCGTGTCCACAGAGAGGCCGGTTCCGTGGCAGCCTGGCTGGGCCATGAGGTGGCCCAGAGGCCTCTGAGCTCCTTGGTGATCCTGGCCAGCTTCCATCTTTTGACAGTTAATGGACAGGTGACTTTCGAACTCTAACAACCTCTGAGCTTAGGGACAGATTTCCTTATGCTCAAAACGTCCATGCACATAACAGGCTGAGCCGTATGAAATCGCAGTTATCTGGCTGTGCTTGACCCACGAATGTGGTAATTTCATGGGGTCCAGCCTCGTGACAACAGGCTGAGAGGCTGAGTCTTGGCTGCAGCTACGGGACAGAGGGTCACAGGACCTCAGCCACATCCCACCGGGTCAGGGCACCGCTGGCCAGAGGTCAGGGCGCCCTCTGCTTCAGGGTCTCCCGTGAAGGACTCTGGCCCGGGCAGGGTGGTGGGGGGAGAGCTTCAAGGATATTTTGAAAATCACGAAGGATGAGGTTTCTTTACTTATTTTATATTGCGTTAAAATTCGCAGAACGAGAAATTTACCGCCTCAACCATTTTTAAGCACACAGTTCAGTGGTCTTAGGACCATTTGTATTGTTCCCCACCCACCACCACCGTCCGTCCCCAGAACTTCTGTCGTCCTGCAAAACCAAAGCTCTGTCCCCTTTAAACACTAGCCCCTTCTCCCCTCCCCCAGCCCCTGGCCATCACCGTCCTATTTTCTGTCCCTGTGAGTTTGACCTTTCTGGGCGCCTCATGTGAATAGGGTCACACAGAATCCGTCCTTCTGTGCCTGGCTTATTTCACTCAGCATCGCATCCTCCAGGTTTACCCATGTCGTAGCAGGTGTTAGAATTTCCTTCCTTTTTCAGGATGAGTAATATTCCAATGTTTTATACACCACTTGTATACCGACGCGGGGCTCGAACTCACGAACTGCGAGATCATGACCTGAGCCGAAGTCCATCGCTCAAGCGCCCCTAGGGGGTCCCAGGCTTTAGCCATTGTGCACAACGATACCGTGAACATGGGTGTGCACATATCTATTTGCGACCCTGCGTTCAGTTCTTCTGGGCGTATACCCAGACGTGAAATTGCTGGATTAAGTGGGAATTCTATTTTGAATTTTTGGAGAACCCTCTGTTTGTTTCCCACAGCAGCTGAACTAATTTCCCTTATTTTTTTTTTTTTTTTTACTGTAAGGATGCAACCGAAAGAGCTCAGGCTTCTAAACTGGACAGCTCTGGGCTTCGATCTCACCTCGGCCGTGTGACCAAATCACCTGGGCTCTCTGAGACGGGGGGTTAGTACAACTCCCTCCGACGGGTGTGTAGGATCAGCAGGACATTAGGCAGAGGGAGAGCACACCGTAGGTGGGGGGGGGCATCAGTGTAATTTTACTTAATATTTGCCCCACATGCTCTCGTTCGGCGTCTGCTGTCTCGCTGTTCCTGCAACATTCTCTTTCCCCCGGCATCCACGCCCGTCTCTCTCCTTTCCCACCATGCGCCATGTGCCAGCAGAGGCAAAGGACGGTGGCGCACACTTCCCAAGGGTCCCTAAGTCCCCTATCTCAGCCTGCGGTCACTCCCAAGCCCTGAGTCCATGTCCCCGTCCTCAGCCACTGCCTTCCCAGCCCACAGCACCTGCTGACGCGTTAATTGTCTTGAATCACTCTCCTGCTCAAAATGCTGGCCCAGCTCCAATTCCCTCTGCTCAAGGGCATACGCCCTCTACAGGGATCCCAGCCCTCAGCCAGTGCCCCAGCAGCGCCCCCACCATCACCATGTCACCTGCTCCTGCAGGACCCTGTCCTGCTCCTGCCTGTGGGAGGAGGCTGGAGTTCAAGTGCACCTACCTCTATAAACTGGGACACACCCGGGGGCGGCATGGGATAAGGAGCTTGCTCACTCATCTGGGGGCTCCCAAGGGCAGGGACTGAGTCAGGTCTCTGGATGGGCCACTGAGAGACCAAAGGACTGCATCCAGCCGCACCCCCGAGAAGGGAGGGTCTAGCGAGGCTCTGCGCCCCCAGCCGGCCGGGCTGTCCTTGGCTGAGAGAGGAAAATCCCCTGGCTCTGCGCCAGGAACCTGGAGGGGCCGGTTCCTCAGTGGATCTTAATTCCACAGTTGTCACACTTCAGTGGGCATTTGCGTGGAGGGAGAAACTTGCTTAGAAATGCAGTCTTGCCCGCCCCCCTCCCCCAGATCTAAATTCAGATCTTAGGTGGGACCCAGGCACCCTCATTGTTTCCAGATTTCCTGAGACATAACTGACATCCGTCAGCGCGGAAGTTCGAGGCTTGGGGCGTGAGGGTTTGATTGACGTCTGCTGTGAAATGACCACCGAGAGTGGGGGGAGGGGTTCAGCTCACATCCAGCACCTCCTGTAGATGCGATCCAAGGAGAGAAAAAGCGTTTCTCCCCGTGCTGAGTTCTCAGGATTTCCTCTTAACTTCCTTGCGTGCCCACAGCGGCGTCCCCTGCAGTCACCAGGCTGGACCTTACGTCCCCGGGGCTCACTTACCTTGACCTGGGGTCCCAACCTTCCGACCCCTTCCTCCAGCTCCCCTGCCCCCAACCCACATCTGGTAGCCGCATGTCTGGTCTCCTATGATTTCAGATTTCGTTTTGCTTTAGATCCCGCATCTAGGTGCGATCGTGCAGTATTTGTTTTTCTCTGTCTGGTTTATTTCAATTAGCTCAGTGCCTTCAAGGTCCATCCATGTTGGCACAAATGGTAGAATTTCTTCACTTTTTAAGGCTGAATAATATTATGTTGTGTACACACCTCATCTCCTTCATTCATTCATCCATCACGGACACTTGGGTTGCTTCCGTGTCTTGGCTACCTGCTTGGTCAATTCTGCAGTGAACATGGGGGTGCAGGTATCTTTTTGAATTAGAATTTTCATATATATTCCCCAAAATGGAAATGCTGGGCCATATGGTCGCTCTATTTTTAACTTTTGAAGAACCTCCATGCTGTTTCCCACAGTGGCCACACCAGTTTGTATCCTTTTTCTCCACGTCCTCGAACACCTGTTGTTTCTTGTCTTTTCGATTCTAGTCGTTCTTACGGGTGTGAGGTGGTATCTCATTGTGGTTTTAATTTGTATTTCCCTGATGATAAGTGGGGTGGAGCATTTTTTCATGTACCTGTTGACCATCTGGATGTCTTCTTTGGAGAAGTGTCTGTTCAGGTCCTTTGCCAAGTTTTAAAAATTTTTAATGTTTATTTATTTTTGAGAGAGAGAGAGAGAGACAGAGGGCAAGCAGGGGAGGGGCAGAGAGAGAGGGAGACACAGAATTGGAAGCAGGCTCCAGGTTCTGAGCTGTCAGCACAGAGCCCAATGCAGGGCTTGAACTCAGGAGCTGCGAGATCATGACTGAGTGGAAGTCGGATGCTTAACCGACTGAGCCACCCAAGCACCCCTGTTTTTCTGCTGTTGAGTCGTAGGAGTTCTTTATGTATTTTGGAGATTAACCCCCGATCAAAGGTATGGTCTGCAAATAGTTTCTCCCATTCCGCAGGCGGTCTTTTCGCTTTGTTGATGGTTTCCTTTGCCGCGCAGAAGGCTTTTAGTTGGATGTAGCCCCACGTGTTTATTTTTGCGTTAGTTGCCTGAGCGTATGTGTCCTCTCCAAGAGACTGTCACCAAGACCCACGTCAGAGAGCTCTGTGTCTGTGTTTCCTTCTGCAAGTTTCATGGTTTCAGGTCTTACATTTAAGTCGTTGACCCATTGCAAGTCAATCTTTGTGAGTGGTGTGAGGTAGGGGTCCAGTCTCACCGTTTTCTACATGAATATCCAATTACTCCAGCGCCATTTATCGAAGAGACTGTCTTCTCTCCATCGAGCATTCTTGGCTCCCTTGTCAAAGATTAGCTGACTCTCTACACCTGGGTTTATTTCTGGGCTCTCAGTTCCGTTCCATTGGTCTGTTTGTTTTTACGCCGGTACCATATTGGTTTGACTATTGTAGCTTTACGGTCAGCGTGAAATCAGCAAGTGCGACGCTTCTCACTTTGTTCTTCCGAGGAGCTCCCCAGTCAGGGGAAGTCACCAGCTGTGCCTCACAGCTGGGGAAAGCCACAGGCTGTGGTCTCCATTCAGGCGGAGCCGTAAGCAGGGCTGTTGGGCGGGCTGTGCAGAGTCCCTCGTGCTCTGGCGAGGTCTCCTGGCCGGGCAGGCTGGACACTGTGTCCCACAGTGAGCCGCGCTACGAATTAGCTTCCCTGCCCGGTGCGGCGGGAGGAGCAGCTCTAATGCCAGCACAATTCATTCCTTGTTGTCTTAACTCAGGCCAACCCCTGCCCCCAGTGCCCTGGGTGAGCAGGTGCACAGGCTTTGCCCCGTTGGCTTTGCCCCTGTCCCGGCGGGAGCACCCTCACAGTGCTTCTGGTGACATGGGGCTGACAGCCACAGCAGGTGGGGCCAGGGAGGGCTGCCTAGAGCAGCTCTTAATTTCCCAAACACACTCTTCATGGGAAGGGGCTGGGAGCTACCCTCGGCCTTGGCTGTGGATGAATCCCCTTGCCTGTGCGAAGCAGGGAGACCTTCCACATTGGGCACTGGCTTTGCCCTGGGCGGGGGGTTAGCCTGCCTGCCTGCCTCAGTGCTGGAGGGTTGCTGGGTGTTCCTTCCCACTCTCTCTGCGCAGCAGGTCGCACTGGGACTCAGTTTCCTCCCTGGGAGTGGGCAAGCCAGGCTGTAAGGCCAGTAGAATCCCCCCTTTGAGGATCCAAATCAGGTCGATCTGATTCTGCACCGAGTTCCCCAGTGAGAGTGTGTCACCGACTCAGTGCTGCCGGTGAGCGAAGCCACTGTTGGGGTTGTGACATGGGCCCTGCAGGTGTGACCCGCATGTCCCCAGATCCGTGCTGGGTGCTGCAGGCCGCCCCCACCCCTGTCAGACCCTGAGATTTGCCTGCAGTCCCTGTGGAGCGAGATCAGATTGAAGGCTCCCAGAAGGGACTCAGGGGAGCTCTGCGGATGTGACTACAGGAAGGGCCTTGCAATGCGGGGGTTTTCCCTGGATGATTGGGTGGATTCAGTGTCATCACAGGGTCTTTACAAAAGGGAGGCGAGAGGGTCAGGGTCAGGGAGCGAGGTGAAAGAGTGGGAGCAGAAAGGTGCTGGCTGGGTGGTGCAGGAGGGCCTGGGACCCCCTAAACGCGGCAGAGTCCCCAGAAGGACCCGGTCCTGAGGACGTTCCAGACTTCCCACCTCCCGACTGTAAGAGGATGAATCTGTGCTGCTCAAAGCCACTGAGATTGTGGTGACTTGTCCCAGCAGCCACAGGTGGCTGATAGAGACAGGGGACGGCCAGCTGTCCTGTAGGGTCGCCATGAGGCTCTGGGCCCAGTGGGAAGACAGCCTCGCTCCAGGCAAACGTCATCCGCATCGCGACATTTCCCATAGGGACCTGGGAAGTCGCAGCTGCTAAGGGACCTGGACACGAGCACAACATTGCCCTGTGCCTTGTGGATGTTCAGTACATCTCAGGCTCCCTGTTCCCTCCCCCACTCGCAGGTCTGGGATGTCCGGGGGAACCCCGTCGGGGAAGGGTCTCTAAAAGGTGGGTCCTGGCGTGCGCTCTCTCCAGTCTGCAGGCACCCGGGGCCTCAGCTCCTGTCCCTCAGCAGTCAGCACGTGTGAGGGGGGTCAGTCCTGAATGTACCTCTGTGGGTGGCTTCCGTGTCCCCCCCGGCACCCTCAGAAAGCTGTCCCCTCTGGCCTCTCACAGGAACGTTCGTCTCGGCCTTTGCCGTGCTGTGCGGAGCGCGCACCGACCTCCCGGACAGGCACGTGTGCTGTGTCTTCTGGCTGAACATCGCGGCGGCCCTCATCCAGACCCTCACGGCCATCGTCATGGTGGGCTGGATCATGAGCATCTTCTGGGGCATGGACATGGTCATCCTCGCCAGTGAGTAGCCACCAGTGCCTCGCTCTCTGGGCCGGGGGGCTGGGCCGGGATTTGGGGGAGGCGGCAGGAGCCGAAGGGTCTGGGCAGATGTGATCCTGCGGGGCGGGGGCGCTGTGCAGGCAGGCCTGCCCTTCCCCAGAGCCTGGTGCTCAACAGGGCTCACATGTGTCCCCGTTACTGGGGTCTGCAGCCACCCGGCACAGGGGACCGTCCCCACGCACCAGGCCCCAGGCGTGCAGGGACTCCTGAGTGCAGACAGGCCAGGACCCGAGCCGAAGGGTGTGAACAGGAACGACAGGGCTTCTGTTCAGCTCAGACACATCGGGCACATTATCAGGGAAACAGCCCCAGACGACCCTGAGTAGCCAGGGAGTGGCCCACGCCAGCTGAGGTCCGCCATGCCTGGCATCCCCTGTCTCCGTCCGGCAGTTTCCAGAAAGAAGGAAGGCCTGCTTGGCATCTCTCCCCACGGGAAGCCCTGTAACTGCGGCATGTGTTTTGTTTTGTTTTACGACCGGGCAGCATGATTTTTCTCCTTCTTTGGTTCTAAGCTTTGTTCATTGTGTTGCGTGAACCCTCGCCCATCATTTGGCACAAACTTGATTCAGACACAACACTGTTTTGTGCAAGTACTTAATGTTCCAGAGTCAAGCTTACCAAAAGTGGCTTGATTAACATTTAAAAAATAACCTAGCAATATACCTAGGGATAAACCTAACCAGAGAGGTAAAAAATCTACACGCCGGAAACTATAGAAAGCTTATGAAAGAAATTGAAGACAACACACACACACACAAAATGGAAAACCATCCCGTGCTCACGGACTGGTCGAACAAATACTGTTAAAATGTCGATACTACTGAAAGCAATCTACACATTCAGTGCAATCCCTATCCATATAACACCAGCATTCTTCACACACCCAGAACAAATAATTCTAAAATTTGTATGGAACCAGAAAAGACCCCGAATAGCCAAAAGAAAACCAAAGCTGGAGGCATCACAATCCCGACTTTAAGCTGTATTATAAAGCTGTCATCATCAAGATGATATGGTGCTGGCACAAGAACTAACACTCAGATCAATGGAACAGAACAGAGAACCCAGAAATGGACCCACTCATCTTTGACAAAGCAGGAAAGAGCATCCAATGGAATAAAGACAGTCTCTTCAGCATGTGGTGCTGGGAAAACTGGACAGCGACATGCAGAAGAATGAACCTGGACCACTTTCTTACACCACACACAAAAAATAAACTCAAAATGGATGAGAGACCTAAATATAAGACAGAAAGCCATCAAAATCCTCGAGGAGAAAGCAGGCAAAATCCTCTTTGACCTCGGCCACAGCAACTTCTTACTAGACATGGCTCTGGAGACAAGGGAATCAAAAGCAAAAATGAACTATTGGGACGTCATCAAGATAAAAAGGTTCTGCACAGCAAAGGAAACAAACAGCAAAACTAAAAGGCAACCGATGGAATGGGAGAAGATATTTGCAAACGACATATCAGATAAAGGGTTAGTATCCAGAATCTATAAAGAACTTATCAAACTCAACACCCCAAAACCAAATAATCCAGTGAGGAAATGGGTAAAAGACGTGAATAGACACTTTTCCAAAGAAGACATCCAGATGGATAACAGACACACGAAAAAAATGCTCAACATCACTCATCATCAGGGAAACACAAACCAAAACCACAATGAGATACCACTTCACACCCATCAGAATGGCTACAATTAACAAGTCAGGAAACAACAGGTGTTGGCGAGGATGCAGAGAAAGGGAAACCCTCTTGCACTGTTGGTGGGAATGCAAACCGGTGCAGCCACTCGGGAAAACAGTATGGAGGTTCCTCAAAAATTAAAAATAGAACTACTCTACGACCCAGCAGTTGCACTACTTACAGGAGTGCTGATTCAAAGGGGCACACGCACCCCAATGTTTATAGCGGTGCTATTAGCAACAATAGCCAAAGTATGGAAAGAGCCCAAATGTCCATCAACGGATGAATGGATAAAGAAAATGTGGTACATATATCCAATGGAGTGTTACTCGGCGATCAAAAAGAATGAAATCTTGCCATTTGCAGCAACGTGGATGGAACGCTAAGCGTAACGCTAAGCGAAATAAGTCAGAGAAACAAATATATCATTTCAGTCACATGTGGAATTTAAGATACAAAACAGATGAACGTAAGGGAAAGGAAAGCAAAAATAATATAAAAACAGAGAAGGAGACTCTTAAATACAGAGAACAAACTGAAGGTTGCTGGTGGGGTGTTGGGTTGGGGGAAGGGGTGATGGGTATTAAGGACACTGGTTGGGATGAGCACTGAGTGTTCTATGTAAGTGATGATTCACTAAATTCTATTCCTGAAATATATATATATGAAAAATAAATAAATAAGTAAATGATAACCCCCCCCACACACAACTAAAACCACTCACAACAATAAAAAGAGATCTTCCAAAACAACTTTTATTTATTTATTTATTTTTAAACGTTTTATTTATTTTTGATACAGAGAGAGACAGAGCATGAGAGGGGGAGGGGCAGAGAGAGAGGGAGACACAGAATCAGAAGCAGGCTCCAGGCTCTGAGCTTATCAGCACGGAGCCGGACTCGGGGCTCGAACCCACGGACGTGAGATCATGACCTGAGCCGAAGTTGGAGGCTTAACCGACTGAGCCCCCCAGGCGCCCCCAAAACAACTTGTAAAGAAACCACAAAAACTACTTGCCAAAAATTGACTGAAGTGTGAAGCCATAATACCCAGCATCTGCTTTTCTTAAGACTTTTCCTGAACTTTCTAATCATACAGTTTTGGCCAAGTAGAGGAGAGATCTCTTTGAGGCCAACCTCTCTCGATGTGTTAAGGAATTCTCATGAGTGCAGAATAGCACTGTATGTGATGTAAGCTCTAGGCATTTCATGTCGTAGTTTGGACAGAGCAGGAAAAGGTCTACTGAAAGTCCACGTGGGGTTGAGACATGGAGGGAGCCATTGTGTTTCATTTAAGAAAGCTTTGGAGTACTTCCAATGGTTTCGTAAATATCCCCTCAAGGTAAGAACACAAAGAATATCCCCTGATATTTGTGACTTTGTTGCAAAGACGTCCATGGTAATTAAAAAAAAATTATGTGGAACAGTGTCAGTAATCTTAGTGACTAATATTTCTCAAAAGTCCAAAACATCCTCAGTGGAAATTTTTTCAGTAAAATGAAAATGGCTTAATGTTCTCTAAACGTGAAACCACTACCTTTTTATTGTAAAAAAAAAAAACAAAAACGCAGAACATAAAGAAAAGTGTGAAAAAAAATAGCACGCATAAGGAAATATTTAATGATATTCAGAAGCAATAACTGGCAACATTTGGTTCATCTTTCCAGATCCTTTACAGATCCTTATGCAGTTTTTGAAATTTGGAGTATATTATGGCTACCGTTCGTTTTTAAAATTTGCTTTTTTTTTTTTTTTTTTTGCATTTCCATGTCTAGAAATATATGGAGTTTTAATTACTTTCAGGATCTTCTTTGGATGTCGCGATTATGTTTTTCCCTTTGTAGAATGTAGCTGAAACGACCTTTTACAATTAGATATTCGATAAACGCTTTCTGGTGACGGAAACCACCAGTGGGAGAGGGGCATCCGTCCATGCAGTGGGTCACCACTTGGGGGAATAGTTGTTGTTGACCTTGAAATGAGAAAAGACAGTCGTTACAATCTGAGTTTGTGCTTTCGTTCAGCTTCCTTGGCCGTAACTTCAGCCATTGCCCTTTGGAGTAGAGTTGACATAAAGCTGGTTTACTTTTATGTGTTAGAGGAGAACTCTCTTCCACACTGTTTAATTTAAAATGAGCTGTTCTCAGAGCGCCTGGGTGGCTCAGTCCATTGAGCACCTGCCTCTTGATTTCGGCTCCAGAAGAAAGACTGAAAGAACTTCCAGATTGGACGGGTTGGGCTAAAGAGACGTAGCCACTAAATGCAATCTGTGTCTCCGCGTTGGGTTCTTGGATCGCCAAAAGGCAGGAGGAGACCAATTGGTGAAAACTGAACACATTCCACAGATCGCGTACTATTTCCTTGATAACTGCCCCGTGGTTATGAATGAGGCTAACATTGGGGAAACATGGCTCAAAAACATAGGAATGTTTTCGTACTATTTTTGCAAATTTTCAAAAATCTGAAATTCCATCCTACTGACAAGTTAAAGGATTAAAGAATATTAATAATCACCTAGCAAGACCTCAGAACAGACACCGCGCGTGTGCCTTAAACCAACCACACATGCCGCCAGGTGCCCCCCATGCGTGTTTGCTGTGTTTCCGCGCTCTCCGTCCACCTCGTTGGGCCACGGATTCTCGAGGACAAGGACCGCGTCTCCTCAGGCACCACTTTGCCCTTCTCCTCGCATCCCAGGCTCCTCGTGGTGTCCCACACACGACAAAGCCATTGATGGGTGGGACTGTCACTGCCAGAGGTGAGCATCCTCAGCCTCAGTGGCAAAGCCTGACCCCTTTGAATGCCTCCTTCGCCATCACCCCGATGTCTGGCCGAGCACTTGGGTATTTAGGAAGGACACTGCGCTGAAGTGGAACGAGTCATGTCACCGTCCCGTCTCAATAAAAGTGAGTTGGCACCTAATCCCTAGAGCTCCCTAAAACCCAGGAACCACCGTCCATATCTTAGACGTAATCGAAAGGGCCCCCCGGATCAGGTCCTTGATGAGGAAACGTGGACCCCGAGAAGTAAAATGGCGGTGGGGGGACCCAATCACATTCTCTTTTTCCATCACCCCAGACTGTGGTCTTAGCTGGAAACCCCCCTCCCATGGCCGGGGCGGTGGCTCTGGGTGGGTCACGGGATAGCAGTGGAGAACCCCCATTCCCGCCCTGCCCCAGGCCTTCACGGTGTGGATGTCCCCACACTGGCTCTGGGATGCTCTTTTTGCACTAGACTCTGTAGAGAAAGGAGAAAACCCGCCACGCCTCGCCCCTGCCCGCTAACCCCAGCTCAGCCACCCGCCTCAGCAGGTGGCTGCTGAGGAAGTAAACCCGCTCTGGAAGGACACGCGGTTGCCACTCTCGGGATGCAGGCTGGGTGGGGTGGCTGCGGGCACCGCGGGAGTGTGTGTGTGTCCCAGGATGGAGACTTTGAAGGGAGGACACACCGTCAACTTGTCTGCCCGAGCCGACAGGTGGATGGGGGCTGTACTTTCTGGTGTCATCCACCCCTTCCCGCAAAAAGAAGGGAACGTCTTTGTTGGAACAGAGCAGGGTGCTTTTCACGTGGCCCCGTCCACAGTGCCATCAACAAACACCACCAGGAAACCCGCTGAGAGGACAATCAGGCTAAACCCAGATCTAAGTAGAAGTTAACACCGAGGACTTAGGAGCGCGTGGCTCTGCTGATGTGAATCACGACGAAGAGCAGCCCACGACAGCCTGTCCCGGTCCCGGACCCACAAATCCTCAGCAGCTCTCCGCCACTGTCTCTCGGCCGCTGTGCCCATGCGATTCGGATTCAGGACGCTTCCTGCCGATGAGTGTCGCGTGTCCTCGATCTTCGGCTTTGGAGTGACGCAGCCACGCGGCCAGCGGATTGGGAATGTCTGCAGAACACAGTGTGTTGGCCGCCCCCCGGCCTCGGGCTTTCCCCAGGCACCGGGCTTTCTGTATGTGGCTCCTGTCCCTAGAGAGGGTGACGGCACGGCTCAGGCAGAGCCTGGCTGGGGCCGGGATGGATCACTTCCCAGTGTTTAGTCTGCCTTTAGCCTGGAAAGAGTAGGGGGTAGGGGGTGGTCCCGGAGGGAGGAGGGGGCTTGGCTGAGCTGGGGGGCTGGGGGGACCCCCCTGGGAGCCTCCCATGAGCCCCTGAAGCCCAGCACACACCTGCCCTTCCACATCCTCCCCCTCCTTGTACTTCAGCCAATCCTCGCGGCCTCCGTTTTTACCGTTTTCTCTCTCTCTCTCTCTCTCTCTCTCTCTCTCTCTCCCCCCGCTCCTTCCTGCGGCCTTACATCCCTGTGTTGCCCCCAAGTTTCCCAAGGTGAGTCTGCTGATGGGCACCGGCCACTGCCCTCCCCGCCCCTCCCCTGCAACCCGGGCCATCAGGCTTTTATTTTGTTTTTTGGTTTTTTTAAAAAGCTATTTGTATTTATTTTTGTATTTTTTGTGTATTCCGGGGTTTCCTTTGGTTTCCTTTTTGTTTGGAGTCTTAGCTTTCTGCTTTGGAAAACGTTAAAACATTGACAAAAGTCAAGGGTCTGGTGTACCGAGCCCCGTGATCCCCACACCGGCTTCAGCAGTTGCCCACTCATGGTCACGCCTGTGGCACCTGGGACATCTTATCTCTTTCCGACATTTCCGCCTCCCCCCTCCATAATTAGGACTCAAAATCGGTGAATAATTTGGGAAATAGAGAAAAAAGCAGTTATGTCCACAGAAGCTCCCTCTAGGGACTGAGTGACCAGCTAACAGTGGGAACCATTCAGCAAATTCCAGGGGCTGAATTTTCCCAATGGCTTCAAAATGATCAACAGTGTTTTAAAGGCTCGGAACCCTCCGTCCCCTTTGTCTGTGTCCCAGACAACCGGCTGATTGAGCTCACACACGTGGTGACGGTGTTCTGTGTCCTGTCTTCCATGTTGCTTTCTGTCCTGTCCATCCACACGTCCCAGGTGCCTGTCACACTGCCACCTCCTCCCACGGCTCTGGCCCGGAAGTCACACCAGGCCGTCTTTTGTCCAGTGGCTTCCGGGGACGTTGAGTACCTTACCGCCCCCACCCGGACACCCTCTTCTCCCCCAGTAAACCCAAATTTCCTTGGCTCTCCATTCATCCTTCTGTTTCCCATTAAAAAGCGCATGCCTTTGGGAAAAGTTGCACCCCCCCCCCCCCAGCACAGCAGTCATTTCTACCTCAGTGAGAATAAGGCCTCACGAACATATTCCAGTTGGCAGGCACCACCTGGGGAAATCCTGAAGGCAGCTAGGGTCTCACCATCTCTCTTCTGCTTCTTCCTCACAGGCTATAAGGAGCAGGGCATCCCACAGCAGCTGTGAGCCCAAAGGAGCCGCCAAGAACTCCAGGGTGGTCCGTGAGGGCCGCACCAGGCAGCAGAGGGCACAGGGACCCTTCCATATTCTCTTCTGCTCTTTCCCGGGTTTGGAGCACCAAGTGGGGGCGATTTAAACAAAAAATATTTATTTTGAAAACACATCTGCTTTTCTTGTCCCGCGGTGAGGCTCCTGCCCCTCCCCCTGCTCCAGGAAGACGAGCGTCTCAAGTGGGGTAGGGAGGGGGGTCTGGGTTGCCGACAGCGAGGTTGGCATGCTGGGCTCACCCCTGCCTCGCACGGCTCCCCGCCCCCAGCAAGGGCCGGGGCCGCAGGGGCTCAGCGAGGGCCAGGACTTGGCGCACGCCTCCCCTGGGTCCCCAGCCCCTGTCTGGGCATCTCCGCTGTGGTCCTGGGGGGGCCGCAGCAGGAGTGAGGACGAGGGCGAGGTTCCCAGCCCAGCAGGGACAGGCCTGCTGTGTCTCCTGGCCCTGCCCTCCCTTCACTGCAGCCCACGCTTTGCCCGCCCCCTTCCTCACCCCTGAAATCTCCGGGCCTGAGTGTGTTTTGACCTCTGATTCCCTGGAAAGAGGCCAGTGACCCCATCCCCTGGGCACACCTGCTAGAATCGCCGGTGTTCATCCACAGAGTCCCCAGCGCAGACGCGTGCGCCGGCCGGAAGCTTTCTCGTTCTACTTAACACCCCTTCTGGCCCTTCGCAAATCCTTGCGGCTGGACGGGTCTCGGAATTCAGAAAACCTGAGACAGAACGAGAGACGTGTCTCGTCCGTTTCCTAACACCCGGTCGGCAAGAGCTCCCCGCCGTCTAGCACAGGACTGTTGCAGAGACACGTGAGAAGTCAGACTCATCGGGATCCATAAAAACTCCAAATAGCCTCCCTGTGCTTGGTTTGGGTCAGATTTGGGCCTCAGTAAGTTACGGAAGAAAACTCGCCGTTCAGGAGCGTTTGGGGACGTAGGCAAAAAAGGAAAACTGTAGGGGTCGTGCACTTCCCTCTGAAAACCCCTGTGCACATGAGGCACTGGGGACATCGCTGTTGTGACAGGAATTCCTCCCCCTGCAAAGGGACAGTCAGGGCCTTTACGGCACCTGCGTGATTGTTAGGGAGTTGGATCCCGGAGTTGGGGTGGGGGGTGGGGGGCGGGAGCTCCTGGAAGTTGTTCAGGCCAGTTGATCTGAGGTTAAGAGACAGGAGATCCGAGGTCCTGGGACAAGGTGAACAGCTGCATGTCCGTTTTCATCTCCCGGGAATCGCGACATTGTGGGTCTGGCCCCAAGCTGTTTGCAGGCCTGGGGCTCCCTGGGGACTGGGCAGCTCCCGGCCCCTGTGGGGAAACGGAACCCCCCCCCCCCCGAAGCCCCTTCCCAGCTCCCCCGCCCCGACTCGGAGGCGGGCTCTCTGGCCCGGGCCCAATCCTGCTCCGCTGCCTGCCGCTTGGCTTTGACCACCAGCTCCCTGTCCTCTCCCGGGGTTGCCCGGGGCCGCCTGCACTTTCTGACCCCCTGGCAGTGTCTGTCTTCCTGTCCTTTCCCTCCTGACCCAGCCAGGCCTCTGCTGCAGCTCCGTGTTTGCGATCCCGTGTGTTTTCAAGGCGTGGGAACCTTCTGGTGTGTGAACACAGCGTCATCTGGGCCAAGAAGAGAGCAGGTAGCTGCCAGCTGCCCCCCAGGAGGCTCCGTCAGAGAGGGGACATCGCTCCGGCTGAGCACACGGCCCCCACGCATGGGAGCCGAGGGTCTTGCCTTCTGGCCGCTGAGGGACGGAAAGGAAAGAGCAGTCTATGTGGCATGTTTGGTGGCAGTCCAGATGCAGGCGGGGTTTTCCTGAGTGACTTGTGTCACTCCGAGCCCGGTGGCTGGCTAATACAGGGCTTGGTGGGCTCGGAAGGCCCATTCCCCTGGGCAACCCCGCCCCCCTGAGGCTCCTCCCTCCCCCCCCCTCCCCTCCGCGGCCAGCTGCTTCCAAACTGGAGAGTCCGTGAGGATCGCCTTGCCGTGGAGCAGCTCGCTGTGGCCTGAGTGTCACCGTCGTCAGAGAAGGGACAGTGGCCAGGGTCCTCCAAGGAGCCTGAGGTGGCCGCTCAGGCTGTTGGATTCATTACAGAGCAGTGAGCTGGAAAGTAGGGTTCCTGTGAGCAGGTGACGCAGCGCACAGGGCGAGGGCCCGGGGGTCCTGGGCTCACGCTTCTGCAGGACGCTCCCCAGCCGCAGGTGTCTGGGGCAGGGATCGAAGGCACAGAGAGATACACCCAGGACCTCGAGGTGGCCCTTGGACCCGAGTGGCAGTTCCCAGGGCAAGAAGGAGCCACCGGCGCCTGGGAGTGTCCTGTGCGTGGTGGAGACTGTTCGGCTCCGAGTCCGTGTTAGAGCCTAGGACCACAGGCTGGGAGGCCCAGGCTCCGTGGGAGCGTCGGGGGGCAGGGGGCGTCGGGCCCCAATCCCTGCACCCCTCCGGACTCTGCAAGAAAGTAGAGCAGGACGTGTAGAGAAAGTGGAGGAAGCCACATGGTCACGATTTCCCCCGGAAGAACAGGGACCCAGACGTCAGAAGGAAAATCCCGACACTGAGTCCTGAGGCCAGCGCAAGACGGGGCTGAGTCCTCAGGACCGAAAGAACGAGAGAGACCAAGAGCAACCGCTTTCCTAAGGCCTGGGGCTTTCGAGGGAGACGGGTCCTTCTGCAACAGCTTAGCTCTTTAAAATGCAAAAATAAGTCTCAAATGCTTTCTTCCGGAAACCCCATCCCTGCACAGAGGGGTGAGTTTGCAAGGGTTATGTTGGTGGTGTCTGGATCCTGTGCCCGGGCCCCCTCCGGCTCCCATGACACTTGCTGTTTTCACCCTGTTGGTGGGATTGACAGAGAAAGCCCGCGTGTCGTGGAAACTGCTTAGGGACGTAGAATTCAAACCTAAGTTCCGCAGGTGGTGGCCGCAGACCTTGTTCACTGTACTGTTATTCTCGCTTGCTGGCGCGTTCAGAGGGCTTTCCACGGAGGGACCGGCGGACCCTCCCCGGAGACCGTGACCTTGCAGGAGTAGCCTGAGCAGGTGGGTGATGTTCAGGTTCCGCATTCTTCACCTGTTGGGCTAGAATGCTCACAGGATGCTCATGGGATCACGGGTGTGCAAGCCACATGGGACCCTCCCTGTGCTGATGCGTGCGGTGCCTTGGGGGTGACTTCCAGCTTCCTCTTGGCTCCTGCCTCAGTTTGACCATCTGTCAGTTGGGAACAAGGAGGGCTTGGGCAGCCAGCGCCATTCCCTTTTCTGTCCGAGACAACGGCTTGGTGGACGAGCCCAGCCCGGGGACCCTCGATCCCACCGTCCCCTCCCAATCCTGCCACAGTGGGAGGCGGAGGATGGGGTCGCACCTGTACATGTCCTGAGTTTCCAGTATAAGTCGTCTCTCTCCTTGGATTTAGTCCCCAGCCCCTCCCCCTTCTTGCCTGGATTTACCAAAATGCCAGCCACCCGCAGTCCAGCCCAGGCCGCTGTCGCCGGGGATGGGCAGAAGGAGAGACACATGCACACTCTGTTACACACACGTGTGCACACCCCACTCGCTCACACGCGTGCTCACAGCCCCTTTGGCTGCTGGGTGAAGACAGGACTGTCTGGGGACTCAGGACTGGGAGGTTAACATCTGCAGAGGAACCCCTCACGCCGTCCCTCCAGTTTGGCTCTGGTGGGGGACACCACCCAGGGCCCAGACACGCACAGGTCCCTCAATCTGCAGGGCGCAGGAGCTGGAGCTCTTCCCCCCCGGGGCCCCACGGCTCAGCACCCCCACTCACCAAACCCCACTGTGCTCATCCCCCGCGCCCGGCTTGTGGAAGGGACGTGTTTCTGGGTAGTCGCCACCAGGGAGCGAGCGATGGTGGCCGTAACTGGCCTGGGCACCCCGTGGGAACGCTTGGCCGGCCCTTTGCACAGGCGGAGTGACAGGCTGTTGTACCTGGTGCCAAATTTTTTTAGAACAACATACTTAAAAACAAGCCTGGTTCTGTGCGTATTGGCTGAATTTATATTTGGACGAGTGTTGTGTTGAGTTTTGTAGTTTTTGATACGTGATTGACTGTTTGGGTCTCTCTTCCTTCCGTGAAACGAATCGCTGTGCATTTCCGTCGTCCTCTGGCAAAGCCCGCTGCCCGGTCTCCCAGGGCTTTTTCGTTTTACTTCTGCCCAGACCCACAGCGGCTTCACCCGACCCCCCACCCCCCGCCCCGCAGCAATTTCCCTTATGCTCCCAGCCTGCCAAGGGGGTTTTCCAGCCCATTCCACGGATGGGAGCCTTCCTCGGTTCCATGAGAGGAAGAAAGTCTCAGGTTGGGGACCTAGGGAAGCTTCCAGACTTGCAGCCTGGGGCCCAGGCCTGCACTTCGCCTTCCCTGTGTCCTCAGGACGGAGCCCCCCGGCAGACCCGCCCGCCCGCCGCTGCCCGGGGCCCCGCACCCCTCGAGCCGAGCAGGGTCCCAACTGCCCCAGCGCCCCGCCAGCTTGTGAAGTCATAGCCCAAACGCCATTGCTGTACACGAAATGGAAGATCGCGTGCATGACGACAGAAACCTGTGTACATAGCTCTGTGTATATAATTATATATTCCTATTATAAATACACAAAGCATGGCAATTCTTTGGCATTCCGAATCCGTGTTTTTTTAAATCCTGGAAATACGACTTTAGAAACCTTTTCTTCCTTTCCCTCTTTTCTATGTAATAAACATTCTATGTGACCTTTCTGGTGGCTTCTCGACCCCCTGTGTGCTCTCGTTTTTCTGGCTGGACAGACCCGAACTGGGTCCCCAGTGCCTCCCGCGCGCTCTCCACCGCACTTGCTGGTGCTGTTCTCTCAGCATGAAGGCTGTCTGTCCTTCCGACGCAAGGACTTCGTTTCCCACCCCCCCCTTCTCCTCGGGGGAGATCTTTGGTGATCTGACCGCTTTGCAACTGGGAATTTGCCCACCAACCTGGGCATCCTCCCACGGTGAGTCAGGTGCAGGAGGAGGAGGAGGCAGATTCCAGAATGCCTCCTCTGCAGAGTCACAGGCAGCGCCTGGGCCATGGAGGGCGTGTCTCCAGGCTGACGGGTCCCACCTCTTACTGTTGCCTCAAGGCTGCCCGGGACCCTCGGGACTGCCCCGCTGGTCCACGTGCTGGGGGTTCTCCGGCCTGTTGGCCGCAGTGCCCTTGAATGTTTATGGCCAAGACTGAATCCGCTTCAAAGTCCAGCCAGTCCACGAGACTCCGGGCTCAAGCAGGGTGACCCCCCCCCCAGGACCCCAGAAACGGGCCTCGCGTTGGCTCGGATTACTGCTAAACCCAGGCCTCCGGGTCTGAGGCTGACGATGACCCGAGACACACACCAAGAGCCTTTCTTAATCAGGCGTGTCTTCCAATGCACCCCAGGATCTGCTCCTCAGAAACCCCCAAATCCCCAGCCCCCAGGCTTTGGGAGAGCCCGTCACAGGAAGGGACACATGGGGCCGGAACTCGGGAAGGGCCGAGGTTGGGTTTGGGGACCAGTGTGGCCAGCCAGGTGGCTGAGATCTTCTCACACAGTGACATGACCCAGGAGTTACCGAGGAAAAGAGGGGACAGTGCAATGGCTGCTCGTGTGAATGGGGTTCACTTTCACGGCTCAGGGCCTGTGGGGTCTCCTGGGCCCGGGGAGGCTTGGACACTCTGATCTCTTCAAGACCCGGTTGCTCCTGGGGCCCATGTCCTTGTGACAGAGGGGGTGGCCTGAAAGGCCCCTGGATGGGGGCCTCCTCTTCCCACCGACTGGGTTCAGGCCTTCAGAAGGGATCAGGCTCTGAGATGAGTTATCAGACGAGGAGGGGCCTGTGGCTGCCTTTCAGGTCAGAGCCCTGCGTGTTTTTCTTTTCACCAAAAACAGCCACATTTAAAACACACACACACACACACACACACACACACACACACACGCATACACACAACTCTAGAAAACAAAGAAACTTTTAAAACTGGGAATGTCGCCGGTGGAGGAAGTGAGCACTTTGAAAACACTCAGACGATGTCCACACATCCGGAGGTCCCAGGCTGGGAGGGGTGCCCGGAAGGCAGGGGCTGGAGGACTCACCTCTGTCGCTGGCTCCTGAGGAAACTCGACAGCCAGAGTCCTTTGAAGAGGCTGAGGAGGTGGGGATGGATGGAGTTCATCACAAAGGATTCAGGTGCTTTGAGCATCCTGCCCCCCCAGCACAGGGGGCCCCCCCAGTCTGCACCTGCACTTTCTCCCTGAGAGTAATGCACCCTCCTCCCTGCCCCCCATTCAAATCCTCCCTGGCTTCCCAGGCTCCAGAACTAGGAGACAAGACTGGTCCTGCTTGCCCCGCCCTCCACCCCTCTGTTCCCCCCACACCACACAGGTGATGTAGGGGGAGGCTGCCAGTCACTCCACTCACCCCATCCCAGCCCTCTCGCTTGGCTAACCTGCAATGACCCAGGGTCTCTCCTGAGACCCTTGGGATCTTTCCTCCTTGGTCCTGAGGCTGTAAGGGTTTTTTTGTTTTTTAAAAAAAAATTTTTTTTTAACATTTATTTAGTTTTGAGAGACGGAGAGAGACAGATTGCAAGCAAGGGAGGGGCGAGAGAGAGGGAGACAAAGAATCCGAAGCAGGCTCCAGGCTCTGAGCTGTCAGCACAGAGCCCGATGCGGGGCTCGAATCCAGGAACCCCAAACCCCGAGATCATGACCTGAGCCGAAGTCGGATGCCCAGACGACTGAGTCCCCCAGGCGCCTCTGAGCCTGTAGTTTGTAAGCCCCTCTGGCCCAGGTTCCCACCTCATGGAGGTGAGGCCGGACAGGACTCGGCTTGCAGAAAGACCGAGGAGGAGGAAGGGGGCCCGCCCCTGCCTCCCCAAGACCAGCGCTAGCCGTGCCCCTACCACCACGAGCCACGGTGCTCCCGTCCCTTCCCACCTCCCTCTCCGTGCTCCTTCCACCCTGCTTCAAGGCCAGCGCACGCAGGCTCCCGCGCATGCGCGCCACAGGTGATCCGCGAAGCATTTGGCGCTCACGTCTAACAGGCTTTCGTCCCCCTCCCCCCGACGACAGCCGGACGGATCACAAAGCAAGGCCGATGGCCCAAGTCTCTTGACCGAGGGAACCCGGTTTCTCAGACGCGAAACACCTTCCCCCAAGTCGCGCCGGGCCTTTCTTTCTGTCGAGCCCCCCCCCCCCCCCCCCCCCCCCCCCCCC